>CM051698.1:160000-177500 GCA_028022725.1 Lycodopsis pacificus
TGTCCTTTAAAGGTCAAAGGGCCCGACGGAGCACTGAGCATCATCACTCACACTGGCTCACGATTGGTCCTCCAGCGTTGCATCATCAGTGTGTATGCATGTTATTGGCACGAGACGCCGGAAAGGGTGCAAGTCTAGCTAAGACAAAGCCTCTGTGTGAATAGATGAGGGAGTTCTTCTCTGCTGGACTAGATAAGTGAGGAATGCCCTTGTTATGGCGGTTTTAAGCAAGCGTCTCCTTCCAGGGCCACAGTATCTGTTTCTATCGTACGAGCAGGCGCCAGAATGCCCTCCTCGGAGTATTTAACCCACAATTCCGCAATATAAGCATACAAGTAAAGCGCATATTATTTTACACAACAAATGGCATTTTTTGAATTCTTTTCACGAGTAGTAACTACCTTAATAAATCATGAATTAATCATGAATTTCAGTATTAATACGCGTTTATAAAGCATATATTAACATAGTCCCTAACCATTATACATATAACTGCATGAATAATGCACATCTAAATAAGTTATTCATCATTTATCAACACTTTATAAATCATCATATTAATCATCTACAACTCCTTAATAATTGGTTTGTAAAATATATAATACTTAATTTACAAATGGGGAATCCGTCATTTATAAAGTATGAAAACACAATCATGAATCCTTTCATTGTATTAGACGTTTCAGTAGTGGCTAATGTTTTGTAAATGAATAGTTCATTGCTTGTTTCTAGCTGTAAACGCATCTTTTTCTTGTGTTCAAATGATAGCCATGTTCATTTACGTCAGCTAAGTGGAAGGCTTCAGAGCAGGTGAGAACAGTTAATGGCAGATCAAGACGATGGCGGACGATAGACAAACCATTTTTTTAATGCACAAATCAAAAACGATGCTACATTTATGTACCGCACTGGAGGTCAGGATGGATGGTGGGCGCACAAACCGCAGGACTTTGTCTCCAGAGATTGTGGTTAGAGAACAAAAACACTTTGAATTAGGTTCGGGAAAGATGGATGAATAAGCAAATAAAGTCTTGTGTTTTAAGTCACTGCAGACATTTTCTGTAATGAACCAAGACCATGATATTTCCCTAACTTCAGCAAAGTGCTGTGAGAGACTAAACATAACCATAGAAATGTAGAATCACACCGTCGACACGAGATGCTAGACTAGATATCGTGTTGCAACATCGGATATTTTGGTGAAAATAAAAGTATATTGTCAGTCAACGTTTTACTGAAGCGTTCAGCATTAAAAATCGTGCTGTGGACAACTTATGCTGAGGCACAAACTAGGGCTACTGTAGCCTGTAGCTTATCATGTGTGGTCTTTAAAGCATTACAACATAATTGCCAAATTGGGACATTGTTGGCACCATAGGGTGTTGTCATCTTAACAACTAACAATATTCACCTTTTTCTGTACTCGTCACATGACCGAGGAAAACAGTAGAAACAATGTCCGTTCTACTCCTATTCTATTTCTATGGTGTTTGACAGCATTAACTCATAAATCCTGTGTGTCTAAATTATTCAGATTTGCTTCAGTTAAAAGGATAAACGTGATAGCAGAAAGTGTACCATCGCAGAAAGTGGATGGAATTTCCCCTTGATTTTCATACCACATGGTCATTGGCCAAAGGTCGACTGACTTAAAAATTCAGGGTTCTAGCCCATTGCTTTCTATGGGAATTAGGGCCGAGTTCGGTGAGAAATCCATAATTCACTATGGGAAAAGTGTTTGGAATTTCCCCTTGATTTTCATACCATTTAACGATGGGGCAAAGATGGAATGACTGAAAATTTCAGGGTCTTAGCTCATTGTTTTCTGGGGTAATTAGGCCAAATAAATTTAAAATGAAGAAAAATGCCATATATATTACTACGGGAAAAGTCTACCGAATTTCCCATTGATTTTCATACCACGTGGTTTGTGGCCAAGGGTCAACTGACTGAAAATCTCAGCGTGCTAGCCCATTGCTTTCTAGGGGTATTAACTGAACGTCTATTTAAGCCAAATAAATGCAAAATGCCATGAATCACTATGGGAAAACTGTACAGAATTTCCCGTTGATATTCACACCATTTAATGTTGGGCCAACGGTTGACTTACTGTGAAAATGTCAGCCTCCTAGCCCATTGTTTTCTTGGTGTCTTTAGGCAGAATTGAGTCAAAAGGCTGTAATTTTTACGTGTACGTAATTTACCATAGCAGAAAGTGTACCATCTCAGAAAGTGTATGGAATTTCCGCTTGATTTTCATACCACATGGTCATCGGCCAAAGGTCGACAGGTGACTTACTGTGAAAATTTCAGCCTCCTAGCCCATTGTTTTCTAGGTGTCTTTAGGCAGAATTGAGTCGGAATGTCCCTTTTTGGAAAATGGGCCATTTGGGATTCATTAGAGTCAAGGTCAGTTTTCACTCTTTGGAGTCGGCAGGAGATATTTTCCGGCCCCTAAAAACACGAATAAATGACATTTTTGATATATAATTGACAATTCTTGGACAAAATTGAACACTCTACTGGGATTGATTGGTTTTATAGCATTAGCACGTTGCTAACAGAAGATAGCTTTCCAGAGGGTCTGCAGGTTCTATTGCACCATTTTCCCATTCAAGTCATCAAGGGGAATGTTGTCATGCAGTCTCCCATGAAATTCAACCACGTTGTGAGAAGTTATGACTAGTTGAAGGATGGGCCGTTTGGGTAATCACTTTCCATTCATTTTAACCTACAAAATGCCCCATTCAAATGTAGGCCAACTGTCCCTCTTCCCACGCAGGCATGCTAAGTGCTAGGGAGTCCCATCCAACTTGAATGTGCCTCATTGGGGCCTGTCTACAACATATTAAAAAAGCAGGGCTCTGACATCTTCAGAAGTAAAAGTTGATCTGATCTCATCCAACAATACGACAGGGTGTACAGCTTAGGGACGTGCACCCCATGCTGAAGTCTGAGTTTGGTACAGGCAAAAGTTCTAGATAATTTAGAGAGATTTTTTTCAGGTGAGCTTATTGTAGGCCTAGTCCACAATGTGTGTGAACAATCTGGGGGTTCTAGGACCCATATTGGAGAAATTATGGCCATTCTTGCATATGCCAAAAAATAAATTCATAAGGAAGGCTGTTTTTGGGACCTTAACTTGCAGCTACGAGGCCCAGATTATAGGTGTCATGGTGACGAGCCCCTCTTTGAAGGAGAAATGGAATCAAATCTCTACTTTGAATTAAAGTGTACATTTTGAGAGAAAAGGCCATGTCGGAACATAAGTGTCATGAAAAGGCCACATCATCCTTATGACTCAGAAAGGGACATTTCACCTACACTTTACTGGGGTCAAGTTTAGTCCAAAAATCCCAACCCGATTCAAGTTTCAAGCAAATCGGATGACTTGTTCTATGGGTATTAGGTAATAAGGTATACCTTAAGTTATAATATGGTAAAAACTCCGTAATTAACTACGCAGAAAGTATATGGAGTTTACCTTTGATGTTCACAACATGTAATCTATGGGACATGGTTGAATTACTGTGAAAATTATAGCGTCCTAGCCCAAAGGTATTTTATGTAATCCCGAAAAAACGGATTTCACCTGAACACACCTTCAACCACCTTAAGTTATAATATGGTAAAAACTCCGTAATTAACTACGCAGAAAGTACATGGAGTTTACCTTGATATTCACAACATGTAATATATGGGACATGGTTGAATTACTGTGAAAATTATAGCGTCCTAGCCCAAAGGGTTGTGGAGATATTCTGCTTCCTAGCCCCTTTTAATGGAATCCCGAAAAAACGGATTTCACCTGAACACACCTTCAACCAATCAGAACAGAGCTTGACCTGCAGACTTGCGTGAGAACACAGGTCACCTCATTTCAGAGCAGACTGCTGACAGGGTAAGTATGAATGCCATCTGCTCCCATCCTCTGCTAATTTCATGGCTAAATGTCTAAATGCCTGGGCTGATAATGTGCTTATTGTTTGTTAATTAAGTAGAAGTGAAGTAATTAAGAGTTTAAACATGTAATTACACAGGCGGCTGTAATTCAACTGCCACATGTGTTCCGGTGTGCCATGTGGGCTTGTGATGACCGCCATTTTGTGCTTTAGATGGGGGCTTCACTGTTGATCATACATTAACTAACGGATTTAGGTGTGATATAAGTCCAAGTTAAACTGCTAAAATATCGTTAGTGTAGTTTTTATTTAAACATGAATTACATGATTGATTTATTATTTAAATTAAATTAGTTTAAAATAAGTTTAATATTGTCAATAAAGCTTATTTTTGGTTAATATATTCATTTTTTCAACAAAGTATTTATTTTTCCAAAAAGGTCAAGGCGAATAAAATGAACCCGCTGAACAACCCGCTGAAGCATGTGAAGCAGGCACATCTTTCCCACGAAAAAGGACGGCAGTGACCGATCAGGACATTGATCATGAGGACAGTGATGAGACCGATGAGGACAGTGATGCTGAGACAGTTGACTACACCCAGGTGCCCGGCGACCTCACCGAGGAGGAGGCCTTCATCCTCAGGTTGGAAAGAGTAAGTAAAGATAGGTTGTTTAATAAAGTACATGACAGTTGTGTGAAAAACAAACCTCTAATAATCAATGTATTTCTCTTTGTGCTTCCTCAACAGACTCCACCGGAGAAGGCCCAGGGACACATGTCGCCATTCGTCAAACTGAGACCGTGAGAGAATTCTGCCAGGGAAGCTGCTGAGAGGGCCAGACAGCGGGTCACGAGGTCGCGAGTGAAGCGGTCAACCCCGCTTAACACCCCCAAAAAGGACTAAGACCAGTCCCACGCACACACACACACACACACACACACACACACACATGGTTCGATTGTTCACATTGTTCTGTTTGTTTTTGTAGATAATGTTAAATTTTAAATTGTGATTGTTGTGATTGTGTTGTGTGATACTTTTATATGATAGTAGAAATAAAAATCTATATTTTTACTATCAATCAATGTCCTGCTTATTCCACAAATAAGGTATTAAATAAAAATGACAGCAATTGCTGCCATTTGGTTTGGGATTTTTGACAAATTCAATGACATTGCCTCACTGTGCCTGAGATACCAACATTTGAGGGGCTAGCCCCACACAACTTGCTGTGTGTGTTCTGTTCCTATGAAGCCACAGACCCTGTGTATCAAGTTTGGTGGCTGTAGCACATATAGATCAAATTACACCATATATTGTGAAGAAAAAGGGCCTTTCCGACTACATATGATGGGGCTCTCATGTAGGCCGCATGTCCCACAAATCCCATCCCAAATGGCATAAAGTGTCCCTATAGGCTTTGGGGAACCCCAGGATGATTAGTGCCATTCGGGTTGGGATTTTTGGCATAAACGCGAGCCCTATCAAATGTATGGTAAATCCTGTACACAAAGGAATTACGGACTTAATTCTGCCTAAAAACACCTAGAAAACAATGGGCTAGGACGCTGAAATTTTCACAGTAAGTCGACCTTTGGCCAAGGACCATGTGGTATGAAAATCAAGGGGAAATTCCAAACACTTTTCCCATAGTGAACTATAGATTTCTCTACCCAGATGACACTTATGTTCCGACATGGCCTTTTCTCTCAAAATGTACACTTTAATTCAAAGTAGAGATTTGATTCATTTTCTCCTTCAAAGAGGGGCTCGTCACCATGACACACCTATAATCTGGGCCTCGTAGCTGCAAGTTATGGTCCCCAAAACAGCCACAAAGGGCTTAATTGGTTCCTTATAAATTTATTTTTTGGCATATGCAAGAATGGCCATAATTTCTCCAATATGGGTCCTAGAACCCCCAGATTGTTCACACACACACATTGTGGACTAGGCCTACAATAAGCTCACCTGAAAAAAATCCCTCTAAATTATCTAGAACTGATTTTTGCCTGTACCAAACTCAGACTTCAGCATGGGGTGCACGTCCCTAAGCTGTACACCCTGTTGTATTGTTGGATGAGATCAGATCAACTTTTACTTCTGAAGATGTCAGAGCCCTGCTTTTTTAATATGTTGTAGACAGGCCCCAATGGGGCACATTAAAGTTGGATGGGACTCTCTAGCACTTAGCATGCCTGCGCGGGAAGAGGGACAGTTGACCTACATTTGAATGGGGCATTTTGTAGGTTAAAATGAATGGAAAGTGATTACCCAAACGGCCCATCCTTCAACTAGTCATAACTTCTCACAACGTGGTTGAATTTCATGGGAGATTGCATGACAACATTCCCCTTGATGACTTGAATGAGCACATGGAGCAGCAAATCTGCAGATCCTCTGGAAAGCTATCTTCTGTTAGCAACATGCTAATGACTTGAATCCAATTGGACCTTGAAGAGGGTCCTCTTGTGTCCATCATATGTCAATTATGGAATGATAAGCCAGTTACAAGTGTTTTTATTGCACCCAACAGAAACAGCAACATGTACACATCATTAACAGTCTTTTAATTCATTAAAAATACTTTAAAGCAAGATAGAGGAATACATTCTTTTTTAAATTAAGAGAGGGTCATGTAGGTTAAATGATCCAAATCTAGAGGTCGTAGGTCCAAGTTAAGGTGCCCAAAAACAGGATCAGGGGCCGAAATTGGTGCAATTTGTGCAATGTGTACAAATTGACCATAATTCGGGTAAAGAAGGTTGAAACTGCCTGAATTTTGCACCACACACTCCCTCCCATGACTTGAGTCAGCATGCCAAAGGAGAAGTCTGTAGCCCTTTGGGAAGTTTTTTTGTTTTTTTCAGGACCATTCCGACATGTTTGTGGCATCATATGGTGATACCTGATCCGTTTCCATGTTTTCCAAGGCTTTAGACCCAAAAGGCAGAAAACGCCCCATTTGAGACATGCCCCGCCCATTTCCATGTTTGGGAGCTTGACCGGTCCATTCCCCATCCATTTCCATGGTTTCCACCCAAAAGGCACAAATCGCCCCATTTGAGACATGCCCCGCCCATTTCCATGTTTGGGAGCTTGACCGGTCCATTCCCAATCCATTTCCACCCGAAAGGCACAATGCACCCTTTTGGGCTTGGCCCCTCCCATTCCATCCATTTTGGTCATCCACTGGTCAAAAGCGCCCTCTATAGGATTTTAACACTGACTACACATTTGCCCCTCAACGGCCCGACTGTTCCAAAAATTCCCAATGCAATGTAGTCTGTCCTGCCGGAACATTGTCACAAAAGGGCCGGTGGCCCAGTAAGCCCCATGTTAAATTTTGCCATAAAGCCTAAGTTCCCTTACCGCCCATAAAAGGTTTTCCTTCCCTTTCTCTAGGTCTAATTCATAGGTGACCTGCGATTAGTAAGGTATAATAACACAATCAAATGCACTTTTGTACAAACAACTTCTATAGGCGAGGATCAAATAAATATTTTAAAAAAGCCATGGATCAAAGGTCCATATGTTAAAAGTCAGTTAGGCTAAAAACTGAGGTGCAAATAATTGCCCAATAGTTGCCTACTGGTTTTTTCAAATTGATCCTAATCGGCCTTAAGAAGTTATTTTGTTTTCCTCTAGGTCCCTCTAATAGAAGACCTGAGTATTGAGCACGTTTCTAGGACACTAGCACATTAATATATAATTCATAATTTGAGGCTTTAAAAGAACCCGAGAAAAGGCCAGTTTATTTTAAAAAAGCACAATGTGCTTCACGGTGTCCACTCCACTCAAAACCCCTTTTAAGGTGTCACACACACACGTCACACTGGCAAACTGTGCAAAACCACCCCATACACACACACACACTCTAAGGTGGCTGGTTTCTCGAGGCCTTTGGCCGTTGGCTAGAAGACCCGAAGGTGTCAAAGTGCTATTTAAGTGCAGTAAAGTGCAATTTCTTGTGCAAATTGCTTTCATGGGCAGGGATCAAATAATTGTAAAAAGATGGATCTAAAAACCAAATATTTAAAAATCAGCAAGGCTAAAAGTTAAGTGCAATAAAAGAGCTCCTGACGTTTCGCCACGCTGTGGCTTCTTCAGAGGAATAATGAGGGTGACAGACAAAACGAACAATATATAGAAAAACCCAGGGGGAGGAGTTTTAAAAGAGAGCTCCTGATTCGTTGGCCACACCTGCATGTTATTCTCTCCAATTAGAGAGAGGGCAACAAGGGCTAATGATTTTCCCTTTAAGGATCTTAGCCGCCAATCTCGGATCAAACCAATCTTTCCAGAGGTGGCAAGAATTGCCTTTTATTAAGGCCTGAAATCAGGTTGTAAAAGGTAAGTTTATTTCAGTTTGGAACAATTTTAAAATATCGTTTCTACCGGCTGTTTTCCGATTCCTTGGCAGGGATGAATGGCCCAGTGCTGTGTTCAAGCACACCTGGACATACTCATCACATCATCGCACCTGCATGTTATTTTCTCCAATTAGAGAGAAAAAAACAAGGACTAACGATGCTATTTCAAAAAAGATCTTAACAGCCAATCTCAAATCAAACGATTGTTTCCAAAGGTTTACAAACAATACCTTTTAATAAGGGAAAAAAAGAGGGAGGGAGGGGGGGGGGTTATTTTACAAAGAGTCATCATATCACCCAGACACGACCTCAAAAAAAACACCTTCTACGCCAATTAATTTCCCCTATGGAGGTGTAGTTTTCTGGGATGTAGTCCCCAGAAAAAAATAAGGTTCTCAACTGTTGTTCTGTGTTTTTGGAGTTTTTATAAAGCAAGAGGGAAGATGTACTTATGGCGCTGGCAGGTTAGGTAAGGGAAAAGTAATTTTCTGCCTACCAAGGAGGTAGGCAGAGAGCACGGGCACATACAGTTTATCCTGCTCCCTCTTCCGTCTCCAAATAAAATGACTACTTTTTTTGTGTTTTCCTTTAGGCCGCTGGACAGCATTTTAAGTTCCAGCGTCCACCCGCGGATCACCCCACCCCAAACTCCGGTCCTGAAATCAGGTTGGTTAAAGGTAAGTACCCTTATGTTTGGCAGAGATATATGTATTTATATGTGGGTGAATATTCTCTGCGCCCCAACTTCTAGTTCAACTGTTTAAGCCAACACTCTAAAATCTCCGAGGCAGTTGTTGGTGTGATGGGTCATCTGGTAGTACCCCAAAGAGATGTCCCTCCACACCCTCCAATACCTTATAATTCTCTTCAAAGAAGAGGTTTGTTTTTATTATAAGGGTTTGTGTTCTCGGTGGGAGCTGTGTCGAGAATTGGATGAGTGGCACAGAGACTTCCGCCTGGGGAAATACTCTGCCCATCACTGCCATCAATTGCTTGAATTGTTTTTGGATGGTATTGAACAAATTCCCTCTCAGACAGTTGTTCAGGCCAATGGAGAGCACAATCTTTCGGGTAAGGGGGCAAGGGGTCAATCTCTCCAGGATTCCCTTTAGATGATGGATTTGGGCCCCAGAAAAACTGTCCACCTGCACCAGTGGATGACCATAGCCTGGTATTCTCCCTAAATTAGAGTCGCCTAACACGAGCACTGGTTTTTCCACCTTCAAGGACCATTTGATCAGTTTTTGGAAGGTGTCACCATGCCGGGTCGGCCTTTGTGACGGAGGGGGTGCCGCAGCATCAAGGGGAAGAGACACCTGCCCACTCACTGGCATCCCCATACCCAGATTGGGAATGTTCTCTGTTACCAACCCACTCGCTCCACCAGGTGGGCTTGATAAGGTGTCATCCAGTGGCCCCAGGTCAAAGGTGGGATGAAAGTCCAGTGCAGCACAGTCCACCTCAGGATTAGATGGTTTAGGTGGGATGGACTGGACACTCTCCTCACAGTCTGAATCCTGCCTTAGGCGTACCTGAGCCTGCACCATCATTTCAGAATCCACCCTCTCTGCTGTAACCCCACTGGGGCCAATCTCACCCAAGATGGAGGGGGTGGGTTGGGTTAAGGGGTTAGAGTTGGGGTTAGGACTTGGGGTAGGGCTATGGTTAGGATTGGGGTTAGGGTTAGGACTAGCATTAGGGTCAGGGTTAGGATGAGAAATGGACTCGAGACTGGGGTTGGGGTTAGGGTTAGGGAAAAGTGGTTTTCTGCCCACCAAGGAGGTAGGCAGAGAGCACGGGCACATACAGTTATTCCTACTCCCTCTTCCGCCTCCAAATAAAATGACTATTCTTTGCATGTTTTCCTTTAGACCGCTGGACGGCATTTTACGTTCTAATTCCAGTGTCCACCCGCGGATCACCCCACCCCAAGTTCCGGTCCTGAAATCAGGTTGGTTGAAGGTAAGTACCCTTATGTTTGGCAGAGATATATTTATTTATGCAAGTGAATATTCTCTGCGCCCCAACTTCTAATTCAACTGTTTCAGCCAACACTCTAGGATCTCCGAGGCAGTCGTTGGTGTCCAGTGTGCTGGGTCATCCGGTAGTACCTCAAAGAGATGTCCCTCCACACCCTCCAATGCCTTATAATTCTCTTCAAAGAAAAGGTTTGTTTTAATTATAAGTGTTTGTGTTCTCGATGGGAGCTTTGTCGAGAATTGAATGAGCGGCACAGAGACCTCCGCCTGGGGAAAGATCCTGCGCATCACTGCCATCAATTGCTGGAATTGTTTTCTGATGGTTTTAAACAAATTCCCTCTCAGACAGTTGTTCATCCCAATGGAGAGCACAATCTTTCGGGTAAGGGGGCAAGGGTCCAATCTCTCGAGGATTCCCTTTAAATGATGGATTTGGGCCTCAGGAAAACTGTCAACCTGCACCAGTGGATGACCATAGGCTGGTATTCTCCCCAAATTACAGTCTCCTAACACGAGCACCGGTTTTTCTACCCTCAAGGACCACTTAATTAGTTTTTGATAGGTATCACCGTGTCGGGTCGGCCTTTGTGACGGAGGGGGTGCCGTAGCATCAAGAGGAAAAGACACCCGCCCAATCACTGGCATCACCATACCCAGACTCGGAATGCTCTCGGCCACCAACCCACTCCCTCCACTGGGTGGGCTCGGCAAGGTGTTATCCAGTGGCCCCAAGTCAAAGGTGGGATGAAAGTCCAGTGAAGCACAGTCCACCTCAGGATTGGATGGTTTAGATGGGATAGACTGGACATTCTCCTCACAGTCTGAATCCTGCCTTCGGTGTACCTGAGTCTGCACCATCATTTCAGGATCCACCCTCTCTGCTGTAACCCCACTGGGGCCAATCTCACCCAAGATGGAGGCGGGTTGGGGAAAGGGGTTGGGGTTAGGACCTGGGGTAAGGCTGTGGTTGGGGTTAGGGTTAGAGCCTAGGCCAGAGCTGGTACTATGGATCGTCAGCTCTGGAAATTGCTCGTCATCCCCAACCAAGTCCAGACAGGAGTCGACCCACTCCAATGGGGGCTTCGGCCCACCCTGCGCCAGTGATATCAAAGCCGAAATGGACGACGATAGTAGTCGTCTTTTATACCTTGCTTTACCATAGGCAATTGCTTTATCACATGCCACTCGGCCAAAAGGAGGAAGGTCCTGCAGGCAAGCTGTTATAACCTGATCATAATGCTGCTGAAGAATAGTCATGTTGCTTCGCATCCATGCATCTGTGTTTAATTTGATCTTGGCAGTGGTCTCAGCATTAGGGGATGAGGGTTTAATGAAGGAGGTCAACTTGTTGACTGGTCTCCGCATCCCTACTGGGAACAGCTGAGTCCAAAAGGTCCTGTCCACCACTTCTGCATGATGGACTGCTTGTAACAGCTTGAAATATCTTTTCTTTAGTATATTTTCAGATTCATTGGCAGGGATGGCTGGTCTAGTACTTCTAGGCGGCCTGTCAACCTGAATGCGGGACGACGACTGTCCAGAATTCCCAGAGGCCATGGTCTAAAGCCCCATAAGGATTTAGGTAAGTGGATACAAAGATAAAAATCCTGGGTTTTTTTAAAAAAACGAACAAACAAACGGGAAAAGGAATTGCTTAACAATTGCCTTCTGATTATTTCAGATTGATCCTTCCCTGATATTAAAAAGGTTTTTCCTCCCTTTCTCTAGGTCTGATTTCATAGGCGACCTGAGGTTAGGGTTAGGGTTAGTTAGGGTTAGTAAGGGTTAGGTAAGGGAAAAGTAATTTTCTGCCTACCAAGGAGGTAGGCAGAGAGCACGGGCACATACAGTTTATCCTGCTCCCTCTTCCGTCTCCAAATAAAATGACTATTTTTTTTGTGTTTTCCTTTAGGCCGCTGGACAGCATTTTAAGTTCCAGCGTCCACCCGCGGATCACCCCACCCCAAACTCCGGTCCTGAAATCAGGTTGGTTAAAGGTAAGTACCCTTATGTTTGGCAGAGATATATGTATTTATATGTGGGTGAATATTCTCTGCGCCCCAACTTCTAATTCAACTGTTTCAGCCAACACTCTAGGATCTCCGAGGCAGTTGTTGGTGTCCAGTGTGATGGGTCATCCGGTAGTACCCCAAAGAGATGTCCCTCCACACCCTCCAATACCTTATAATTCTCTTCAAAGAAGAAGTTTGTTTTTATTATAAGGGTTTGTGTTCTCGGTGGGAGCTGTGTCGAGAATTGGATGAGTGGCACAGAGACTTCCGCCTGGGGAAATACTCTGCCCATCACTGCCATCAATTGCTTGAATTGTTTTTGGATGGTATTGAACAAATTCCCTCTCAGACAGTTGTTCAGGCCAATGGAGAGCACAATCTTTCGGGTAAGGGGGCAAGGGGTTAGGGTTAGGGTGAGGGTGAGGTAAGGAGAAATTAATTTTCTGCTTACCACAAGGTAAGCAGAGAGCACGGGCACATAAGGTTCCTCTTAATTCCTCTTCTGACTCCCAATCAGTCACTCTTTTCTAATTTTTTATTATGCTTGGTTTAAGCCGCTGGGCAGCATCGTTTTCAATTTTTTGATCCAGCGTCTTTCTGCGGCCCATCTTTGGGCCCCAGACCACCCCACTCCAGACTCAAGTCCTGAGATCAGTAAGTTGGTTTTGCCATGTCTCCGAAAATGCACATATATTTCTGCTTCTTTTTCCAGACGATCAATATAATATACGTGTTGTTTAAGACGTTGTTGGAGTGTGTTTTTGGTCTGTCCAACATATAATTCATTACAAATTTTACACTCTATCCCATACACCAGGTTTGACGAAGCCAAATGAAAGGTCTGCCAAACCGGAGCACCGAGACCCGTGTGTTTATTGGTAATATATTTTATTGATCTAAAATGTGCATTCTTTCTTTGTTGTTTTCCACTGTTTAAGGAGGCATGAACCAACAAATCCTTCAGGTTTGTATTCCTCTTAAAGGCCGATATCATTTTAAAATCTGCCAGGGGCTTGATAACGTTCTGGAGCTTTTTCAATTGCGTTTTGACACTGAAGTTCAGTTTAAGTGAGGCAGGAGAAAATGTGGTCACAAACGGGACAATGTGGACACCCTGGTTCACTCCATTGGGTATTTCAACCTGATGCAAGCTCTGTTGTGTTTCGGCTTTCATAGAGCGAAGAAAAGTGCCACTATATCCCCTGGTTCTAAGGGCTTTGAAAAGCACCCTTGTTGCCACCTCGACATCATCCGGCCTTGTACATATCCTGTTAAACCTGGTAAGTTGTGATTTTACAATGCCCCTATAGGTGTGTTTCGGGTGGTAACTGGTTTTATGTAATAAGGCATGAGTGTCGGTTGGTTTGAAGAATACTCTCGTGCCCAGGCCACCATCATTATCCTCATCCCCCCTTATCCTATAAACTTCAGTGTCTAAAAATTCGATTTTTTCAACCTGTAAGTTGTATTTTACAGTTATCGAATTGTGGTGCCCGTTCAGTGTGTTGATGAAATGTTCGAAATCAGACTCCGAATAGCTCCAGACTCCAAAGATATCATCCAGGTAACGAATGTATAATAGCGGGGTTTTAGCACATTTGGGCAAGACAGTCTGCTCCCAATCTGCCATATATATGTTGGCATATGATGGGGCAAACCTCTTACCCATAGCTGTCCCATGTACCTGGAGATAATGCTTTGAGTCTAACTCAAAGTCGTTTCTGGTTAAACCTAGTTCCAGGAGAGAGAGGAGGGCCTCATCTGGTCTGGCCGGATCGGGATATCTATTAAAAGCCTGTCTTATTGCTCTTAAGCCCAATTCAGTATCAATGTTAGTGTACAAAGAGTCTACATCGATTGTGAAAAGCATTGCTTCAGGCGGTACAACAATTGCTTTGATTTTATTAACAAAGTCATATGTATCTTTTACATAGCTGGGATGTTTCTGGGACAAGGGATTTAGAAAATGTTCGATATATTCTGCCACTCTGCATGATTCACTCCCACAGTCAGATTCGACCGGGGGGAATCTGGTGAGGTACAGTCCACGTTCCAGGATCCTTATGTATCTTTGGAAGAAGATACAGTTTCCGGGTACGTGGAGAATCTGAACCAAACAGGTAATATTTTTGTTTTGCAGAAATATATTCATTTTCGTATAGTTCTTGGACAATCACCCTAATCTTACTCTGTGTCTCCATTTGAAGGGAGCTAGTGAGAGGTATATAATGTCTAGCATTATTTAGTTGTCGGTTTGCCTCTGTAAGATACTGGGTTTTGTCCATAATAACTATTTTTGATCCCTTATCTGCTGGTTTTATAACTATGTCCTGATTTCGTTTTATTCTGTTTAACCTCTTGGTGACTAGTGTCCCCTTATAAGGGGACACTAGTCACGTGGTCATTTGTGTCATACTTGGACCAGTGAACACATTAATTAATAATGATGTCGCATACCCCGTGAAACGTCAGAAACCTGGGATAAAATCGTATAAAAGACATTTGAACATACTCCAAACACAACTCGGTAGTCAAACTTAGCATAACTACAACACCATATTCATATTTCGCCAGGAGTGTACACACTCGGGACATTTCCGGACTTAGCAATCATAGCTTGATGCTAACAAACAAACCGAAATAGCAGAAATCACGCCAACACCACAACGATTACGGACATATCCGTAACATTTCTCTCCGCCATACTATCGCTGAGATATGAGGCCAACAGACACCAGCAACACAAATCATATTATCGCTTTATGATCATAAATATCACTTACTATTGTCGTTTTGAAGCCGAACAACTATAATCCCCCGCATTTTTTCGCTGGTAAACAGTCAATGCACTTCCTGCCTTGCAGCAGGGACACGCCTTTCCTTCGGAGGGGGTCATTTCACCCCACAGGGCAAGCCGTAACATGTTTTGGGTCCCAGACACTGCAAGTCACTATTTTCGGAGACTTGATGATTTTGACTGGCTAACAGTGCTGTCACTCATTTTCAAGTGATTAGCTCAATTCTATTGGAGCTAACGAATACAGAGAGGTATGTACCATGGAGGTCGGCCAATGGGAGCCAGAGCTATTGTTCTGCGTAAGTATAAAAACTAGGAGCAAGCTGCCAGCTGGCATTACGCACAGCTGAACACACTCAGCTGATTACAGCTGCAGCTTGCTTAGAAAGATGACAGATGAGATTTCGGCTGCCTTTTCACCGTTCGTTCATTTTTAGGATTACCGGTAATTAGTAAGATGTCGAAACAGAAGACTTACAAATATAATATAAAATAATATTAAATATAATATTAAAAAAAATATATATATATATTTTTTTTTTCCAAAAAAAGCCAGAAATTGCTGCATTTGGATGTATTTAACACCATTAGTAATTTATAAGTGAAATATGTAGTTTAGTACATGAGGAAATTCAAATGGCACACATGGTGCCCAAATGCACATTTTGGAAATCTCGCCTAAACTTTCTGTACTAACACTTCTCTCATTTTGTTCTGCTTCACTTTATCAAAGTAAAACTTTGCAGAGAGACTGTTCACATATATGTGCTATGATTTGGGAGATGTTTTAGGCTGGGGGCTGCATCATTTCAATGAAATAATAACAATGAAGGGGCTTTTTTTTCAGGCGAACCTGAAATTTTTCAATTTGAGCTATGTGCCATGTTCATTTACTCTTAACCAGTAACTTATACACTGATATTTACACATCTGAACAAATCTGAACAAAAAGTGTTCCTTTTGTTGGGATCAATAGGGGCTTGTGTTTGAGTTATCAGCTTTTAAGAAACTGAATTCTTGACATCAATAGAATTATTAATGTGAATAACAATTATTAATGATTATTAATAATAACGGGGCACCACCCTGCGAACAGGGACCGATAACCAAACGATAAAACTAAGTCTCATAATTAGTAGTCACTCATCAGTGACAGTGAAGGTGTGAATCCGAGCGCAGACTACTACATACAGATCATCACATACATATGCACCATTAATCACAGACGACTGCTCTTTAAAGTATAATAGAGTTTATTAAATTAGAATAATAAAAGATCAGATCAATTAATATCGCAATCAACAAACGCCATCATACAATTTTATGTACCTAATATCTAAAGAAATGAAATAAGAGGAGGAGGGTGTGTATATAAGTGTGTCTGTGTATAAAAGGAAGGGGGGTGAGGGCCCTTAACACTCACAGTCAAAGACTACAAAGATGGCCGCTGGCCACCAAGCAGAAGGGGGGTGAGACTGTGGGTTAAAAGGGGAAGGGCTTAAGGTATTACCGCTGAACACCACCAGATGGCGTAGTCGAGGGACTTAGACAAACTGGCGGAGGAGAGGGGGGGGGTCGCTGTGTGTGAGCACGTGTGGCAACGTGCGTCGTGACAATAGGCAATCGATTGAACGGGGTTTCCCCCAGGGGTTAGACTATGTGCGTGCGTTTACGAGAGAGAGAGAGCGAGAGAGAGAGAGAGAGAGAGAGAGAGACCTCCTGCTGTGTTGGCAGGAGGGTGAGCCAAGAAAAGGTGGCGAGAAATCGTAAGTCAACATCAATCAAACTTCTGCTGCGATATCCTGAGGAGCATAAGTACGTTATTCTATCATGCATAAGCATACCGCTGTCGTCTTGAACTGTCGGCAGCTTACGCAGTGATGAACACGGCACTCAGCTCACTCACAGAGCCGAGTTAATGAAGAGAGAAATATCCCACAAAGTTGAATACAAATGAATGAAAATAATCCCAAAGAAAACAGTCAATGCAGTTAATACACAATACAAACGGAACTTCTCTGGTCCGTGAGGTTTGTGTATTTACCTCCGTATACTGCGACGGTGTCTTTAACGCGAACAGAATACGGGCAATGCACAGTGGAGCGGAGCTGGGGCCCGCTGAGTGTTGCGCAATACCTTGATATTACGCAATAGTAACGAAACACACAAGAACACGGGAATATCAACATATACATGAATTAACTTGAATGAACTTTAAGTTAATTTAAGCTAAGCTAGCCCAGATGCACAAATGACCTTACTTTGGAGACGCTTCTTTGTGGCGGGGAGAGTGGCCGCTGAGAATCGTGCTTTCTTTGTCCTGAAGGAAAAAGTGGGGCTGCTTGTAGATCAGCGCGGCTGTTTAAGCGGCGGCTGTTTCGGTCCGTTGACGCGGCTCGTTCTGGAGCGGGCGCTGGACGTGATCAATCCTCG
>CM051698.1:185000-222500 GCA_028022725.1 Lycodopsis pacificus
AACATAGTCCCTAACCATTATACATATAACTGCATGAATAATGCACATCTAAATAAGTTATTCATCATTTATCAACACTTTATAAATCATCATATTAATCATCTACAACTCCTTAATAATTGGTTTGTAAAATATATAATACTTAATTTACAAATGGGGAATCCGTCATTTATAAAGTATGAAAACACAATCATGAATCCTTTCATTGTATTAGACGTTTCAGTAGTGGCTAATGTTTTGTAAATGAATAGTTCATTGCTTGTTTCTAGCTGTAAACGCATCTTTTTCTTGTGTTCAAATGATAGCCATGTTCATTTACGTCAGCTAAGTGGAAGGCTTCAGAGCAGGTGAGAACAGTTAATGGCAGATCAAGACGATGGCGGACGATAGACAAACCATTTTTTTAATGCACAAATCAAAAACGATGCTACATTTATGTACCGCACTGGAGGTCAGGATGGATGGTGGGCGCACAAACCGCAGGACTTTGTCTCCAGAGATTGTGGTTAGAGAACAAAAACACTTTGAATTAGGTTCGGGAAAGATGGATGAATAAGCAAATAAAGTCTTGTGTTTTAAGTCACTGCAGACATTTTCTGTAATGAACCAAGACCATGATATTTCCCTAACTTCAGCAAAGTGCTGTGAGAGACTAAACATAACCATAGAAATGTAGAATCACACCGTCGACACGAGATGCTAGACTAGATATCGTGTTGCAACATCGGATATTTTGGTGAAAATAAAAGTATATTGTCAGTCAACGTTTTACTGAAGCGTTCAGCATTAAAAATCGTGCTGTGGACAACTTATGCTGAGGCACAAACTAGGGCTACTGTAGCCTGTAGCTTATCATGTGTGGTCTTTAAAGCATTACAACATAATTGCCAAATTGGGACATTGTTGGCACCATAGGGTGTTGTCATCTTAACAACTAACAATATTCACCTTTTTCTGTACTCGTCACATGACCGAGGAAAACAGTAGAAACAATGTCCGTTCTACTCCTATTCTATTTCTATGGTGTTTGACAGCATTAACTCATAAATCCTGTGTGTCTAAATTATTCAGATTTGCTTCAGTTAAAAGGATAAACGTGATAGCAGAAAGTGTACCATCGCAGAAAGTGGATGGAATTTCCCCTTGATTTTCATACCACATGGTCATTGGCCAAAGGTCGACTGACTTAAAAATTCAGGGTTCTAGCCCATTGCTTTCTATGGGAATTAGGGCCGAGTTCGGTGAGAAATCCATAATTCACTATGGGAAAAGTGTTTGGAATTTCCCCTTGATTTTCATACCATTTAACGATGGGGCAAAGATGGAATGACTGAAAATTTCAGGGTCTTAGCTCATTGTTTTCTGGGGTAATTAGGCCAAATAAATTTAAAATGAAGAAAAATGCCATATATATTACTACGGGAAAAGTCTACCGAATTTCCCATTGATTTTCATACCACGTGGTTTGTGGCCAAGGGTCAACTGACTGAAAATCTCAGCGTGCTAGCCCATTGCTTTCTAGGGGTATTAACTGAACGTCTATTTAAGCCAAATAAATGCAAAATGCCATGAATCACTATGGGAAAACTGTACAGAATTTCCCGTTGATATTCACACCATTTAATGTTGGGCCAACGGTTGACTTACTGTGAAAATGTCAGCCTCCTAGCCCATTGTTTTCTTGGTGTCTTTAGGCAGAATTGAGTCAAAAGGCTGTAATTTTTACGTGTACGTAATTTACCATAGCAGAAAGTGTACCATCTCAGAAAGTGTATGGAATTTCCGCTTGATTTTCATACCACATGGTCATCGGCCAAAGGTCGACAGGTGACTTACTGTGAAAATTTCAGCCTCCTAGCCCATTGTTTTCTAGGTGTCTTTAGGCAGAATTGAGTCGGAATGTCCCTTTTTGGAAAATGGGCCATTTGGGATTCATTAGAGTCAAGGTCAGTTTTCACTCTTTGGAGTCGGCAGGAGATATTTTCCGGCCCCTAAAAACACGAATAAATGACATTTTTGATATATAATTGACAATTCTTGGACAAAATTGAACACTCTACTGGGATTGATTGGTTTTATAGCATTAGCACGTTGCTAACAGAAGATAGCTTTCCAGAGGGTCTGCAGGTTCTATTGCACCATTTTCCCATTCAAGTCATCAAGGGGAATGTTGTCATGCAGTCTCCCATGAAATTCAACCACGTTGTGAGAAGTTATGACTAGTTGAAGGATGGGCCGTTTGGGTAATCACTTTCCATTCATTTTAACCTACAAAATGCCCCATTCAAATGTAGGCCAACTGTCCCTCTTCCCACGCAGGCATGCTAAGTGCTAGGGAGTCCCATCCAACTTGAATGTGCCTCATTGGGGCCTGTCTACAACATATTAAAAAAGCAGGGCTCTGACATCTTCAGAAGTAAAAGTTGATCTGATCTCATCCAACAATACGACAGGGTGTACAGCTTAGGGACGTGCACCCCATGCTGAAGTCTGAGTTTGGTACAGGCAAAAGTTCTAGATAATTTAGAGGGATTTTTTTCAGGTGAGCTTATTGTAGGCCTAGTCCACAATGTGTGTGAACAATCTGGGGGTTCTAGGACCCATATTGGAGAAATTATGGCCATTCTTGCATATGCCAAAAAATAAATTCATAAGGAAGGCTGTTTTTGGGACCTTAACTTGCAGCTACGAGGCCCAGATTATAGGTGTCATGGTGACGAGCCCCTCTTTGAAGGAGAAATGGAATCAAATCTCTACTTTGAATTAAAGTGTACATTTTGAGAGAAAAGGCCATGTCGGAACATAAGTGTCATGAAAAGGCCACATCATCCTTATGACTCAGAAAGGGACATTTCACCTACACTTTACTGGGGTCAAGTTTAGTCCAAAAATCCCAACCCGATTCAAGTTTCAAGCAAATCGGATGACTTGTTCTATGGGTATTAGGTAATAAGGTATACCTTAAGTTATAATATGGTAAAAACTCCGTAATTAACTACGCAGAAAGTATATGGAGTTTACCTTTGATGTTCACAACATGTAATCTATGGGACATGGTTGAATTACTGTGAAAATTATAGCGTCCTAGCCCAAAGGTATTTTATGTAATCCCGAAAAAACGGATTTCACCTGAACACACCTTCAACCACCTTAAGTTATAATATGGTAAAAACTCCGTAATTAACTACGCAGAAAGTACATGGAGTTTACCTTGATATTCACAACATGTAATATATGGGACATGGTTGAATTACTGTGAAAATTATAGCGTCCTAGCCCAAAGGGTTGTGGAGATATTCTGCTTCCTAGCCCCTTTTAATGGAATCCCGAAAAAACGGATTTCACCTGAACACACCTTCAACCAATCAGAACAGAGCTTGACCTGCAGACTTGCGTGAGAACACAGGTCACCTCATTTCAGAGCAGACTGCTGACAGGGTAAGTATGAATGCCATCTGCTCCCATCCTCTGCTAATTTCATGGCTAAATGTCTAAATGCCTGGGCTGATAATGTGCTTATTGTTTGTTAATTAAGTAGAAGTGAAGTAATTAAGAGTTTAAACATGTAATTACACAGGCGGCTGTAATTCAACTGCCACATGTGTTCCGGTGTGCCATGTGGGCTTGTGATGACCGCCATTTTGTGCTTTAGATGGGGGCTTCACTGTTGATCATACATTAACTAACGGATTTAGGTGTGATATAAGTCCAAGTTAAACTGCTAAAATATCGTTAGTGTAGTTTTTATTTAAACATGAATTACATGATTGATTTATTATTTAAATTAAATTAGTTTAAAATAAGTTTAATATTGTCAATAAAGCTTATTTTTGGTTAATATATTCATTTTTTCAACAAAGTATTTATTTTTCCAAAAAGGTCAAGGCGAATAAAATGAACCCGCTGAACAACCCGCTGAAGCATGTGAAGCAGGCACATCTTTCCCACGAAAAAGGACGGCAGTGACCGATCAGGACATTGATCATGAGGACAGTGATGAGACCGATGAGGACAGTGATGCTGAGACAGTTGACTACACCCAGGTGCCCGGCGACCTCACCGAGGAGGAGGCCTTCATCCTCAGGTTGGAAAGAGTAAGTAAAGATAGGTTGTTTAATAAAGTACATGACAGTTGTGTGAAAAACAAACCTCTAATAATCAATGTATTTCTCTTTGTGCTTCCTCAACAGACTCCACCGGAGAAGGCCCAGGGACACATGTCGCCATTCGTCAAACTGAGACCGTGAGAGAATTCTGCCAGGGAAGCTGCTGAGAGGGCCAGACAGCGGGTCACGAGGTCGCGAGTGAAGCGGTCAACCCCGCTTAACACCCCCAAAAAGGACTAAGACCAGTCCCACGCACACACACACACACACACACACACACACACACACACACACACGGTTCGATTGTTCACATTGTTCTGTTTGTTTTTGTAGATAATGTTAAATTTTAAATTGTGATTGTTGTGATTGTGTTGTGTGATACTTTTATATGATAGTAGAAATAAAAATCTATATTTTTACTATCAATCAATGTCCTGCTTATTCCACAAATAAGGTATTAAATAAAAATGACAGCAATTGCTGCCATTTGGTTTGGGATTTTTGACAAATTCAATGACATTGCCTCACTGTGCCTGAGATACCAACATTTGAGGGGCTAGCCCCACACAACTTGCTGTGTGTGTTCTGTTCCTATGAAGCCACAGACCCTGTGTATCAAGTTTGGTGGCTGTAGCACATATAGATCAAATTACACCATATATTGTGAAGAAAAAGGGCCTTTCCGACTACATATGATGGGGCTCTCATGTAGGCCGCATGTCCCACAAATCCCATCCCAAATGGCATAAAGTGTCCCTATAGGCTTTGGGGAACCCCGGGACGATTAGTGCCATTCGGGTTGGGATTTTTGGCATAAACGCGAGCCCTATCAAATGTATGGTAAATCCTGTACACAAAGGAATTACGGCCTTTTGACTTAATTCTGCCTAAAAACACCTAGAAAACAATGGGCTAGGAGGCTGAAATTTTCACAGTAAGTCGACCTTTGGCCAAGGACCATGTGGTATGAAAATCAAGGGGAAATTCCAAACACTTTTCCCATAGTGAACTATAGATTTCTCTACCCAGATGACACTTATGTTCCGACATGGCCTTTTCTCTCAAAATGTACACTTTAATTCAAAGTAGAGATTTGATTCCTTTTCTCCTTCAAAAAGGGGCTCGTCACCATGACACACCTATAATCTGGGCCTCGTAGCTGCAAGTTAAGGTCCCCAAAACAGCCACAAAGGGCTTAATTGGTTCCTTATAAATTTATTTTTTGGCATATGCAAGAATGGCCATAATTTCTCCAATATGGGTCCTAGAACCCCCAGATTGTTCACACACATTGTGGACTAGGCCTACAATAAGCTCACCTGAAAAAAATCCCTCTAAATTATCTAGAACTGATTTTTGCCTGTACCAAACTCAGACTTCAGCATGGGGTGCACGTCCCTAAGCTGTACACCCTGTCGTATTGTTGATGAGATCAGATCAACTTTTACTTCTGAAGATGTCAGAGCCCTGCTTTTTTAATATGTTGTAGACAGGCCCCAATGGGGCACATTCAAGTTGGATGGGACTCCCTAGCACTTAGCATGCCTGCGCGGGAAGAGGGACAGTTGACCTACATTTGAATGGGGCATTTTGTAGGTTAAAATGAATGGAAAGTGATTACCCAAACGGCCCATCCTTCAACTAGTCATAACTTCTCACAACGTGGTTGAATTTCATGGGAGATTGCATGACAACATTCCCCTTGATGACTTGAATGAGCATATGGAGCAGCAAATCTGCAGATCCTCTGGAAAGCTATCTTCTGTTCGCAACATGCTAATGACTTGAATCCAATTGGACCTTGAAGAGGGTCCTCTTGTGTCCATCATATGTCAATTATGGAATGATAAGCCAGTTACAAGTGTTTTTATTGCACCCAACAGAAACAGCAACATGTACACATCATTAACAGTCTTTTAATTCATTAAAAATACTTTAAAGCAAGATAGAGGAATACATTCTTTTTTTAAATTAAGAGAGAGTCATGTAGGTTAAATTATCCAAATCTAGAGGTCGTAGGTCCAAGTTAAGGTGCCCAAAAACAGGATCAGGGGCCGAAATTGGTGTAATTTGTGCAATGTGTAAAAATTGACCATAATTCGGGCAAAGAAGGTTGAAACTGCCTGAATTTTGCACCACACACTCCCTCCCATGACTCGAGTCAGCATGCCAAAGGAGAAGTCTGTAGCCCTTTGGGAAGTTTTTTTGTTTTTTTCAGGACCATTCCGACATGTTTGTGGCATCATATGGTGATACCTGATCCGTTTCCCTGTTTTCCAAGGCTTTGGACCCAAAAGGCAGAAAACGCTCCATTTGAGACATGCCCCGCCCATTTCCATGTTTGGGAGCTTGACCGATCCATTCCCTATCCATTTCCATGGTTTCCACCCGAAAGGCACAAATCGCCCCATTTGAGACATGCCCCGCCCATTTCCATGTTTGGGAGCTTGACCGGTCCATTCTCATCCATTTCCATAGTTTCCACCCAAAAGGCACAAATCGCCCCATTTGAGACATGCCCCGCCCATTTCCATGTTTGGGAGCTTGACCGGTCCATTCCCAATCCATTTCCACCCAACCGGTCCATTCCCCATCCATTTCCACCCGAAAGGCACAATGCACCCTTTTGGGCTTGGCCCCTCCCATTCCATCCATTTTGGTCATCCACTGGTCAAAAGCGCCCTCTATAGGATTTTAACACTGACTACACATTTGCCCCTCAACGGCCCGACTGTTCCAAAAATTCCCAATGCAATGTAGCCTGTCCTGCCGGAACATTGTCACAAAAGGGCCGGTGGCCCAGTAAGCCCCATGTTAAATTTTGCCATAAAGCCTAAGTTCCCTTACCGCCCATAAAAGGTTTTCCTTCCCTTTCTCTAGGTCTAATTCATAGGTGACCTGCGATTAGTAAGGTATAATAACACAATCAAATGCACTTTTGTACAAACAACTTCTATAGGAGAGGATCAAATAAATTTTTGAAAAAAGCCATGGATCAAAAGGTCCATATGTTAAAAGTCAGTTAGGCTAAAAACTGAGGTGCAAATAATTGCCCAATAGTTGCCTACTGGTTTTTTCAAATTGATCCTAATCGGCCTTAAGAAGTTATTTTGTTTTCCTCTAGGTCCCTCTAATAGAAGACCTGAGTATTGAGCACGTTTCTAGGACACTAGCACATTAATATATAATTCATAATTTGAGGCTTTAAAAGAACCTGAGAAAAGGCCAGTTTATTTAAAAAAAAGCACAATGTGCTTCACGGTGTCCACTCCACTCAAAACCCCTTTTAAGGTGTCTGACACACACACACACACACACACACACACACACACACACACACACACACACACACACACTAAGGTGGCTGGTTTCTCGAGGCCTTTGGCCGTTGGCTAGAAGACCCGAAGGTGTCAAAGTGCTATTTAAGTGCAGTAAAGTGCAATTTCTTGTGCAAATTGCTTTCATGGGCAGGGATCAAATAATTGTAAAAAGATGGATCTAAAAACCAAATATTTAAAAATCAGCAAGGCTAAAAGTTAAGTGCAATAAAAGAGCTCCTGACGTTTCGCCACGCTGTGGCTTCTTCAGAGGAATAATGAGGGTGACTGACAAAACGAACAATATATAGAAAAACCCAGGGGGAGGAGTTTTAAAAGAGAGCTCCTGATTCGTTGGCCACACCTGGACATAATCACCACCACATCATCACACCTGCATGTTATTCTCTCCAATTAGAGAGAGGGCAACAAGGGCTAATGATTTTCCCTTTAAGGATCTTAGCCGCCAATCTCGGATCAAACCAATCTTTCCAGAGGTGGCAAGAATTGCCTTTTATTAAGGCCTGAAATCAGGTTGTAAAAGGTAAGTTTATTTCAGTTTGGAACAATTTTAAAATATCGTTTCTACCGGCTGTTTTCCGATTCCTTGGCAGGGATGAATGGCCCAGTGCTGTGTTCAAGCACACCTGGACATACTCATCACATCATCGCACCTGCATGTTATTTTCTCCAATTAGAGAGAAAAAAACAAGGACTAACGATGCTATTTCAAAAAAGATCTTAACAGCCAATCTCAAATCAAACGATTGTTTCCAAAGGTTTACAAACAATACCTTTTAATAAGGAAAAAAAGAGGGGGAGGGGGGGGGGGTATTTTACAAAGAGTCATCATATCACCCAGACACGACCGTAAAAAAAACACCTTCTACGCCAATTAATTTCCCCTATGGAGGTGTAGTTTTCTTGGATGTAGTCCCCAGAAAAAAATAAGGTTCTCAACTGTTGTTCTGTGTTTTTGGAGTTTTTATATAGCAAGAGGGAAGATGTACTTATGGCGCTGGTAGGTTAGGTAAGGGAAAAGTAATTTTCTGCCTACCAAGGAGGTAGGCAGAGAGCACGGGCACATACAGTTTATCCTGCTCCCTCTTCCGTCTCCAAATAAAATGACGAGATGTCGAGAATTGGATGAGTGGCACAGAGACTTCCGCCTGGGGAAATACTCTGCCCATCACTGCCATCAATTGCTTGAATTGTTTTTGGATGGTATTGAACAAATTCCCTCTCAGACAGTTGTTCAGGCCAATGGAGAGCACAATCTTTCGGGTAAGGGGGCAAGGGGTTAGGGTGAGGGTGAGGTAAGGAGAAATACATTTTCTGCTTACCACAAGGTAAGCAGAGAGCACGGGCACATAAGGTTCCTCTTAATCCCTCTTCTGACTCCCAATCAGTCACTCTTTTCTAATTTTTTATTATGCTTGGTTTAAGCCGCTGGGCAGCATCGTTTTCAATTTTTTGATCCAGCGTCTTTCTGCGGCCCATCTTTGGGCCCCAGACCACCCCACTCCAGACTCAAGTCCTGAGATCAGTAAGTTGGTTTTGCCATGTCTCCGAAAATGCACATATATTTCTGCTTCTTTTTCCAGACGATCAATGTAATATATGTGTTGTTTAAGATGTTGTTGGAGTGTGTTTTTGGTCTGTCCAACATATAATTCATTACAAATTTTACACTCTATCCCATACACCAGGTTTGACGAAGCCAAATGAAAGGTCTGCCAAACCGGAGCACCGAGACCCGTGTGTTTATTGGTAATATATTTTATTGATCTAAAATGTGCATTCTTTCTTTGTTGTTTTCCACTGTTTAAGGAGGCATGAACCAACAAATCCTTCAGGTTTGTATTCCTCTTAAAGGCCGATATCATTTTAAAATCTGCCAGGGGCTTGATAACGTTCTGGAGCTTTTTCAATTGCGTTTTGACACTGAAGTTCAGTTTAAGTGAGGCAGGAGAAAATGTGGTCACAAACGGGACAATGTGGACACCCTGGTTCACTCCATTGGGTATTTCAACCTGATGCAAGCTCTGTTGTGTTTCGGCTTTAATAGAGCGAAGAAAAGTGCCACTATATCCCCTGGTTCTAAGGGCTTTGAAAAGCACCCTTGTTGCCACCTCGACATCATCCGGCCTTGTACATATCCTGTTAAACCTGGTAAGTTGTGATTTTACAATGCCCCTATAGGTGTGTTTCGGGTGGTAACTGGTTTTATGTAATAAGGCATGAGTGTCGGTTGGTTTGAAGAATACTCTCGTGCCCAGGCCACCATCATTATCCTCATCCCCCCTTATCCTATAAACTTCAGTGTCTAAAAATTCGATTTTTTAAACCTGTAAGTTGTATTTTACAGTTATCGAATTGTGGTGCCCGTTCAGTGTGTTGATGAAATGTTCGAAATCAGACTCCGAATAGCTCCAGACTCCAAAGATATCATCCAGGTAACGAATGTATAATAGCGGGGTTTTAGCACATTTGGGCAAGACAGTCTGCTCCCAATCTGCCATATATATGTTGGCATATGATGGGGCAAACCTCTTACCCATAGCTGTCCCATGTACCTGGAGATAATGCTTTGAGTCTAACTCAAAGTCGTTTCTGGTTAAACCTAGTTCCAGGAGAGAGAGGAGGGCCTCATCTGGTCTGGCCGGATCGGGATATCTATTAAAAGCCTGTCTTATTGCTCTTAAGCCCAATTCAGTATCAATGTTAGTGTACAAAGCGTGTAGGGAATTTGAGCGTAGAACCGTCTGTTATTAAGTAATAATAAAAGTGTTTCATATTTCATAATTAATAATTCATATTTAGGCATAATCATAAGGGTTTGGGAAATGCATAATTAAGATAAGCATAAAGTGTTGTAAGATTAGTAGCTAAGAGTAAAATTAAAAACATAAAGCTCGTGTCTAAGTTACCGAAGCTTAGCTTTATATTGAAGGGAGATTTATGTTTTAAACAGGAAGTGGGTGGTTTATTTTGAAAGTCTTTTTTCTTACTCTGGGGGACGCCGACTGGTTGTGGCTCTCTCTGTTCTGGCTCTCAGCCAAGAAGGCTGTGTTTTTTACAATGGGGTTTTATTGTTTTAATATTTCATGGGAATGATGTACTTCAGTGTATAATCGTATGCTTACTGTTGGGATTAAATTCCTTATAATTGTAAATCAGTCTTGGTAGAGTAATTATTAGAGCAGCGTGTGGACTGTAAACACAGCAGCTGGGCCATGTGCTGTGATCTCCTCGGTGGGCTGAGATTCAGCCCCCCACAAATTTGGAAACCACAAGAAGGGACACGCTCGCCTGGCTCGAGCGGCGTGGGCTGCTGGCGGCGTTGGTCAATCACTTATCCCGGGCCCAACCATCGGTACATACAGAACCGTTTCATGAATCTGTAAGTTAGCTTTAAGACATTTAGGGGAGGAGTGTTTGACTTGCGTTGCTAACAGTTAGCGTTGCTGGTTGCCGGTGAGAAGCGGATCCAGAGGAGATCACATTGAGGTGAGCTGCGATTTTACAGTGAAGTATTATTATTTGCATGGTACACTTAACAGACCGGTCTAGAGAATACAAAGGATCCAGAGAAGATAAGAAATGAATGAAACAGACAGCGCTGTAATACAAATCACCACATTGGAATTCAAACAGTCGTTTGCTGGGCTTACTAGCGTGCTTATTTTGAGAGTCCCTCTGGCTCAGAGTGTGCATTGCTGGGCCTTGTAGATAACGTGTTTAAAAGCAGTTTTGTTGCTTGGCGGACTGGACACTTTCGGCTGATTTGGGCTTAAGACGGCAGTCTTTCGTTACTGGATTGGGGCTTGTTGTTTGGGCTTTGTGATAGAAACTGCATTGAGAGGCTAAGGCTAGCGGGAGTTAGCTTATAGCTAGCGGGTCACATGTGGTGGCTCCGGTCTACAGGGCTCTCCTGTGGGCTTTTGCTGTGCATAAAAATAAGTGATCGTGTGGGTGATACGAAGGAATAAGTAGAATAATGAGCGTTTAGTGGAACTTGGCGGACTGATGTGAGTATTTGCTCAACTGCTAGAAGTGGGTAACTCGTAGAAAGGCAATTACGATGAGCGTTGGGTCTCGGGAAGCTAAATAGCCGTTAAACCAGAGGATTTAAGGTTAAATAAAACCGGACAATAAGTCCATTAATACGTGTGACTGGTCTGTGTTTTAACAGAGTGGAAATGCGTTTAAAGGGTGATTAAACATTGCATGAGCTGTTGCTGCGTGTGTGAAGCTAGCGTTAGCTACGACGTAGCTCCGGGCTTTGCGGTACTGTATTTGTAAATAAAACTGCTTATAAAAGAAAATAACCGGTGGAGTGTGAGAGAAGACAGAAGGCGTATGAGTGGAATTAAAGTGTGGGATTTTGGTGAAACGTGTGTGTGTATATCTCTCAAAATAAGCTCCGTTTTTGTCGTTAGCACAGCTGTAGCATATCTGTGAACCAAAACATCCGGTTGTAGAGACGTAACTTCCTGTCGGCAAAAGTTGTACAAAGGAGAAAAAATCCAGGAGAGCAACTAGCGGTGAGGAGGTGTAACTCCTAGTGTTTAGAACCAGTGATTTATAGAGACACATTCATTGTCTATGAGCTTCAAGCTTACAGCCTGACTTTAGTTTTAATTAAGCATTTTAACTTTAGTTGTTGACTTTGGTTTTAATTCAGCATTCTAACAAACATTAATGGTTTCAGTTGTGCTTCTTCAATTCTTGAACTTAATTGAGATTTATTAATGTGCAGAGTGGATTGTAATTGTAGTTCAACAGTTTGACTTGCAGTGGTATTTCTGATTGAATATTTGGGAATACAGTTATCGATGTTTTAATTTGATTTATGAATTTCGATTTTA
This sequence comes from Lycodopsis pacificus, assembly GCA_028022725.1. NCBI lineage: Eukaryota > Metazoa > Chordata > Actinopteri > Perciformes > Zoarcidae > Lycodopsis > Lycodopsis pacificus. Next base: position 197,295 of record CM051698.1, read on the forward strand.
AACCTTTTGAGTTCTGATTTGAATTTTGATTTAGATGTTGAGTTTGATTTAAGAGTTCTCACTACAATTTTGGTTCAAGATCTCCTCACATATCCTGTATTGACTAATTTTGGTACAATTGTGTATTTTACACAAGAATCAATTTTGACGCGAACAGCGCTAAAATAGATGAGAGATCGTTGATCTCTCATACACTACAGACGTATGCTAACATTCACTGCTGAACTTTGGGCAGGTTTGTGTTTGTTTTAGTCAAGGTGGTCTAGTGAATTCAGATCTGGAAGGCGCAGTGGATCCCAGTTTGAACTCAAAGGCCGCCCACGATACAGCACAGAGGGTAAGTTGACTTCATGAGATGACAATCGTGTACATTTAACACACACATGAGAAACTAGATAAACATCACGCACACCCACATAACATATGAGATTGAAGGTTTTAGGAAATTACAGAAAGTCACGTTAACTATTATGGTAAAGTGGTTAGATTGTCACATGCAGGCTGATTCACTTCACGGCGCAGCACATTCAGAGCATTAATTGGACAAAATATACTGCTGCTGTCTCAGTTTCTCTGTTCCCCCACGATCTGAGTTGTCAAGGGGGGAGATTCCATACTCGGACTCACTTCACTGGCTACAGGAACAACGCGGTTCCTGGTAATTTGTACAAGGGGATTCAATTATTACGAAATGATGTATGGATGCACATAGTTGATTGCAACGTGATCTCTTATAGCAGAGATAACGTGGCAAAGGGGGGAAATGGTAATGAAAATTTTTTTTGTAGATCCACATTTAGAACAGTTTTCAGTATAAGTGCTACTCACAATTTTTGAGATTTAATAACGTCATGATAAACCACAATTTTTTAATTTAAATACAGCAAAATCCAAGTCTTCTAACTCAGTGATAGGTTCTAGTCTAGACTTGGTAACTCTAGAAATTGAGGAATATACGAGAGCTCTAACTAACATGAGCCGAGTTTTGTTTTCTCAGGTGACAAACGCAGAAGCAGCAGCTGACGAAAGGAAGCAGGCTCCTGTCGTGTCACCAGGCAGTCTGGTGTGGATCGAAGTCCACAAACGCAAGTGAAGTGAACCAAGGTGGACAGGTCCATGGGAGGTAGTATTGGCAACCTCACATGCAGTAAAGGTAAAAGGTAAACCAGGAGCTACTTGACACCACCTCACTCACTGTGCAGCAGCGAAGGTAACTAGTAAGACACTAGCAGAGACAGGATTGAATATCAAACAGGAAAAATTTGAAGCTAAAGATATCCCAAAGGGGGGGCTAGACAGTACTGACAATGATGTTTCCCCCACAGTTTAAGCGAGGGCTTCCATTAGGGGACTCTAGGTTCAGCCAGTTATGGAAGTCTGTAATTATTTTCTTCCTGATTTCAGTAGTTTCCCTCTTAGTATGGGGAATTAAACACAGACAGGAACCAGAACATGTGCATGACTACATCAAGATTCGAAATTTAGTCTCAGTAACTAAACAAACTGATCCCAGACCACGTAGAGAGGCTTCTCTGACGACACTCACCTATGAAAATGTAACTCTCACTCTTACGTTCAAAGAAGGTACAACATCAACGGTCCAGTTCGACTTCTGTGAAGTAGTTTCCTGTCCCAAGTATGAATACACCTACGGTTGGATGACTAAAACCTTGTGCATCATAACTGACCAATGTGGGCCCGCCACAAATAGGTATGGTAAGCTGGTATCATATTATAACTGTGATTGTGAAGATTGGGGATGGGCAACATTGAACACAGGAGGTGAGGGGTTAGGAAAAGACCCCAACCCAGGACTTAGAGACCGACTGAAGATGTTAAATGCCCCAGCTTCTTATCATATGTGTAGAAAGGGGTTGGGTTAGGTGTAATCCTTTAAGACTGACCTTAACAGACCCAAAATTGACTGATGGAGGACTTTACGTAGTACAGGGTAAGGCAACTACTGATAGTCCCGCCCCTCAAGGGCTCATTAGGATTGTTGTTAAGCCTGCAGAAAAGATCAGGGACGATCAGGTTCGACATACGACTGACTCAGGGAATGAGATACCGGGGGTGGAAACAGGAATGGTAGATGGGAATTTATGGCTTAGGTGGGTACAATATACGGCTTCAAGTCAGAAGAGTACAGATTGTATTGTGTGTACAGAACCTAAACCCCTAGCAACACCAGTTCCTTCCAGATTTAGACCCTTAAGCCCTGAATTTAGTTGTATTTTAACTCTGTTCACTGAGGAAGCTTTGCCTCTTCATCACACTTGTCAGGGGTTACACTGGAATTATCCACCAGTAGAATATAATACTCCACCTCTGTTCAAGGTTTCAGAGGGTCCATTTGATTGTATAGTCTCAGACACAGCTAAGGGGCCCGATGTAGGTAGTATTATTGAAGCAAATTGTAGCAACACTCACAATGCTAATGACTATCTATATAACAGCGTGTTAAGACAGACAACACCCAGAGCTGATTTATGGTGGTGGTGTGGAGGAAGAATCATATTTCCAATCCTGCCTAGAGATTGGACAGGTAGATGCGCATTAGTGCAACTTATCTTGCCATTCTATATCTTGCCTGTCAATGACGCAACTTATAAGGAACTCATTTCTCCACACACACGCTAACAGAAGAACCAAAAGAGGAGCCGACAGCCCGAAGGGAGCTTTTGATGACCAAGTGTACATAGATGGCATAGGAGTCCCAAGGGGGGTGCCAAATGAATTCAAAGCGAGAAATCAAGTGGTTGCCGGTTTTGAATCAATATTTTTCTGGAGGTTAACTATTAGTAAAACTGTCGATTGGATCAACTACATTTACTATAACCAACAGCGTTTTGTAAACTTCACCAGGGATGCCATATCAGGACTGCATGCACAGCTGGCGAAGACTAGTTTAATGGCTTTGCAGAACAGAATAGCATTAGATATGATTTTAGCAGAGAAAGGTGGCGTTTGCCAGATGTTTGGGTCTGCTTGCTGTACATTCATTCCAAATAACACAGCTCCTGATGGTTCGGTGTCCATGGCGATGGCAGGATTGACAGCACTCCGCCAAGAGTTAGCAGAGAACTCTGGCGTCACTAATTCATTCACCGACTGGTTGGAAAGTATGTTTGGCAAATGGAAAAATACATTTTTGTCAGTCGTAATTACTGTGTGTGTTGTCGTTGTAGGCCTCGTGGCAGTTTGTGGATGTGGGTTCCCATGCATCCGTGGACTTCTACAGGGGTTTATTGCTTCAACAATGAGCCAGACGCGAATCCAGGGCAATCAGTTATGTGTCGAGGATGAGGAAGAGTTGGAGCTTCTGATGGCCACAGTCTAGATGAGGCCACCAGTGGTGCCATAGAGGGACTTCACAAGCAGTTCCTGACCATCCTCTCGGAGATCCTGAAGGACCTGATAAGGCCCAGATGGACTTCTAACACACATCCGGTGAGATATTGGAAATTTGGGAAATACCTGGAGTGTTTTGGATGAGTATTTTGAGTATTTTTTATGTTTTTTATGATTAATTGGGTTATAAGGGGATTTTAGGGTGTAAGTATTAAGAAATGTAATTTTGTCATGTGTAAAAGAACAGTCAAGGCTTCTCAGTATGTGTTCTCTAGTCTACAGATTGTATCCTGATCCTGACAGCCCCAAGACATGGACGACAGCGGACGTCAACGGATGCGATTGTTTTTGAGTTGGCGAGAGTGTTTCAGATCGGATAGGAATACTTGAATTGATATCTGTATGCATGAATTGTTTGACACTGTTTAGATTGATAAGGTGCCTCTTCCTGGATCGAGCAGGGGAGAGGTCTCCAGGGAACATTGAGTTAGTTAGCTAACTCACAGTGAACTGTGAGTTAGGGGGGAATTGTAGGGAATTTGAGCGTAGAACCGTCTGTTATTAAGTAATAATAAAAGTGTTTCATATTTCATAATTAATAATTCATATTTAGGCATAATCATAAGGGTTTGGGAAATGCATAATTAAGATAAGCATAAAGTGTTGTAAGATTAGTAGCTAAGAGTAAAATTAAAAACATAAAGCTCGTGTCTAAGTTACCGAAGCTTAGCTTTATATTGAAGGGAGATTTATGTTTTAAACAGGAAGTGGGTGGTTTATTTTGAAAGTCTTTTTTCTTACTCTGGGGGACGCCAACTGGTTGTGGCTCTCTCTGTTCTGGCTCTCAGCCAAGAAGGCTGTGTTTTTTACCTGAGAGCTGTGTGAGTTTTTTGCAATGGGGTTTTATTGTTTTAATATTTCATGGGAATGATGTACTTCAGTGTATAATCGTATGCTTACTGTTGGGATTAAATTCCTTATAATTGTAAATCAGTCTTGGTCGAGTAATTATTAGAGCAGCGTGTGGACTGTAAACACAGCAGCTGGGCCATGTGCTGTGATCTCCTCGGTGGGCTGAGATTCAGCCCCCCACAGCGTCTACATCGATTGTGAAAAGCATTGCTTCAGGCGGTACAACAATTGCTTTGATTTTATTAACAAAGTCATATGTATCTTTTACATAGCTGGGATGTTTCTGGGACAAGGGATTTAGAAAATGTTCGATATATTCTGCCACTCTGCATGATTCACTCCCACAGTCAGATTCGACCGGGGGGAATCTGGTGAGGTACAGTCCACGTTCCAGGATCCTTATGTATCTTTGGAAGAAGATACAGTTTCCGGGTACGTGGAGAATCTGAACCAAACAGGTAATATTTTTGTTTTGCAGAAATATATTCATTTTCGTATAGTTCTTGGACAATCACCCTAATCTTACTCTGTGTCTCCATTTGAAGGGAGCTAGTGAGAGGTATATAATGTCTAGCATTATTTAGTTGTCGGTTTGCCTCTGTAAGATACTGGGTTTTGTCCATAATAACTATTTTTGATCCCTTATCTGCTGGTTTTATAACTATGTCCTGATTTCGTTTTATTCTGTTTAACCTCTTGGTGACTAGTGTCCCCTTATAAGGGGACACTAGTCACGTGGTCATTTGTGTCATACTTGGACCAGTGAACACATTAATTAATAATGATGTCGCATACCCCGTGAAACGTCAGAAACCTGGGATAAAATCATATAAAAGACATTTGAACATACTCCAAACACAACTCGGTAGTCAAACTTAGCATAACTACAACACCATATTCATATTTCTCCAGGAGTGTACACACTCGGGACATTTCCGGACTTAGCAATCATAGCTTGAGGCTAACAAACAAACCGAAATAGCAGAAATCACGCCAACACCACAACGATTACGGACATATCCGTAACATTTCTCTCCGCCATATTATCGCTGAGATATGAGGCCAACAGACACCAGCAACACAAATCATATTATCGCTTTATGATCATAAATATCACTTACTATTGTCGTTTTGAAGCCGAACAACTATAATCCCCCGCATTTTTTCGCTGGTAAACAGTCAATGCACTTCCTGCCTTGCAGCAGGGACACGCCTTTCCTTCGGAGGGGGTCATTTCACCCCACAGGGCAAGCCGTAACATGTTTTGGGTCCCAGACACTGCAAGTCACTATTTTCGTAGAGACTTGATGATTTTGACTGGCCAACAGTGCTGTCACTCATTTTCAAGTGATTAGCTCAATTCTATTGGAGCTAACGAATACAGAGAGGTATGTACCATGGAGGTCGGCCAATGGGAGCCAGAGCTATTGTTCTGCGTAAGTATAAAAACTAGGAGCAAGCTGCCAGCTGGCATTACGCACAGCTGAACACACTCAGCTGATTACAGCTGCAGCTTGCTTAGAAAGATGACAGATGAGATTTCGGCTGCCTTTTCACCGTTCGTTCATTTTTAGGATTACCGGTAATTAGTAAGATGTTGAAACAGAAGACTTACAAATATAATATAAAATAATATATTGTTATTTTTTTTTTTCCAAAAAAAGCCAGAAATTGCTGCATTTGGATGTATTTAACACCATTAGTAATTTATAAGTGAAATATGTAGTTTAGTACATGAGGAAATTCAAATGGCACACATGGCACACATGGTGCCCAAATGCACATTTTGGAAATCTCGCCTAAACTTTCTGTACTAACACTTCTCTCATTTTGTTCTGCTTCACTTTATCAAAGTAAAACTTTGCAGAGAGACTGTTCACATATATGTGCTATGATTTGGGAGATGTTTTAGGCTGGGGGCTGCATCATTTCAATGAAATAATAACAATGAAGGGGCTTTTTTTTCCAATTTGAGCTGTGTGCCATGTTCATTTACTCTTAACCAGTAACTTATACACTGATATTTACACATCTGAACAAATCTCACAAGCGTTCCTTTATTACGACACACCAAATTATTCAAATAGACCTTGTGCTTGCAAAGATGCACTCTTTTGAGTTTTGGTATGCAATTTTCGAGCAGAGGCCTAAAAATAGGGCTAGGGCTTAATTAATGCTTGTCTTTCTTCTGTAGTCAGATTATCCATACCTACGGTTCTAGACGAGATGTTCTCGAGCTGTCGGATGTTATGACTAATCGACTTCTTCAGAACTTCAGGAACAGTGTCCCAGTCAGGTTCCCATTTCGAGGGCTCAATAAACAAACTCGGAACAGAACCCACAGTATATTTAAAGTGATTTAACAGTTTTAGACGTCTGTGATACCCATAGAGATCTCGCCGAAGACAGTCCTTCTATTTCTATGGTGTTTGACAGCATTAACTCATAAATCCTGTGTGTCTAAATTATTCAGATTTGCTTCAGTTGAAAGGACAAATGTGATTATTCCATCAGTGTTTCTCCTGCTCCATCTGCCATTGTGAGGGAATCTGAACGCTTCATTAGAGCTGGAAGAGCAGCCTTCTCCTTCTGTTTCATGTTCTGAGTAAACCAACAGATTCTCAGTCATTTATTATTAAGTAGGTGCAGGTTTTTGGATCACCAAGAGCATAAAAATACTGTGAATACCATAGTTATTTAAATAATTGATTCCTTTCATTATTATACCTGCCCATTTATTTCCTTCCACGGGTCTGGAGCTTGCCAGCATACTGTGTCATATGGAGAATTATGAAACTATACAAGTCATTTATTATATCTTTCTAACTTTCAATTGGTTAAAACATTTCTTTAATTACCAAATTACCACAATGGAACAGGACTCCAACACAGTAATTATATTCAACTATTTCCCAATAAGCAGTAATAAGTAGCTGGTAATTTATTTAATACATTTCCATCTCCATTATAGCTACCAACACAGACTATTTTGACCAATGTATAAGCAATATAAACCTGTTTTCACACAAATTGCACATTTTGCAAAACCCCAAATATCATCAGTCATGTGTCCACCATGTTACACCACCGTGTTTATACAGTAGACCAGAGCAGACAAACCTCTAAGACATACTAATTGACAAGCCGATGCATACCTCCAATAAACGCAGCCGTATTATACCAAGATTCAGATGATTTACTGTAATTAGGTAACTATCTCTATAATTACGTATTTTCACAGCCGTGTACTTAAATACAGAAATGATGTGTAAAAGGCTTCAGGTTAACCCTAACCCTTTTATTTTTAGATGGAGCCATTATTTGACTTGAAATGAGAGAACATTTATTTCTACGTATTATTTATAATCCATCCAGTTCAATTAGAAAACTGAGAATAATAATTGATGTGGTCTTTCTTTATTTGATTTGACAGTTGTTGACTACATATATATGGCACTAAATAGATTTTGCCTCAGAGCTGTCCAGATGTCTTCTGTGGAGTTGTTGAAAACAGTAGGCGCAGGTTAAATTTAATTCAATTTATTTTTGTATCGACCAAAATCACGAATCACAAATTTGCCTCATGCTGCTCACACACCGGGCGCGTTTTCTGATTGACGCGCGTCGAGATTACATACAAAGTCTATGCACAGACGCGATGAGATTAAAAATCGCGGCGCGTCTGTGCATAGACTTTGTATGTAATCTCGACGCGCGTCAATCAAAAAACGCGCCCGGTGTGTGAGCAGCATTAGAGGGCTTTACAATCTGTACACATGCGACATCCTCTGTCCCAGGACCCTCACATCGGAACAGGAAGAACTCCCCCAAAAACCCCTTTAACGGGGAGAAAAGAGGAAGAGACCTGTGCATCTATTGCACTTCTGTCCATCCTGGGAGAGGGATCCCGCTCCCAGGATGGACAGAAGTGCAATAGATGCATGTGTACAGAACATTTACAGAGTTACAACACATTCAATGCACATGACAGAATCACGGCAGGAGGCAAGACCAGGGTCCAGGTATCACCAGCATCCACGGGAACCTGCGAGGTGGGAAAGCTCAGAGACTCCGGTGAAGGAGCAAAGTCAGCAATGTGCGTTAATGGTACCGCGAGGAGAGAAAGCACAAAGAGTGAGTGAATGAGAGCATAAAAACACTGTCCTAATGTAGGTTAGAGTAAATCCCAACATTGTATATAGTTAGTTAATTATTTTACAACTGTATGATGATAAATACTATATTTCAAAATATCCCTCCTATAAGCAAAGCTCTCTGCGTTGTACTGTACTTAACTCTCAGTAAATAATCAATGCTAACAATTTGATATTCAATTATTATCGTGGCGCCAAACATACTAAGCTAAATTACGAAAAGTGCTTACGGACAAAATCTATTCTGAATCCAAAGTGACATGTCAGATATGTGAACCATCACACGACAGGAGTTTGGTGAGGGTATATTACCTCATCACACTTCATCGGACACGGGGAGTACCCTCACGCAGACATGACGAGGAAGAAGACTGACCGCCGACCATTGACACTGACAGCAGCCTGTTGACCAACACAGCGGTATGCCACCATGCAGGATGTAAGAACTGTCTCTCCCCTTCAGTTCAAACGCTGCCCGTCAGCATCGGTACAAGCAGCCATGGAATCTCGTGATTCATATGCCACAACAGCGGCAGGGTCCATAAATCCGGTGCCAGATAATAGATATGATCCAAACAAACCTGTGCGTGAATGGTACCATAAAGACGCTGCCCTCATGTAGGAGGTTAGAGTTCATCTCAACATTTTACAACTGTATGATGGTAAATACTATATTTCAAAATATCCTCCTATAAGCAAAGCTCTCTAAGTTAATGCGAAGTACCCGAACCCATGTTGCCACATGATTTAAAGACAGACCGCCCTCTATCGACACTATTGAAACAGCAGCCCAACACAGCGACACGTTACCTTACCTCTCCCCGACAGTTCAAATACTCACCTTCACGATCCTTGCAGGAGTTAAGAGCCGCTGTCTCTCCCCGACAGTTCAAATGCTCACCTTCACGATCTGAGAAGCCTGGGAAATGAATCTTGCATATGACACAACTACAAAAGCAAGATCAGTCGAGAACATTCCAGTTCTATTCCAGAACATGCATGTTCCATCCAGCATTCCATTCTCAATGGCATTTTTTGAATTATTTTATGAATTCTTTTCACGAGTAGTAACTACCTCAATAAATCATGAATTAATCATGAATTTCAGTATTAATACGCGTTTATAAAGCATATATTAACATAGTCCCTAACCATTATACATATAACTGCATGAATAATGCACATCTAAATAAGTTATTCATCATTTATCAACACTTTATAAATTATCATATTAATCATCTACAACTCCTTAATAATTGGTTTGTAAAATATATAATACTTAATTTACAAATGGGGAATCCGTCATTTATAAAGTATGAAAACACAATCATGAATCCTTTCATTGTATTAGACGTTTCAGTAGTGGCTAATGTTTTGTAAATGAATAGTTCATTGCTTGTTTCTAGCTGTAAACGCATCTTTTTCTTGTGTTCAAATGATAGCCATGTTCATTTACGTCAGCTAAGTGGAAGGCTTCAGAGCAGGTGAGAACAGTTAATGGCAGATCAAGACGATGGCGGACTATAGACAAACCATTTTTTTAATGCACAAATCAAAAACGATGCTACATTTATGTACCGCACTGGAGGTCAGGATGGATAGTGGGCGCACAAACCGCAGGACTTTGTCTCCAGAGATTGTGGTTAGAGAACAAAAACACTTTGAATTAGGTTCGGGAAAGATGGATGAATAAGCAAATAAAGTCTTGTGTTTTAAGTCACTGCAGACATTTTCTGTAATGAACCAAGACCATGATATTTCCCTAACTTCAGCAAAGTGCTGTGAGAGACTAAACATAACCATAGAAATGTAGAATCACACAGTCGACACGAGATGCTAGACTAGATATCGTGTTGCAACATCGGATATTTTGGTGAAAATAAAAGTATATTGTCAGTAAACATTTTACTGAAGCGTTCAGCATTAAAAATCGTGCTGTGGACAACTTATGCTGAGGCACAAACTAGGGCTACTGTAGCCTGTAGCTTATCATGTGTGGTCTTTAAAGCATTACAACATAATTGCCAAATTGGGACATTGTTGGCACCATAGGGTGTTGTCATCTTAACAACTAACAATATTCACCTTTTTCTGTACTCGTCACATGACCGAGGAAAACAGTAGAAACAATGTCCGTTCTACTCCTATTCTATTTCTATGGTGTTTGACAGCATTAACTCATAAATCCTGTGTGTCTAAATTATTCAGATTTGCTTCAGTTAAAAGGATAAACGTGATAGCAGAAAGTGTACCATCGCAGAAATTGGATGGAATTTCCCCTTGATTTCATACCACATGGTCATCGGCCAAAGGTCGACAGGTGACTTACTGTGAAAATTCCAGCCTCCTAGCCCATTGTTTTCTAGGTGTCTTTAGGCAGAATTGAGTCAAAAAGTTATGACATTCAATATGTAGTCGGAATGTCCCTTTTTGGAAAATGGGCCATTTGGGATTCATTCGAATCAAGGTCAGTTTTCACTCTTTGGAGTCGGCAGGAGATATTTTCCGGCCCCTAAAAACGTGAATAAATGACATTTTTGATATATAATTGACAATTCTTGGACAAAATTGAACACTCTACTGGGATTGATTGGTTTTATAGCATTAGCACGTTGCTAACAGAAGATAGCTTTCCAGAGGGTCTGCAGGTTCTATTGCACCATTTTCCCATTCAAGTCATCAAGGGGAATGTTGTCATGCAATCTCCCATGAAATTCAACCACGTTGTGAGAAGTTATGACTAGTTGAAGGATGGGCCGTTTGGGTAATCACTTTCCATTCATTTTAACCTACAAAATGCCCCATTCAAATGTAGGCCAACTGTCCCTCTTCCCGCGCAGGCATGCTAAGTGCTAGGGAGTCCCATCCAACTTGAATGTGCCTCATTGGGGCCTGTCTACAACATATTAAAAAAGCAGGGCTCTGACATCTTCAGAAGTAAAAGTTGATCTGATCTCATCAACAATACGACAGGGTGTACAGCTTAGGGACGTGCACCCCATGCTGAAGTCTGAGTTTGGTACAGGCAAAAGTTCTAGATAATTTAGAGGGATTTTTTTCAGGTGAGCTTATTGTAGGCCTAGTCCACAATGTGTGTGAACAATCTGGGGGTTCTAGGACCCATATTGGAGAAATTATGGCCATTCTTGCATATGCCAAAAAATAAATTCATAAGGAAGGCTGTTTTTGGGACCTTAACTTGCAGCTACGAGGCCCAGATTATAGGTGTCATGGTGACGAGCCCCTCTTTGAAGGAGAAAAGGAATCAAATCTCTACTTTGAATTAAAGTGTACATTTTGAGAGAAAAGGCCATGTCGGAACATAAGTGTCATGAAAAGGCCATATCATCCTTATGACTCAGAAAGGGACATTTCACCTACACTTTACTGGGGTCAAGTTTAGTCCAAAAATCCCAACCCGATTCAAGTTTCAAGCAAATCGGATGACTTGTTCTATGGGTATTAGGTAATAAGGTATACCTTAAGTTATAATATGGTAAAAACTCCGTAATTAACTACGCAGAAAGTATATGGAGTTTACCTTGATATTCACAACATGTAATATATGGGACATGGTTGAATTACTGTGAAAATTATAGCGTCCTAGCCCAAAGGGTTGTGGAGATATTCTGCTTCCTAGCCCCTTTTAATGGAATCCCGAAAAAACGGATTTCACCTGAACACACCTTCAACCAATCAGAACAGAGCTTGACCTGCAGACTTGCGTGAGAACACAGGTCACCTCATTTCAGAGCAGACTGCTGACAGGGTAAGTATGAATGCCATCTGCTCCCATCCTCTGCTAATTTCATGGCTAAATGTCTAAATGCCTGGGCTGATTATGTGCTTATTGTTTGTTAATTAAGTAGAAGTGAAGTAATTAAGAGTTTAAACATGTAATTACACAGGCGGCTGTAATTCAACTGCCACATGTGTTCCGGTGTGCCATGTGGGCTTGTGGTGACCGCCATTTTGTGCTTTAGATGGGGGCTTCACTGTTGATCATACATTAACTAACGGATTTAGGTGTGATATAAGTCCAAGTTAAACTGCTAAAATATCGTTAAAGTGTAGTTTTTATTTAAACATTAATTACATGATTGATTTATTATTTAAATTAGTTTAAAATAAGTTTAATATTGTCAATAAAGCTTATTTTTGGTTAATATATTCATTTTTCCAAAAAGGTCAAGGCGAATAAAATGAACCCGCTGAACAACCCGCTGAAGCATGTGAAGCAGGCACATCTTTCCCACGAAAAAGGACGGCAGTGACCGATGAGGACATTGATCATGAGGACAGTGATGAGACCGATGAGGACAGTGATGCTGAGACAGTTGACTACACCCAGGTGCCCTACCAGGAGTCGGGCGAGATGGACGACCTCACCGAGGAGGAGGCCTTCATCCTCAGGTTGGAAAGAGTAAGTAAAGATAGGTTGTTTAATAAAGTACATGACAGTTGTGTGAAAAACAAACCTCTAATAATCAATGTATTTCTCTTTGTGCTTCCTCAACAGACTCCACCGGAGAAGGCCCAGGGACACATGTCGCCATTCGTCAAACTGAGACCGTTAGAGAATTCTGCCAGGGAAGCTGCTGAGAGGGCCAGACAGCGGGTCACGAGCTCGCGAGTGAAGCGGTCAACCCCGCTTAACACCCCCAAAAGACCAGTCCCACGCACACACACACACAGTTCGATTGTTCACATTGTTCTGTTTGTTTTTGTAGATAATGTTAAATTTTAAATTGTGATTGTTGTGATTGTGTTGTGTGATACTTTTATATGATAGTAGAAATAAAAATCTATATTTTTACTATCAATCAATGTCCTGCTTATTCCACAAATAAGGTATTAAATAAAAATGACAGCAATTGCTGCCATTTGGTTTGGGATTTTTGACAAATTCAATGACATTGCCTCACTGTGCCTGAGATACCAACATTTGAGGGGCTAGCCCCACACAACTTGCTGTGTGTGTTCTGTTCCTATGAAGCCACAGACCCTGTGTATCAAGTTTGGTGGCTGTAGCACATATAGATCAAATTACACCATATATTGTGAAGAAAAAGGGCCTTTCCGACTACATATGATGGGGCTCTCATGTAGGCCGCATGTCCCACAAATCCCATCCCAAATGGCATAAAGTGTCCCTATAGGCTTTGGGGAACCCCAGGACGATTAGTGCCATTCGGGTTGGGATTTTTGGCATAAACGCGAGCCCTATCAAATGTATGGTAAATCCTGTACACAAAGGAATTACGGCCTTTTACGGACTTAATTCTGCCTAAAAACACCTAGAAAACAATGGGCTAGGACGCTGAAATTTTCACAATAAGTCGACCTTTGGCCAAGGACCATGTGGTATGAAAATCAAGGGGAAATTCCAAACACTTTTCCCATAGTGAACTATAGATTTCTCTACCCAGATGACACTTATGTTCCGACATGGCCTTTTCTCTCAAAATGTACACTTTAATTCAAAGTAGAGATTTGATTCATTTTCTCCTTCAAAGAGGGGCTCGTCACCATGACACACCTATAATCTGGGCCTCGTAGCTGCAAGTTATGGTCCCCAAAACAGCCACAAAGGGCTTAATTGGTTCCTTATAAATTTATTTTTTGGCATATGCAAGAATGGCCATAATTTCTCCAATATGGGTCCTAGAACCCCCAGATTGTTCACACACACATTGTGGACTAGGCCTACAATAAGCTCACCTGAAAAAAATCCCTCTAAATTATCTAGAACTGATTTTTGCCTGTACCAAACTCAGACTTCAGCATGGGGTGCACGTCCCTAAGCTGTACACCCTGTCGTATTGTTGATGAGATCAGATCAACTTTTACTTCTGAAGATGTCAGAGCCCTGCTTTTTTAATATGTTGTAGACAGGCCCCAATGGGGCACATTAAAGTTGGATGGGACTCTCTAGCACTTAGCATGCCTGCGCGGGAAGAGGGACAGTTGACCTACATTTGAATGGGGCATTTTGTAGGTTAAAATGAATGGAAAGTGATTACCCAAACGGCCCATCCTTCAACTAGTCATAACTTCTCACAACGTGGTTGAATTTCATGGGAGATTGCATGACAACATTCCCCTTGATGACTTGAATGAGCACATGGAGCAGCAAATCTGCAGATCCTCTGGAAAGCTATCTTCTGTTAGCAACATGCTAATGACTTGAATCCAATTGGACCTTGAAGAGGGTCCTCTTGTGTCCATCATATGTCAATTATGGAATGATAAGCCAGTTACAAGTGTTTTTATTGCACCCAACAGAAACAGCAACATGTACACATCATTAACAGTCTTTTAATTCATTAAAAATACTTTAAAGCAAGATAGAGGAATACATTCTTTTTTAAATTAAGAGAGGGTCATGTAGGTTAAATGATCCAAATCTAGAGGTCGTAGGTCCAAGTTAAGGTGCCCAAAAACAAGATCAGGGGCCGAAATTGGTGCAATTTGTGCAATGTGTAATAATTGACCATAATTCGGGTAAAGAAGGTTGAAACTGCCTGAAGTTTGCACCACACACTCCCTCCCATGACTTGAGTCAGCATGCCAAAGGAGAAGTCTGTAGCCCTTTGGGAAGTTTTTTTGTTTTTTTCAGGACCATTCCGACATGTTTGTGGCATCATATGGTGATACCTGATCCGTTTCCATGTTTTCCAAGGCTTTGGACCCAAAAGGCAGAAAACGCCCCGCCCATTTCCATGTTTGGGAGCTTGACCGGTCCATTCCCCATCCATTTCCATGGTTTCCACCCAAAAGGCACAAATCGCCCCATTTGAGACATGCCCCGCCCATTTCCATGTTTGGGAGCTTGACCGGTCCATTCCCAATCCATTTCCACCCGAAAGGCACAATGCACCCTTTTGGGCTTGGCCCCTCCCATTCCATCCATTTTGGTCATCCACTGGTCAAAAGCGCCCTCTATAGGATTTTAACACTGACTACACATTTGCCCCTCAACGGCCCGACTGTTCCAAAAATTCCCAATGCAATGTAGTCTGTCCTGCCGGAACATTGTCACAAAAGGGCCGGTGGCCCAGTAAGCCCCATGTTAAATTTTGCCATAAAGCCTAAGTTCCCTTACCGCCCATAAAAGGTTTTCCTTCCCTTTCTCTAGGTCTAATTCATAGGTGACCTGCGATTAGTAAGGTATAATAACACAATCAAATGCACTTTTGTACAAACAACTTCTATAGGCGAGGATCAAATAAATATTTTAAAAAAGCCATGGATCAAAAGGTCCATATGTTAAAAGTCAGTTAGGCTAAAAACTGAGGTGCAAATAATTGCCCAATAGTTGCCTACTGGTTTTTTCAAATTGATCCTAATCGGCCTTAAGAAGTTATTTTGTTTTCCTCTAGGTCCCTCTAATAGAAGACCTGAGTATTGAGCACGTTTCTAGGACACTAGCACATTAATATATAATTCATAATTTGAGGCTTTAAAAGAACCCGAGAAAAGGCCAGTTTATTTTAAAAAAGCACAATGTGCTTCACGGTGTCCACTCCACTCAAAACCCCTTTTAAGGTGTCACACACACACGTCACACTGGCAAACTGTGCAAAACCACGCCACACACACACACTCTAAGGTGGCTGGTTTCTCGAGGCCTTTGGCCGTTGGCTAGAAGACCCGAAGGTGTCAAAGTGCTATTTAAGTGCAGTAAAGTGCAATTTCTTGTGCAAATTGCTTTCATGGGCAGGGATCAAATAATTGTAAAAAGATGGATCTAAAAACCAAATATTTAAAAATCAGCAAGGCTAAAAGTTAAGTGCAATAAAAGAGCTCCTGACGTTTCGCCACGCTGTGGCTTCTTCAGAGGAATAATGAGGGTGACTGACAAAACGAACAATATATAGAAAAACCCAGGGGGAGGAGTTTTAAAAGAGAGCTCCTGATTCGTTGGCCACACCTGGACATAATCACCACCACATCATCACACCTGCATGTTATTCTCTCCAATTAGAGAGAGGGCAACAAGGGCTAATGATTTTCCCTTTAAGGATCTTAGCCGCCAATCTCGGATCAAACCAATCTTTCCAGAGGTGGCAAGAATTGCCTTTTATTAAGGCCTGAAATCAGGTTGTAAAAGGTAAGTTTATTTCAGTTTGGAACAATTTTAAAATATCGTTTCTACCGGCTGTTTTCCGATTCCTTGGCAGGGATGAATGGCCCAGTGCTGTGTTCAAACACACCTGGACATACTCATCACATCATCGCACCTGCATGTTATTTTCTCCAATTAGAGAGAAAAAAACAAGGACTAACGATGCTATTTCAAAAAAGATCTTAACAGCCAATCTCAAATCAAACGATTGTTTCCAAAGGTTTACAAACAATGCCTTTTAATAAGGAAAAAAAGGGAGGGGGGTTATTTTACAAAGAGTCATCATATCACCCAGACACGACCTTAAAAAAAACACCTTCTACGCCAATTAATTTCCCCTATGGAGGTGTAGTTTTCTGGGATGTAGTCCCCAGAAAAAAATAAGGTTCTCAACTGTTGTTCTGTGTTTTTGGAGTTTTTATAAAGCAAGAGGGAAGATGTACTTATGGCGCTGGCAGGTTAGGTAAGGGAAAAGTAATTTTATGCCTACCAAGGAGGTAGGCAGAGAGCACGGGCACATACAGTTTATCCTGCTCCCTCTTCCGTCTCCAAATAAAATGACTATTTTTTTTGTGTTTTCCTTTAGGCCGCTGGACAGCATTTTAAGTTCCAGCGTCCACCCGCGGATCACCCCACCCCAATCTCCGGTCCTGAAATCAGGTTGGTTAAAGGTAAGTACCCTTATGTTTGGCAGAGATATATGTATTTATATGTGGGTGAATATTCTCTGCGCCCCAACTTCTAGTTCAACTGTTTAAGCCAACACTCTAAAATCTCCGAGGCAGTTGTTTGTGTCCAGTGTGATGGGTCATCCGGTAGTACCCCAAAGAGATGTCCCTCCACACCCTCCAATACCTTATAATTCTCTTCAAAGAAGAAGTTTGTTTTTATTATAAGGGTTTGTGTTCTCGGTGGGAGCTGTGTCGAGAATTGGATGAGTGGCACAGAGACTTCCGCCTGGGGAAATACTCTGCCCATCACTGCCATCAATTGCTTGAATTGTTTTTGGATGGTATTGAACAAATTCCCTCTCAGACAGTTGTTCAGGCCAATGGAGAGCACAATCTTTCGGGTAAGGGGGCAAGGGGTTAGGGTTAGGGTGAGGGTGAGGTAAGGAGAAATTAATTTTCTGCTTACCACAAGGTAAGCAGAGAGCACGGGCACATAAGGTTCCTCTTAATTCCTCTTCTGACTCCCAATCAGTCACTCTTTTCTAATTTTTTATTATGCTTGGTTTAAGCCGCTGGGCAGCATCGTTTTCAATTTTTTGATCCAGCGTCTTTCTGCGGCCCATCTTTGGGCCCCAGACCACCCCACTCCAGACTCAAGTCCTGAGATCAGTAAGTTGGTTTTGCCATGTCTCCGAAAATGCACATATATTTCTGCTTCTTTTTCCAGACGATCAATATAATATACGTGTTGTTTAAGACGTTGTTGGAGTGTGTTTTTGGTCTGTCCAACATATAATTCATTACAAATTTTACACTCTATCCCATACACCAGGTTTGACGAAGCCAAATGAAAGGTCTGCCAAACCGGAGCACCGAGACCCGTGTGTTTATTGGTAATATATTTTATTGATCTAAAATGTGCATTCTTTCTTTGTTGTTTTCCACTGTTTAAGGAGGCATGAACCAACAAATCCTTCAGGTTTGTATTCCTCTTAAAGGCCGATATCATTTTAAAATCTGCCAGGGGCTTGATAACGTTCTGGAGCTTTTTCAATTGCGTTTTGACACTGAAGTTCAGTTTAAGTGAGGCAGGAGAAAATGTGGTCACAAACGGGACAATGTGGACACCCTGGTTCACTCCATTGGGTATTTCAACCTGATGCAAGCTCTGTTGTGTTTCGGCTTTAATAGAGCGAAGAAAAGTGCCACTATATCCCCTGGTTCTAAGGGCTTTGAAAAGCACCCTTGTTGCCACCTCGACATCATCCGGCCTTGTACATATCCTGTTAAACCTGGTAAGTTGTGATTTTACAATGCCCCTATAGGTGTGTTTCGGGTGGTAACTGGTTTTATGTAATAAGGCATGAGTGTCGGTTGGTTTGAAGAATACTCTCGTGCCCAGGCCACCATCATTATCCTCATCCCCCCTTATCCTATAAACTTCAGTGTCTAAAAATTCGATTTTTTCAACCTGTAAGTTGTATTTTACAGTTATCGAATTGTGGTGCCCATTCAGTGTGTTGATGAAATGTTCGAAATCAGACTCCGAATAGCTCCAGACTCCAAAGATATCATCCAGGTAACGAATGTATAATAGCGGGGTTTTAGCACATTTGGGCAAGACAGTCTGCTCCCAATCTGCCATATATATGTTGGCATATGATGGGGCAAACCTCTTACCCATAGCTGTCCCATGTACCTGGAGATAATGCTTTGAGTCTAACTCAAAGTCGTTTCTGGTTAAACCTAGTTCCAGGAGAGAGAGGAGGGCCTCATCTGGTCTGGCCGGATCGGGATATCTATTGAGCTTCATTGACAATTTTAATCTGTTTTGGGGCCGCTCCTCCGCTTTTAAAAGGGATGGTATTCATTTTAACAAGCTGGGTAGCCGCCTGCTAGCGGCTAATTTACAGCATGCTGTTCACTCCCATTCACATGATTGACTGTTTACACCTGGATCCCCTGTCCGCTGTCACTCTTCCTCTACGATCATTCATCAGCCGCTTTCATCCCCTACAAGCAACACTAGCCCCCCCTGGCGGCATGGAGGATCTCCCACTACTCTCTCCCCAGCCTCTACCGTAACTTCCACTCCACAACCCATGAACATTCCCGTGAGAATCACAGACTCGCGCTCACGCCCTAGTTATGGTCGGGTTCGAGGTGCTGCACGAGTGATCCGTCCTATTGCACATACCCCCAAAGCTTCCTGTGCTGATGACGACAAAGTGTCTTCCCCCATCAAAATGTGTCTGATTAATGCACGCTCTGTAACAAACAAGGCTCACATTTTAAATGACTTGTTCACAAGTCATAATTTGGCTTTTTTATTTCTGACCGAGACCTGGCAAAGGAATATGGAATGCATCCATTTTAATGAACTCTGCCCTGTGGACTGTTCTTATGTTGGGACACCGCGTCTGACAGGCCGCGGTGGAGGCCTCGCCGTGGTCTGGAAGAATCAGTTTTCCTGCCACTTGGGGAGCACAGAATCCTATATTACTTTTGAACTACAGCTGACTAAAGTGGGCCGGCTAAAGCCGTTTTACTGTTTTTTAATTTACCGACCTCCAGGTCCTGCAGGTCAGTTTTTATCAGAGTTCACAGACTTTCTGACCTCTATTATCAAGCTAGACAAAGTGCTTCTGGTTGGTGATTTTAATCTGCATATCAATGATACCACAGACTGTACTGCTACTGAGTTTCTCAATATTACTGAATCTTTTAATTTCACACAACATGTTTCTGGTGCCACTCACAGGGGTGGTCACACCTTGGACCTTGTGTTTTCTCTGGGTCTTGATATTGATAATACCCGTTGTGAGGACCTATTGATCAGTGACCATAAATGTATTTTCTTTGATCTTTCTGTAAATACTGACCCCTTGTGTCTGAAACAAACATTCCACTCCCGCATTATTACCCAGAGTACAGCTGATCATTTCTCTATGCACTTCTGCTGTGACATTAACACAAATCTCAATGATGTTGAACACTTGATACAGTCATTTAATGAACATTGCACCACTTTGCTGGATAAAGTGGCACCTCTTAAGGAAAGGACCAGGGCTGCCTGTAACACTACTCCATGGATGACGGACGCAGTGACCAGCCTGAAACAGAAGTGTCGCAGGACAGAGCGGCTCTGGAAAGCTACTGCGCTAGAAGTGCATCGTTTATATCTCAAAGACCTCAGAGTTTCTTTTAATACTGGAGTAAAGGAAGCTAGAACTGCTTATTTTGCCAACCTAATCTCTTCTTCAAAGAGAAATCCCAAGATTCTGTTTGACACAATTAAGAGAATTGTTTCACCGTCTGTCTCCACTTTACCATGCTATTCTGTTAACGATTGCAACAAATTCCTTATCTATTTTATTGATAAGGTAACAGGTATTAGATCTGGCATTCAGCCTGGGATCTGTCCATCTACTTGTAGCTCCTCGCAATCTCCTGCTGTTCTGGACTCTTTCCAGCCTATCAGCCTTCAAGACATGATAGACTTAATTAACAAAACAAAGCCATCATCTTGCCCTCTGGATATAATTCCATCATCTCTATTTAAGAAAGTTCTGCTAACTATTGGCCCTGCAGTAACATCTATTGTCAATACCTCATTGTCTACAGGAATTGTCCCTTCCTATTTCAAACATGCCACTATCCAGCCCATATTAAAGAAACCAAACTTAGATCCAGCTTTGCCCATGAACTACAGGCCCATATCAAAACTACCTTTCTTGTCCAAAGTTTTAGAGAAAGTGGTGGCCAAACAACTTACTGCTGCACTGGAGAGGCACAACATGTACGACAAGTTCCAGTCTGGGTTCCGTAAGCAACACTCCACTGAAACCGCTCTCCTGAGGGTTTCAAATGACATTCTCATGTGTGCTGATGCAGGTGACTGCTCTGTGTTAGTTCTTCTGGACCTCAGTTCTGCATTTGACACTGTAGACCATGACATCCTGATTAAGAGGCTAAGTGATTGGGTGGGCATAACTGGCATAGCGTTAGACTGGTTTACATCTTACCTCAATGACAGAAGTTTCAATGTCTCTGTGGGTGATTTTGTGTCTGTTACCTCTCCACTGTCTTGTGGTGTACCGCAGGGCTCGGTTCTGGGGCCTCTGCTATTTTCCCTTTATCTGCTACCTTTGGGACCGATCATAAAAAGCTATAATGTGTCCTATCACTTATATGCAGACGATATCCAACTTCATCTGTCATTCAAACCCAGCGAGGCATTCACATTAACTCGGCTCCTGGACTGTGTAAATGCCATCAGAGACTGGACGGCAGAAAACTGCTTACAACTCAACGACTCTAAGACGGAGGTCCTAGTTATTGCTCCAGAGGAGTTTGTCCCCATGATCAGGCAGATTATCAGTCCACTCTCCTCTGCTGCCCATTGCAACCTGCGCAATCTAGGGATTTTCTTTGATGGATCCATGTCGTTTGACCCTCATGTTAAGCAGCTGTCCAGGTCATGTTTCTTCCATCGAAGAAATATCAGTAAACTGAGATCTGTGGTTTCAACACCTGAATTAGAGATGATCATACACACATTTATCTCCTCTCGCATTGACTACTGCAACTCACTTTTCACATCACTCAGTGCATCTGCTCTTAACCGGCTGCAGGTCATCCAAAATGCTGCCGCCAGATTACTCACCAGGACAAATCGACGGTCTCATATCACCCCCGTACTCCGATCTCTCCACTGGCTTCCTGTAGCATCTAGGATACGCTTTAAAATTCTCACCATCACTTACAGAGCACTTCACGGTCAGGCTCCGGCTTATGTAGCTGATCTGCTTCGCCCCTATTCACCCGCCCGCACTCTCAGGTCAAACGCTCTAGGTCTTCTGTCGGTCCCACGCACACGATTTAAGACCCGTGGTGACCGAGCCTTTGAGGCAGTGGCTCCGAGGCTCTGGAATGCTCTGCCTGCAACTCTGCGCCTCGCAGATACTGTGGATACTTTTAAAAGCCAGCTTAAAACCCACCTGTTTAGGCTGGCATTTGTGTAAAAGTAAACCCATGTCCTAGCCATATTTTAAGACCTGCTCATAAAATGTTTTACATTTTTATTTATTTTTATTATTTTTTATTTTAAAATTTTTCTCTGTGTATATAATTTATTGACCCTAGGGTCACATTATGTTTTTTATGCTTTTAAATGTCTTCTCTGTTTAAGCACTGTGATATTTACTATCTGTGAAAAGCGCTATATAAATAAAATTCATTCATTCATTCATTCATTAAAAGCCTGTCTTATTGCTCTTAAGCCCAATTCAGTATCAATGTTAGTGTACAAAGCGTCTACATCGATTGTGAAAAGCATTGCTTCAGGCGGTACAACAATTGCTTTGATTTTATTAACAAAGTCATATGTATCTTTTACATAGCTGGGATGTTTCTGGGACAAGGGATTTAGAAAATGTTCGATATATTCTGCCACTCTGCATGATTCACTCCCACAGTCAGATTCGACCGGGGGGAATCTGGTGAGGTACAGTCCACGTTCCAGGATCCTTATGTATCTTTGGAAGAAGATACAGTTTCCGGGTACGTGGAGAATCTGAACCAAACAGGTAATATTTTTGTTTTGCAGAAATATATTCATTTTCGTATAGTTCTTGGACAATCACCCTAATCTTACTCTGTGTCTCCATTTGAAGGGAGCTAGTGAGAGGTATATAATGTCTAGCATTATTTAGTTGTCGGTTTGCCTCTGTAAGATACTGGGTTTTGTCCATAATAACTATTTTTGATCCCTTATCTGCTGGTTTTATAACTATGTCCTGATTTCGTTTTAGTCTGTTTAACCTCTTGGTGACTAGTGTCCCCTTATAAGGGGACACTAGTCACGTGGTCATTTGTGTCATACTTGGACCAGTAAACACATATTAATTAATAATGATGTCGCATACCCCGTGAAACGTCAGAAACCTGGGATAAAATCGTATAAAAGACATTTGAACATACTCCAAACACAACTCGGTAGTCAAACTTAGCATAACTACAACACCATATTCATATTTCGCCAGGAGTGTACACACTCGGGACATTTCCGGACTTAGCAATCATAGCTTGATGCTAACAAACAAACCGAAATAGCAGAAATCACGCCAACACCACAACGATTACGGACATATCCGTAACATTTCTCTCCGCCATACTATCGCTGAGATATGAGGCCAACAGACACCAGCAACACAAATCGCTTTATGATCGCTTTAAATTATCGCTTTATGATCATAAATATCACTTACTATTGTCGTTTTGAAGCCGAACAACTATAATCCCCCGCATTTTTTCGCTGGTAAACAGTCAATGCACTTCCTGCCTTGCAGCAGGGACACGCCTTTCCTTCGGAGGGGGTCATTTCACCCCACAGGGCAAGCCGTAACATGTTTTGGGTCCCAGACACTGCAAGTCACTATTTTCGGAGACTTGATGATTTTGACTGGCTAACAGTGCTGTCACTCATTTTCAAGTGATTAGCTCAATTCTATTGGAGCTAACTAATACAGAGAGGTATGTACCATGGAGGTCGGCCAATGGGAGCCAGAGCTATTGTTCTGCGCAAGTATAAAAACTAGGAGCAAGCTGCCAGCTGGCATTACGCACAGCTGAACACACTCAGCTGATTACAGCTGCAGCTTGCTTAGAAAGATGACAGATGAGATTTCGGCTGCCTTTTCACCGTTCGTTCATTTTTAGGATTACCGGTAATTAGTAAGATGTCGAAACAGAAGACTTACAAATATAATATAATATTAAATATAATATTAAAAAAAATATATATATATATATATTTTTTTTTTTCCAAAAAAGCGCCAGAAATTGCTGCATTTGGATGTATTTAACACCATTAGTAATTTATAAGTGAAATATGTAGTTTAGTACATGAGGAAATTCAAATGGCACACATGGTGCCCAAATGCACATTTTGGAAATCTCGCCTAAACTTTCTGTACTAACACTTCTCTCATTTTGTTCTGCTTCACTTTATCAAAGTAAAACTTTGCAGAGAGACTGTTCACATATATGTGCTATGATTTGGGAGATGTTTTAGGCTGGGGGCTGCATCATTTCAATGAAATAATAACAATGAAGGGGCTTTTTTTTCAGGCGAACCTGAAATTTTTCAATTTGAGCTGTGTGCCATGTTCATTTACTCTTAACCAGTAACTTATACACTGATATTTACACATCTGAACAAATCTCACAAGTGTTCCTTTATTACAACACACCAAATTATTCAAATAGACCTTGTGCTTGCAAAGATGCACTCTTTTGAGTTTGGGTATGCAATTTTCGAGCAGAGGCCTAAAAATAGGGCTAGGGCTTAATTAATGCTTGTCTTTCTTCTGTAGTCAGATTATCCATACCTACGGTTCTAGACGAGATGTTCTCGAGCTGTCGGATGTTATGACTAATCGACTTCTTCAGAACTTCAAGAACTGTGTCCCAGTCAGGTTCCCATTTCGAGGGCTCAATAAACAAACTCTGAACAGAACCCACAGTATATTTAAAGTGATTTAACAGTTTTAGACGTCTGTGATACCCATAGAGATCTCGCCGAAGACAGTCCTTCTATTTCTATGGTGTTTGACAGCATTAACTCATAAATCCTGTGTGTCTAAATTATTCAGATTTGCTTCAGTTAAAAGGATAAACGTGATTATTCCATCAGTGTTTCTCCTGCTCCATCTGCCATTGTGAGGGAATCTGAACGCTTCATTAGAGCTGGTAGAGCAGCCTTCTCCTTCTGTTTCATGTTCTGAGTAAACCAACAGATTCTCAGTCATTTATTATTAAGTAGGTGCAGGTTTTTGGATCACCAAGAGCATAAAAATACTGTGAATACCATAAAGTTATTTAAATAATTGATTCCTTTCATTATTATACCTGCCCATTTATTTCCTTCCACGGGTCTGGAGCTTGCCAGCATACTGTGTGTCATATGGAGAATTATGAAACTATACAA
>CM051698.1:830000-1090000 GCA_028022725.1 Lycodopsis pacificus
TGCATTGGTGGCCGAAGCGTGCGGACAAGAACAATAGACTTTGCATTTGACATTTTGACTATTTATCATGGAGAGCCGCGAGGCGGCGTTGAACGAAGCTACCAGGACTGGTGTGCTAACTGAAGGTGCTGTGTACGAAAATGTTGAGGACGATATTGATCCAAATGACAGTGTATCTAATGCTGGTAGTAAACAGGCAAGTCAAAGGAGTAATACAAGTGGTAACTCCAGTACCACGTCCTCTGCACGGGTAATGGTGGAGGCACGTAGAGCTGCACTTATCACTCACATATCAGCTTTAAAAGAAAGACATGCGTTGGAGGAGCGGGAGCAACAGCTCAGGAGGAAAAGAGAGCAGCTTGATTTGGAAACCGAACTAGCTGCTTCCAATGCTATGTTGGCAGTATATCAGGCCTCTGAGCTGAACAGTTGTTCTCAAGGACCCTCAGATGGCATGGCTTCCTACTTCGAACGGGAAAAAAGGAAAAAGGAATCTGTCAACTGCTTAAACCCTATGGCAAAGGAATACAAACCGGAGGCAAAAACACAAAACGACTTGACAGACTGGCCATTGCCACCTGATAAACCACGATCAACGGATGTGCGACCAAAGGAAACTGAGCAATGGGTTAAGGCTGCTTCGCAACATCAATGCAACCCCAATGAACAGCAGGCTCAGTTAAAGGAGGAAGACAGACATTCTACAAACCACCATCAAGTCACTCTAAATCCGCCTGAAGACATACTTGCCATCATGCACAGGCAAAATGACATAACAGCAGCTCTGGTGCACCAGCAGCGTTCATCATCTCTGCCACCACGACAAATTCCTACATTTGAAGGGGACCCTCTCCAGTACAGAGCCTTCATCAAAGCCTTTGAACAAGGAGTAGAGGAAAAGGCAGAAAGAGCAGATTGTTTACACTATTTGGAACAATGTACAGGAGGACAGCCCAGAGAACTGGTGCGCAGCTGCCAGCATATGGCTCCGGAGCGTGGCTATGCAGTGGCTAAAGGACTTCTCCAGGAACACTTTGGAAATCAGTATAAAATTGCAGCTGCATACATGGAAAATTTTATCATTTGGCATGGCAAATGATAAAATCTGAGGATGGCAAGGCACTTCAAGCCTATGCTTTATTCTTGCGTGGCTGCTGCAGCGTCATGGAGGAGCTCCAGTACATGCAGGAACTGGATATGCCTGTACACATGAGAGCCATTATATCAAAGTTATCATTCAAAATGAGGGATCAATGGAGGACTACAGCTCATGGCATTATGGAGACGGCTAACTACAGAGCTCACTTCATGGACCTTGTCACATTCCTTGAGCGTCGTGTCAGAATTCTTTGTGATCCTCTGTTTGGTGACATACAGGACCCATCAACCAGGGTTACTGGGACAAGGACTTATGACAGGTTTAAATCCCAGCCCAGCAACAGAGTGAGGGGAAATCTTGTTGCCGCTACAGTAACCTCTATGGACTGGCCTGAGGAAGCTATGGAACCAACATCAGATACAGGGAAGGCCGAAAAAACTGGATGCCTGTGCTGTGGCCATAATCACCCATTGGAGGAATGCAAACAGTTCAAAGGAATGAAGCACAATGAAAAACTAGACTTTCTTAGGGAACAGGGAGTTTGCTTTGCATGCTTGTGGGTTGGTCACATGAGCCGAGACTGCGAAAGCCGCTTGTCCTGCAAAGAATGTGGTAAAACTCATCCCACCGTGCTTCATATCAGAGGGCAAATACCAGTCAACAAAACTCTCTTTGCTACAGGGAGTGTAAAATAATTTGTCTGTAATGCACTTGGTCATAACTTAACATTTTGGTTCCTTTGTTGTATTTTGTTTGAATTGTTATGTCTGTCTGGGTTAACAATTAGGGGTCGGTGTGTTAGAGCCAAATATGGCATTATAAATAC
Source organism: Lycodopsis pacificus (assembly GCA_028022725.1). Classification (NCBI taxonomy): domain Eukaryota; kingdom Metazoa; phylum Chordata; class Actinopteri; order Perciformes; family Zoarcidae; genus Lycodopsis; species Lycodopsis pacificus. Next base: position 831,926 of record CM051698.1, read on the forward strand.
CACTGTATTTCTGTGTCTGTACACTGGGTGGCGCTGTATTTCGGTCCTGGGCTCGGGTATATAAGTTCTGAAATTGCCGGGTTCGTCAGGTGTTTAACCCCGGAAGGGCAAATGGTTTTGACCGCCGTACGTCATGCATTTACTGCGGTGTGGGAAAGAGTGTCTGTTGTGTGCATTGTTTCCACAACGAAAATAAACGAGCTACAGATCATAACGTAAGAGTCTCTGTGATGTGTCAAGTGCACCACACCTCACAGATAGTAGCATAGCTGACAGAGAGCGCGTCAACCAGGCAACTCCGGAGGGAGCAGCATCTCAGGAGCCTACAGCCACACAACTGGGCTTCTACAACACCGAATGAATCAGGTAACTCAGTGCTCCTCCCACAGCGTGTAAGTGTGATTGAGGACATGCCTCGCCATGATTGAGCATACCTGTGTCTCATCCCCTATTTAATGCCCGTGGAGCTGTTTTTTTACCTCAGCACCCGGAAGAAGACTTATAATGTTGAAACGCTGGTCAATTATTCAATTTTTTTTTTTGCTCATCTTTAACTACCAACTTTGGTAAGTGACTCATTTTATGTTTGTTAACTGAACGACCCAAAGATTATAGCATCATCATTTCTTTTGCAGAGGGATTTGGAATCTGAATGAGATTGGTTGAACCATATTTATTCTGGATTAAACTCATTTGATTGAAATCTGTGCATCTTGCTGAACCTACATTGAGGGGTGGACAGCTGTGCGGTGAATAGTGAGTGTGTGTGTGTGTGTTTGGGGGTTGGTCGCCTGCCCGCCTGCCTGCTGCTGTTAGCAGGTCAGTGTGAACTGACTGTGTGAACACGGAGAGATTATGTTTCCAACCACTGGTCTCGTCTTTACCTCTGCTGACAGGATGCGGAGAGCAGGATTTGGGTTAGGTTCACTTAATCTTTCTAGTCTGAGTGTTAAATATAGAATCACTGTTGAGTGAGTGTGTGTGCTGTCAGTCATCTGCCCTCTTAACACACACAGCAGACTTTTGACCACAAGGACTGATATTTGTCTCGTCTCTTGTGCAGCTAAAACCCTTCTGTTCCTTCAGTTCCTCCACGTGAGCTGCAGCTGTGGTTGTGCTGCCGCTCTGTCTGCCCTAGAGGTGCCCTCCTGCTCTGCCTGCCGAAGGCCCTAATCTACTTCTTGTGTGAGGTTGGAAGAGGTGCTTTGGGTGGAGTCGCATGTCCGACAGATGTGGTTGATGCAGTTATGCTGCGCGGCTTTAGAAAGAGCCGGCCACACACTAATAACAGGGGAAGTAAAACTCAGACAAACGAGTGCACGTGAGGACCACACACGCTCTCTCATTACCTGCGTGGACTCCAGGCCGTGTTCTGAGGGAGGATGAGGGGCCTGTACGGTTAATTAGCGAGGTGCTAAGGTTAAAGATGGCATTGGAGGCAGGCCGCGCTGCGTGTTAACCTGAGTTTTCAACTTAGTATTGTACATAAAGCGAGCCCATGAAAATAAAACTGCTTTGGATTAACAGTCTCAGTGCAGTAAAGAGTACAACATGATACACAAAATACAGACAGACTTTAAATCGAACCCTCATGTCTTTCCTATTACTTACACACGTTATTTACTTGAACATTTGTAAAGGGAGCAGCCCTTCTGTATATAGCAGCAGTCATACCAGATTAACATCACTTTACCAGTGTCTGTTTTTTACATAATGTATTTTTTAGTTGAACTGCACACTACCAAAATAAATGTCAGGGTCATCATTCTGAATAGTATGAACAGAAAAATAAGAGGAATCTGCTTGTCTCAAAAAGAGACAATAGCAACATTAATCTGTAGCTCAGCCAGCAGCTAACCTTTAATATTCAATAAAGCTTGTCAATTTGGCGACGGCATCATTATGAATCTGCAGCAGTAAGGTCATTTATATATTTGATACACAACTAAACCGAAAAAACAAACAATAATAACTTCCAAATGATTGGGACTGTCTGGAGATTGTAATTGTCAGGCTCTCGCTCTCTGTCACCCAAACACTCACCTGTGTTTGTCATGGCCTGAACTTTGGGCCGTTTCCATAGCAATATCCAAACCCAAGATCAGGAAGAGGCTTTGGTTGTCAAAGGAGAGATGAGCACAAACATTAATGAGGAATACACACTTTGGTGCTCATTTGAACAAATATAACAAGAAATGTTTCAAAATACATTACCTTCACTAGCTTTAACCTTTGTTTTGGTTCTGCTTTTTTTAAATAGAATTTCTCTATTCCTGTCTGTGTTCATTTGTGCACATATGTGTGTAGGAAGTCTGTAGAAAAGGCAATCCTCCCACTCAGTGACCCATGCACTGCTTTTAAAATAGAAGTACTGCACTTTTGCTCCAGTTCCTAACTTCAACTTTTTCAGTTAGGGGCATGTTAGGGGGACAGTCAGCAGGACTGTTACGCCCTCTGTTGTCACAGGGACACTCAGCTTTACCGTTCAATCATACTTTTGTCCGAAGAAACCGCAAAGAGCAGAGGCACAAAAGAGGCATCAAAAGTTGAGTCATTGTCGACCTTTTATAGGACTTTCATACATGACAAAATTGAATTAAGTTCAAGGAAAGTACCACTATTTTACAATGTGGGTCTTATATTCATAATTGTGGGCAATCTGACCGTGGGTAACGCTAACTTCTAACCATGTCAATGTTGCGCTTACCATGTAAAAATGTGATAGTTCTCCAAATCTTCAAGTTTTCATAAATCACTTTTAGCTATAGTAGCTAATCCAGGGGGTTACTTTCTTTGTTTAATTTCAGTTGGGCTCAAATGATTTGCTTATTAAACCTGAAATGGAAATGTTTCGCACTGCTTGGCCCAGTATACGTTGTTTTGGGGGTATTTGTTTGTTGGTTGTGAGTGCCAATAAGCGTATAGCCAAAGACCCATAATCACAGTGGTCAGATTTGTGAGAATAAGACCCAGGTTGAAAAATGAGCACAAAACTGGTCACAAGCTACTTTCTAGGACAAACTGAATTTCAGCTTTGACACATCTTTTCCATTTACTGCCAGTGCAGTTGATCTCCGTTCTTCTTCTTGTCCATCTATCTGCTCTTCTAATTTGATTTCAAAGACAACCTCTCTCTTTACTGGTTTGGCTTTTTGCAAATACACGTTTTCCCTCTCATCGGAGTTGATGCCATGTGGGAACTGATTTTCAGCTTGAAAGTTTAGCATTCACACAAAAAATGCCTGGTTGTCAATGTGAATTTCTCACCGAGTTTTTTTAAACTGTGGCAAAGCTGGTGTACTGGGTTTTCATCTGAACCTCGACATCAAAACATATATGACCTTGCTACTGGAAGCATGCTGAGAAAATAACCACAGGCACTATGTCTTCTAATTTAGGCCACATGATGGGAGGTTTCTCAGATTTTGGGCTGATTGGGCAGGAAGCCAAACATAATTAAAGTCCTAGATCATCAGAAACAAGCGTGTTGGTAAGATAGTGAGAGTGTTTTGTGAATGCTTGAGTGTAGTAGCCCAGCAAATGGATGTTAAAACACTGCACATTTTCACGGCCTGCAATCGTGTTTTGACAGTGGATCAGCACAGCAGCTGTTATCTGTAATAAATGTAGAGCAAATCAATGCTGAACAATCTATACCACTCTGTCTACAGCCAGGCCAGAGAGCACAGTGTGGAGTGTGTGTGACTGATGTATATGTGTGTATTCACTTGTGTACAGTGTGTAGATAATGTGCAGCTTAATGTCCCAGTCAAGTATTGATGACTCAATGTGTAAAGCGTGTCTGTCTGCCTTCTCCCTGCTTGTTTTTGTGTGCGTGTGTGTGTGTAGACAGGCTGCTATTCTCACATGGGGGGAGGGGACAAAGGTCAGAGTTCAGTAGGACAGAGGCCCATGAAATTGAAAACTGAAAGAGGAAAAGAGAACAGAAAAAGGACGAAGAGGTCAGACGGTTTAGAGCAGTTGCGGCTGGCCAATAGAGGGGGGCGCGGTCCCATCTTGAGCGCCCCTCCTTGAGCCACAAAATGTGTGTTTTTGAAATACGGAATGTACCCAGTAATATTTGTAAAGTATGATATCTGCGCAAAATATATGTTTTTCCTGCACGTCCTCTCCGCCTGTCTGCATGTCTCAGCAGCGCTGGGGCCATCGAGAAATGGCCCACAGGAGGCGGGTCTATGAAGCAGTTTAGCCAATTTCTGATTAAAGATATAAGTGAGTGACATACAATTTAGCCAACCAGCGTCCTCAAATAAATTCAGCTTGCGCGTCCTCGCCAGGAGAAGTTTCTACAGGCGTGTTCACCAGTGCAAGCACTACTCCTCCAAGACCCGTTTGAAAGGAGAACTTTGGCAGAGATTCTGCAGGCCAAAGAGCTGATCCCAGATCAGCCTGACCTCACAATCAGACAGCAGACTAGCGGGAAAGGGAAGCAGTACATGCGAAGCTTCTCTAGCTGTACACCAGACAGGTTTGGGTAGCTGGATGCAGTCATGCTAATGCTTTATTTAGCTTTTTAAAACAACGGAGACAGATCCAGCACGGACATTATGGGAGTGAGGGACATGAAGCACCTGTCTGAGGAAGTAAGGAAACATGAGAACACCAGGGCACACATGGAGAACTCTGTCAAGCTACATATTAGACAAAGTGAACATCTTTTCTTGTACATAGTTGTCCTCAGTCTCATCTGCTTAACTTGGTCATGGAGACATCAACATGTAATTGAGATGGTAAATTAACAGTGAAAACTCATCATAGCTTAATTTAACATCGGTATTCATAATTACACTTCATGTTTACTTCTCCTGATCTTTACCTCCTATAACAAGGTCCATAGGGGCATCTCAATAAATAAACATATTGTATTATATAGATATATACTGTATATCTATATATATGTATGTGTGTGTTTTATATTATACTGAATATTATTATATGATCTATAGATCACTACTACTATATATATGTATGTGTGTGTTTTATATTATACTGAATATTATTATATGATCTATAGATCACTACTACTACTACTACTACTGTATATCAGTGGCGGGCCGTGCATTTTATAGCTGGGCCTTCACTGCTGTCCTGCAGCTGAAACATCTCCTAATAACCTCATGATTGTGCCACAGCTTAAATTGTAGGAAATATAATGTTTTCTGCGCTCACGTAGGAGACAACGGGCTGTGTGACCTCTGAACCGAAACAAAAAAAAACACAAAAAAAACAGCTGAGGCCCCGCACTTCTAGGAGGCTAGTCTAAAGTAGCTTAACAAACAATAACTCTGCGCATGACGGTATGCTTCGTAATTAACGGACAATGCATATAGTCTTAATCTATATAATTAACACAATGACAACAACAAACTCACAAGAACCAGTCACATATATTCATATGACAACAAAGCATGACACATCAATCCAGCAGACCTGCAGCGAAACACGCATTCTGCTACACACTCAAGGGCCATTCAGATATTAGATGTAAAAAAAAACAAATGCAGTTGACTTAAAGACAAACTCCATCCTCCTTTCTTTGTTGACAAAGAGTTTAATCCCACGGTTAAATCCTGTTCGAAAAATTCACGCGAGGCTGGTGTAAAAATCATTAATCATGGACATTTATTCTTTGCAAAGAAGGAGACAGGGTTGATTCACATACAGAATGTACATCAAGACCGCTCGAAGATCTGTCTCCGAGTCTCTGATCTGTCTCCGAGTCTCTGATATTTATACTAAGTAAACAACATGCAGTGGGCTGGCACAGGGTAACACACACACATGTTGCGTTTCACACAGGCGTCTACGTATCTGGACACTTTAACAATTTGTTCGAGTACAAAGGTCACTTTCTCGTAAGTCATGGTCACAAATGAGCCCTGTGTAAGTATTGACGCTTTCTACAAGTTTATTATCATTCTTATTCAGGACAAAGAGCTGAAGTGTTCTTTCGGCAGTCAACGGCTTCTTAATAGACTAAACATTTGCTGAAGACGCCTGGTGTCCCAGACAGTTCACACAAGGACACAGGCCTTAAACACGACAGAGGACATGAGCCTCTGTTAAATGTATAACATTCCTTCATCATTTAAACACATACTAATTATTCATTTAGATTTTTTCCCAACAAATCCCAACTCACAAATCCGTTTCTCCTCCTCCTTCAGCCATTGAGTGTTAAAAAACAAAGCTAGGTAAAAAAATAAATAATCTACATCAAGCAAAATGCAAAAAAATATCATAATTTCTTCCATATCTTTCAATTTGAACTTTTACTACTCCAACTAAGCTTTGCTGGCTACTTTAAGTTTCAGTTCACGATAGTCACGTGGTCGCCCACTGACCAATCACAGCACACGCTGCACCTCACTGCAGTGCTGCACCTGAAAACTGAGCTGCACGTAATGCTGACGTAGTTGTAGGCCAGCTAGAAGGCTCTGGCACGTCAAAGAATATGCCCAACACGTCAAACTAATCTATCTGATTGGTTGAAGACTATGACAAGCAACAATATCGTCTCCATTTACTTAAACTGCAAAGGGATTCACTTGTGAGTCTGCAGGCCTCGGGCCTCTCTTCTTACCTAGAGACACAGAGGTGAAATCTGATTGGATAAAAGCTCTACTTAAAACAAGCTACACTGGAAGCAGAGCAACTGAGGAAGACAGTAGCTGTGCAATGAGAAAATAAGCTAATGGGAAAGATATTTGTATAAATTAAAATACATGTAGTGTATTTAAGAAAAATCATTAAATTATAAAATAGCTATAACTTTGTGATTCTGTTTAGGCCAGCAGAGAAGGCCTTGAAGGCCCTGACGGCCCACCACTGCTGTATATATAAATATATTATACTGAATTCTCTGTCAGGGTGACAAAAATATGATATTTGTCACACGTTATTTACTGCTTTTTTCGTGTTGGAATAAATGTTAAAAATGTAGCTGCAAAGTAGTAATGCGTGTTTGATACCTTAATTTGTTTGCATTAAATTTGTGATTCTCAACTGGTGGGTCGCAACCCAAAAGTGGGTCGTGGACCCGTTTTCAGTGGGTCACGGGCCTTTGCCTGACAAAAAAAAAGAAAAAAAAAAAAGAAATTGTGATTTTATTTTGAAGGGCATTTTGTATGCAGCGGACTCTGACTGGACAGACTCATATAGGTGAATTCTTCAAACACTAATTTCTCTTTTTGGAAGATGAGAAAAATATAATATTGTGGATTTTTCACTTCACCCTGAATGAACTGAGTTTAAAGCTGCAGGGCAATTCAGTGAAAATATTTTTTCTAAATTGAATTTCATTATGTAATTTATTTTTTAATCCAGCTGTTATTTTACTTGAAATGAGAAGAACATGTATTTATGTATTTCTATGTATTATTTATAATCCATCCAGTTAAATTTGAAAAATGAGAATAATATTTGTTAAAATATAATTGATGTGTGCTTTCTTTATTTGATTTGACAGTTGTTTACTACACAGAGCTGTTACTAGACGTCTTGAATATAGATATACCCAAATTATATATATATATATATATATATATATATAAATAATTTGGGTTGTGGGTCCCGGCTTGTCATTAAGGGGTGATCGTGGGTCCCGCAGCCAGACCAGTTGAGAACCACTGCATTACATCATACTGGGGTTTGCTGAAATTGATTGGATGGCCCCAACTAGAAAATTTTCCAGCAGCCGCCACTGGTTTAGAGGAAAAGATGTTCTACTGTTTGTTTGACTTTGTGATTTATATGTTATTGTATATTAACCATACAAGCACATAAATAATGCCTTTTAATATAAACCCTAGTGTAACATGAAAGCATGGTGGAATTAGCAAGCTAACTAGTGGGCGGCTGGATACCTAGCTAGCTTATTCTGCATGGCTTTCATGCTATCATTACACTGGTTTCAGGAAATGAGCCCAACAGCGAGGTAATGGCCGGACTAGCTAGCTTACTAGTCACCTTTGGAGATGGACAAGCCACTCCGGAGCTCCCGTCTGCTCTCCACCCAGCGAAACAATCTGCCAGCGCTGTTAGGTCGGCTAATATGTCAATCATTTGTATAATATGGCGTTGGTCAATTAACACTCGCTTTTGCGAGAGTGAGTCATTTTACATATTGAGAGAAATTTGCTATTAGCTATTGTGTTCAGAGAATTATTCTGCCTTCACCTACGTCCCAATTTGTCATCATGTTCACAACAGATAAGGGGGTCTATATACATTAGACCAGCGGTTCCCAAACTTTTTAGGCCGCGCACCCCCTTCTACATCCCGACCGGGTTCGCGCACCCCCCCCCCCCCCCCTTAATAATAAAAAAAAAAGCAACAGAGCCTATTTTAGCCGCATAAAAATCGGACCAATGAGAGAACAGTTTGCTCGCGCGTGGCGTTTGTTTACAAGATTTAGTCCGCTGTTAAATGTTGCAGTGTGAACACAAACCGAACAAAGGGGCAACTGCAACATTGTATCATATTATCCCTGAATCAGAACAAAGCAAACGAACTACGGGTGTGAAAACGCCCTGAAACACGGCAACAAAGTTTCAATGAATTTCAGTTACACAAGGCGTCACTTTTAAAGAGCAATACGGATGCGAGCACACACGCACAGGCTCAGAGGCAGATTATCACATTTAATTTACAATTAATGACCAGCCAGGATCTCTTCGGACAAAGCATTGATGCGGCGCGACACAGTGTTGTTGGACGCCGGGATCACGTCCAACTTTTTTGCTTCTTTCTCCCCAATCATACATTCCACCATCTCTCTGGCAGCTGGCAAGCACACGTCTTCGGCGATTGTGTGCGGTAGCCCCTTTCTGACCAGATATGAAGCCCGTAGTGCGTCATTTATAGACCAACACATGAATGAGACTGCAGTTGTTTTTGGCTGTTTTGTAACTCCTCCAATTTCGATTTAAAATGTGTAAGGGGCTTTTGACTTGCACTGGCATGCTTGGTGTTCAGGTGGCGACGTAAATAAGAGGGCTTCAGACAGCTGTTAGCCTCCTCTTTTTTCACCTCGACTCGATGGGCCGATGTGCTCCCGATTTGTCTGCGCTATCCCTTCCTCCTTTTCGGTCTCCTCCGTCTCATCTTCCTCTGACTCTGGCTCGATTTCTTCTCCCGGTCTCTCCTCAACGCACCTCTCTGCTCCCCTCGCCTCCGATTCCTCGCTCTCTCTCTCTCTCTCTCTCTCTCTCTCTGTCCCTCTCTCCCTCTCTCTCTCGCCCTCTCTCTGTCCCTCTCTCTCTCACTCACGACTGATAGCTTCAGATGTCCGACCTGACAGTTTCCCCGATTTCAGCCAGTTTAGCATATTTAAATGAATGTTGCTGAATGCATGAAGTTCGCTGTTAGCTGACGTTAGCTGCACAAGCTAGGCTGGCTAGTGTGTACGACTGGCGGCAGGCGCAAGACTGCCGGAAGGAGCTCAAGTGCATTTATTAAATTGTACGTTTTTAATTTTAAATCTTACAAAGGGGATTTTTATAATTCATGTTTTTATTTTGTGAAAAATCCCACTTTTTAAATACATTTTTTATTTATTTTTTATATTTAATATTATTACACCATCAGACCGCCATTACACTTTTCCTCTCGCGCACCCCCTAGAGGCAGCTGGGGGTGCGCGCACCACACTTTGGGAATCCCTGCATTAGACAACCAGCCAGAGGAGTGCCGATTGCTGCTCTACCAACGCCCATCGTCCTGTGGCATTGATCCACTAAATACAAACGGACTGTCCTGGATTACACAGTGCAAACACAGCAGCAGCTCTGAAATACATTCACACATTTGTGCAAATGCAGACACACAGGCAGAGGGCATGTGCACGAGATCACATACATTCACTGCTTGCTCTGGGCCTATGTGGATGGCTGCCCAGGGGGCTGGTGGGTGAACGCGAGTTATGATTTTATTCCGCTGAACGTGAATGTAGCAAGTAGGTCTAAATGGATTGGGTTGTCTTATAATGGCTGTCAAGCAATCATGCAGCCTTGATGGATGAGAGGGAGATAATGATTTATAGAAAGCAAGGAAGGAAGACATAACTTTTCAGTAACTCCTGCAGACGTAATTGGCTTCATTGTGTACTTTACTGTACTTTGAAGGTCGCCTCTCTGTTCGATTGCGATGCCAATTAGTGGTGAAAAGTCAGTGGGTGGAGAACAGGAGGAGCAAATAAGGCGAGATAAGTATTGATTTGGCTTTACTTTCTCCGATTTCTTCTTTGTCCTCGCATGATCATGTGTCGTTGTAAAACTTCTACCAAGTCAACTTTTTTTGGTTGTTTTATTGAAACAGAGGGTGGAGAAGTAAAATGATAAAGACACAGGCGGTTGAAGGATGAGAGCATCCTTTGGCTCAGTGATTTCTCTCCTGCAGTTCTTCATAGAGAGAAGGGGGTAATGAAACATAGAATCTGTACTGATCTTTGTTCTACTGTGGAACCAGACGATATATTAACAGAATAGGTACCAAACCGTCTTACTGGTTATGACATCCTAAAACAGGTGGGTGAAACCCAACTGGCCAATTGATGATGTCAGAGTACTTCACACATGATTGTAAGGTCATGAAACACTGGAAGCATTTTGAGGAGGTTGAGATGACCTATAAGTTATTTCCTGGCACAGAGATGGACGTTGATGGCTGGTACATACGCAGTCCAATTTGGCATCAAATGGCAAAGTTGTGGTTTTGGCTAATAATTAAAGGTTAAAGCAGCTATGATCAATATTTCTATGTTACCCTGGATTAAATGACTAGTATGACATATGGGCAGGGCTCAACACTATAACTTTCAAAAGTGGTTCTATCAGTTATCGTTTGCCAGCTTAAAACATTGTGGCCATTTTAAATCACCCTATATTTTGAATAATCAAACTATGCAGTTATTTGTCAGCTTTAAGGTCTTTACACGGTAGATAACTTCGCCCGTCAAAATGTTTTTCCGAATTGTTGTTTTTGTCATGAGGACTGTCACATAAAACAGAAATATCATGCCTAGAATTTGTCTTTTTCGGAACAACGAACACCGGGATACTTTGCCTTTTGTTCAGGTTCATCTGGTTCTGTCAGTTGAAGTCATTTGCATTCATGTGATGAGAGAAAGGAGATGCCCGTGCACATGCAAGTAAATGCACCAACACACATACAGCGGTTCTGGTTCTGACTGGAACAGGTAAATTGCAGTGGTGGGCCCAGAGCCAGCAAGGCCTTCACTGCTGGCCTGGACAGAATCACAAAGTTATAGCTATTTTATAATTGAATTATTTTTCATAAATACACTACATGTATTCTAAATATGTTTTCTCATTAGCTTATTTTCTCATTGCATAGCTACTGTCTTCCTCAGTTGTGCTGCTTCCAGCACAGTTGTTTTAAGTAGAGCTTTTATCCAATCAGATTTCGCCCCATATGCTGTCTCTAAGTAAAAAAGTCTGGTCTTCAGACTTACATTTGCAGTTTAAGTAAATGGGGACAATATTGTTGATTGTTTTCAACCAATCAGATTTTTAGTTTGACATGTTGGGCGTATTCTTTGACTGCCAGAGCCTTCTAGCTGGCCTACAAGTACATCAGCATTAACGTGCGGCTTGATTGGTCAGTGGGCTAGCGTGATATGTTGGGCGGTGACAATCCCAATATCTGCTGCCTCTGTCGAGCGGACATTTTCAGCCCTCAAACGCATTAAAACGTATTCAAGAAATACAACTGGGGAGGCTCGACTGTCTTCACTGGCGTCCATGAATCGAGAAGAACTTCTTACTGGAACTGAACCGCACCAATACCAAAAAGCGTACATTGACCGTGGCGCACTGGGTTAAGAGGTCGTCTGGGAACCGGAAGGTCAACGGTTCGATCCCCGACTGGGAAGTGTCAAGTGTCGAAGTGTACCTGAGCAACACACTGAACCTCCGGCTCCCCGGGCGCCTGTCATTGGCAGCCCACTGCTCCCTATATACAGGGATGGGTCAAATGCAGTAGTCAAATTTTGTGTACGTGTAAAAATGTATATGACAATAAAAATGGTTTCTTCTTCTTCTTTCTTCTCCAACTGCGTCCTTGAAATCTTTGTTAACAAAGAAAGGAGGATGGACTTTGTCTTTAAATAGTCAACAGCAGCTTTGGTAAGTGAACTGCTTTTGTTTTTACATCTGCAGTAGCGTTACTACTGTGTTCATTTTTCTATTGTGGTTTTTATGACATGGTTAATATTGTTCCCTCTGATGTGAATAATATTTGAATGGCCCGTGCCCTTGAGTGTGTGACGGAATGCGTGTTTTAGCGCCGCAGTTTTGATTGATTTTGACGATATGCATTACCCGTTAATGACAAAGCATCCCATCATGCGCGTATTCATAGTGTATTTGTAGCCCTCATAAGTGTGGAGCTTCATGTAAAATTTAATTTCACTTGTCAAATGCTGCAGTGTTATGCAGGATATGCATTTTTTTACACAAATTAAATAATAACCTGTAGCTGTGGCGTCATAATGAGGTTATTAGGAAGTGGTTCAACTGTAGTAGAACAGTATTAAAACCCCAGGTATTAAATACACGGCCCGCCACTGGTAAATTGAAATATCACTAATGCAACAAATTAAACATTAATTTATTTTGGGGTGCAGGTTTTTCTATTTGCTGTCCCACTTTTTTATGTTAAAAAGTGGTTGCCACTGATGACAACCAACGGCCAAGCATTGGTTGCCATTTTCTTAAAGCGGTTGCCAATGGCAACCTGGCAACCCTTCACTCGTGAGCCCTGCAGTCCGGCGATCAGCACACAGAGAATTGTCACATATGCTCCTCAACTGTTAACAGACTTGAATGTAAAATTGGTGGAGTTCCCCTTTAGCGTTCGGCAACCAAAACAACGTGTGTAGGTTATTGTGAGATGTGTGTCTATGGTTGATAAACGCAAAAAATTTTACCAGGTGTGCAAATTCCTGCCTCCTGTGTGAACTTAACATTGGCACTGGATATAAAACGTGAGGTGTGGATTTGTCCAATACTGACGTAATTGCTGGGCTGCATTCAGACTGCATTAACTAAAGACAGTCCATTATGGTACTGACATGTTACAGTGGCAGCTAATGGTATAGTGGGCCCTAAATCAAAAGCAGGTTAATGGTAGAAAGGCTTTAACAGCCTCTTTTGTGTTAAAGTGAAAGTCCAAAGGTGATGATCTGCTGCTCTGCAAAACGATTTATTAGATCACGTACATGATAGAGAGACGGTGAATGTAGGAGAGCAGACAGAAAGCCAGACTGAGACATGAAGGAGAGGACGACATGAAACAAAAGGTCATGGGTTAGAATCAAAGCCATAATGGTACTCAGTTAAAGGTCCATCGTGGGGATGTTCTAACCCATTTACTCAAATTATAGATATTTCATGTTGCTGCAGAACGGCGAAATAGGGTCATTGTAGGTAAAAAATTATAATTACAGAGCCATGGGGGGGGGGGGGGGGATATTTCAGGGAGAAACACAGAATTTCCAAGATATTCTCTGAGATTAAACTGGCAAATTTATAAGAAAGAAAATAGGGGAGTGCAAAACCTTCGTAACGCCAGCCGCTTGAATTTCATTGCTGATAAAGTAGCATTATCATGATAAAGATGGCCTTTGAGCGAGGCGAAGGTCCAGAAAGATACACAAACATATTTTCTTTCATGTTCTTTCTGTGTTCTTTTATAATTATAAATAAATAGTATTGTATATTGTAGAAGTTAGAGAAATGTAGAGATGAACAACTTCTATCTTTGACTACAGGAAGGTGTGAGTTTATTTCAGTACAGCTAACACTAAAAACCGTTGAGAGGACTCTTTATAATTTTTTTTTCTCCTTTTTGTATTTTCATAAATTTACCTTTTTAATCTCAGCGATTGTCCAAGTTTTTTTGTCCTAAATTTCTGACTATAATCTGGGAAATTCTGAGTTTTTTCTCTGAATATTACACCCCTTCTCCCACTCCGTAATTATTACTTTTTTTCGTACAGTGGCCCTAATCCGCCATGTTATGTCAGAAGAGCTTTTCTCCGTTTAATAGGGAGGACCGGTGCTTTCATGTGCTTTTGTATGAATCAGTACAACTACTGTTCTCCCCTAATGTTAATTTTATAGCCGTTTGAAATGCAAGAAGCTAAAGTTTTGGTCCAGCAGAGTCAAATAATTCCATTCTCTTTTTTCTCATCACTCGTCACCAGTTTACCAAAACCCCAGTTAATTTGTTGCCATGAGAGCAGCAATGTTGCTCAAACGCAGGTGGCAGCAGGTCCTGATCAAATTATCGCACTAATTACATTGTGTCTCATAGTGATGGTATTGTATGCTCCCACTAACCATGTTACACAACCATAATTACACTGGTGAAGGAGACAGAGAGACAGAGACAAAGGATGACAGTGAGAACCCTTGATGAGCTCAAGATACTCATGGATATTTAAGGTGTAGGTGATACTGTGAATTAATTTCATAAACAGAGACAGAGTTTGAATATTAAATCTCAGCCATTTCGACCCCGGCAGTGAATTTACTGAATTAGTGCAATTGGCTGCTTAAGAGTGTGACAAATTGACTTTTGGAATATTACTAACCAGAGGCACTCATGTAATCCTGATAAAGCACAGTGCAAACTAGAAAATAAATGTATTATTAATGATGGGACTAAAGTATGAGCAGGTGGAGTCCGGGCTTTGTGTCAAATCACAGGAGCTAATCCTCCTTATCCTCCTTAAACACAGCAAAAAGTTCAAATACAGTTCAAAACACATAGTTTCCAGGAGCTGATAAAGTCCACTGTATTACCTAGTTATTTGAATGATATCTGTGCAATTACACTACATTCCTTTATGTGTTTCTACTGTCACTTTTCAATATTTTTGGAAATGTCGGTTAGCCCACCACTTTGATTTCTCAACAGCTATAAGATGGATTGCTGTGACAATTTATACAGACATTCTAAACATTCTAAAACATTCTAAACTTTTGTTGCATAAATCGAACCAAGTACTTTTGTTGCCTCAATCAGACCAAGTACATTTGTTGCCTCAATCTAACCAAGTAGTTTTGTTGCCTAAACCTAACCTGGTAATTTTCTTGCCTGAACCTCACCAAGTAGTATTGTTGTCTAAACCTAACCCAGTACTTTTGTTTCCAAAACCTAACAAAGAAGTTTTGTTGCCTAATCCTAACCCAGTACTAAACCTAACAGAGAAATTTTGTTGCCAAAAACTAATCCGGTACTGTTGTTGCCGAAACCTAACAAAGAAAGTTTGTTGTCTAACCCTAACCCAGTACTTTTGTTGCCTAAATCTAACCAAGTACTTGTGTTGCCTAAACATAACCAAATAGTTATAATTAATAAATGGGTGAATGATCAGCGTAACATTTTGTTGTGCCTGATGAAAATTATATTGTATCTGCATTTTTGTGCAACTTTACTGGCTGTGGAGTTGCATTGTGTGTGTATGCACAATGACTGATGCTGCGTTCACACCAAACGCGTCGCAAATTCATCGCTCCGCATATTCGCGTCCATTGCGCCGCCGGTCAAAACGCCAGGGACCAAGTGTTCATTCGCGCGAATCGTGCTGGACGGGCCGGAGAGGGGGCGGGGCTTATCGCCCTGAAAGCCATTCAACTGTCCGCCATTAACCATGGAAACAATAACCTATATTTCTGCTTAGTATGTGTTGTGGAAGTCACAGATATCCCGGGAAACTAAACGCCGTCATGTCTGGTTCATAATATTGTCCAGAGGAGGTCCATGGATTTTATCGAGCTGTATTCACTGTGTCTAGCAAGCCACACAAGTCGCTGTTTACTACAGCTGTACACACACACATTCATACACATAGTTTGTACACATCAAAGTCTCTATTGATATGAGGTATCGTAGAGCTCTGGGTGAACACAGACGGCTACAGTATTTATTTCCTGATTCAACAACGGCAGGACGTCACTGATAACAGGGGGCACAACTCAACGCTGATAGGCTATCGCGCCGGTGCGTAACGCGAATATTTCGCAGAAGTTGAAAAATTGCAACTCGCGCGTTGGGGCGATTTGGCGTTTGACGTGGATTCGCGTCCATCGCACCGCAAATTCGCGTCCATCGCGACGCGCCACCGCAGATTCACGCTGCGACAGTCTCATCGCGTCTGTGCATAGACTTTGTATGGAATCTATGTTAGGGTTTAAACAGAAGGATGCGAGGCTTCAGCCGGCTGCAGGGAGATTTCAGCGTCAAGCTTCCTACTGTGCATGCGCATCAGAAAAACGGAACTGGATCCGGTTTCAAAATTAAACAATATTTAATGTACTACACAAAGTTCACTTACAAGCTGAATTAACTATCAATAGTAATGTTCTCGAGAACAGAGACCACACGCACGCATCTCACTCACAGGTCTGAATTCAGGTACTGAAAAACAAGAGCGGATGTGGTCTGAGGAATTCGCTCCAGAACAGTCTCTTATATGCCCCGACAGTTGGAAATGTCCGAAACAGTCATAAAACATCTGAATGACCCTCCGTGGCGATTAGTGATTGGCTCCATTTGAATTCTGTCCCCTCCCATTATCGATCTTTTAGCGAAACATCTTCTCTCCTCGCAAAACATCTTGACTCCCCATCTCCGTCGCGGTCAGATTTGGCTTTTGACCGATCCCCACTGCCCCTCCTTCATCGATGGGGTCGCCTCCATTTGCTGCTGCATGTCTGTGAACCCTCTCTTAGAATCCCTGTCTGACCCTTAAACTATTTTTACAGTGTTTTAATACCTTTAGTGACGATACTTTTATGATTTAATACATTCAATTAGTTAGTATACTGTAACACATAATATCTTCTATAAGCAAGAATATTGTAAACATATTGTGACTAACATATTATTATTGTGACACTTCTACTCATCACTAGGGGGGTTATTTAATCGTACTTATAATGTGTTTAATACTGAAATTCTCCACATCTACTCGCGCGAATAATTCGCGATGCGTTTGGTGTGAATGCAGCATAATCAAGAAAAGAGGTGGACACAACCAGAAAACACACATACTGAACATACAGCAAGATGTAGCAACATACACACACACACACACACAAACAGACTTTTAAAACTGTAATCCATTGTATTTGCTGGGGGTTCCCAGTCCAACCACACATAAACAAATACTGTATAAGAATACTGTATATGTACAGCACACAAACACAAACATATAGAAAACCTCCTGAGACAAGCTCTAATACGACTGTGAAATATTGAGGGTAATTAGCTGCAGGCTCTCCTCTGCCTGATGATGAATAATTTGACAATTTATCCAGTGCAGTTGAGAAGCCAGATCGCTCATGGGAGTTGCTGTTCCGCCCCACTGTTCCCCCAGGCCTGATTCCAGCCCAAATGACTTTGTTGTTGATGGAAATGTATAGTAGTAGACATAGCCACAATTCGTAATTGATTGGAAAACATGTGACATATGGGTATAACTAAACGCCTGACATGCTGTAGCAGCATACATGCGTTGCTTGTGAGTGTCGCAACACATTGTATAGATGCCCTGCAAACACTTCAGTATGTATGTTAGACGGTGGCGTATGTGAGACAGTGGCGGGTCGTGCATTTTATACCTGGGCCTTCACTGCTGTCCTGCAGCTGAAACACAGCTACGGTTATTATTTGTTTTGTGTAAAAATGAAGCCAACACCTATAGATCCACTAACTGCAAGCTAGCAGGCTCTGACACGTCAAAGAATACGCCCAACATGTCAAACTAAAGATCTGATTGGTTGAACACTATGACAATCAACAATATCGTCCCCATTCACTTAAACTGCAAAGGGATTCACTTGTGAGTCTGCAGGCCTCGGGCCTCTCTTCTTACCTAGAGACACAGAGGTGAAATCTGATTGGATAAAAGCTCTACTTAAAACAAGCTGCACTGGAAGCAGAGCAACTGAGGAAGACAGGAGCTGTGCAATGAGAACATAAGATAATGGGAAAAATACTTTTATAAATTATAATACATGTAGTGTATTTCAGAAAAATTATTAGATTATAAAATAGCTATAACTTTGTGATTCTGTTTAGGCCAGCAGAGAAGGCCTTGCAGGCCCTGACGGCCCATGTGAGAGCCATGGCTGTGTCTGTGTGTTCTCTGTACACTGACAGGCGGCCAGACTAGTACAGTTCCAGAGTGCATGTGACTAGGTCGCCATGACAACAGAACTCCCTGGAGCAGAGTGACGTCACTGGTCTTTGCCTATTGTTTGTGTGGCCTGTTCAGACTTGATTTTAATGTTCGGCATAGAATTTGAATTAGGTTAGGGTCGGGTGTGTGTATGTGTGTTTGTGTCTGTTTGAGCGTGTTGTGGGGACTGTTTACACTTGCCTTTGTTGCACGTCCCCATAACATAAATCATTACATCATATGGTGGAGACTTGTTTTGGGGTTAGGTTTAGATTTAGGTTTTGGCTTAGGTTAAGGTTAGGGTAAGGGCTAGGACGAGGCAAGTAGCGGTTATGGTTAGGGTTTGGGTTTAGTCTCCAGAAAATGAATGTTTTTAATGTGATGTCCTCCAAAGTGATGAAAACATGGCTGTGTGTGTGTGTCGCTCGATACTCTCTTCTCTCTCCTACATAACAAAATGAGGGCATCGGTTCCTGTTATGCTCCACTCACTCCACTCAGCCACATTCAGTTGCTACATTGTACTGCCAAACACACTCACATACAGTACATGCGCATGAACACACACACAATGGTTAACGTGCACGCACACGGACGTCATATACACTCAAATAGGCTTACAGAGTAAACACACACAGTGATGGGCTCGCACAAGAGCAGGTGAATACGACCCATTCGCCTTTCCATACACACACACACGTACTCACTCTAAGTTTGTTCTCCTGTTTAACCAGACAGACAGTATTGATGGGCGCTGAGGAGGAAACTATCTGAAGCAGATCTGTGGGGGAAACTTGAACATTTCCCAAGCTGACATAGTCATTTATCACTCCCCCGTACAGTGAGGGGTGCATCCTATTAGGCAATGTGTCGAGGTGTCTGATTGGAGATGTGAAAGTGTTCTTGTTAGTCCATGTGCTTCAATGCTATGTTGCTGTTTGCCTCCCTATAGACTGTTATTGTGTCATAAAGTACAAGCTCACATCAGAGATATGTATTGATTGTGATCAATTTCAATAATAGAATTGAAGCAAAACAAAGCCAAGAAGAAAATGTGGCCTCTGTTGTTTCTACAAGCAGCTTCTATCCCCCTTTGTGTCATTTTGTTTCATTCTAGTCACATTAGTCATTAAGTATGTAAATGAGGGAAAGGTTATTTTGAAGTGTCATTGTTTTTGGCTAATGTGGAGACAAACTCCCACACTGCTCTTCGATTAAAGCACCACTCATCATATTGTATTCATATTGGACATTAGCTGCGAGGTTTCATCTCTCTGTAATGTAAAACAGGTCACTCTCTTGGGATTCATAAAAAGCAGTGCCCACATAGCTATCAAAATATTATGTTTTAAAAAGCCACTTTTGGAAAAAGTGTTCACAGTGACTTAGTTTGTCCTTTGACAGCTCTGAGAACAGCTGTCGGTTTATGACATTTTGATACATCAAATTCATATTTGGTAGTGTTTCTATTGGTCAAAAGTTACTAATAATAGCAAAGTGTTCCGATTTCTTCAGCCTGAGGCCGATCAAGCATTATTAGTTCGCCATACCGGCACACAAATTAATTATTTTACCGCTCTCCATCCTTAAGGGTGCAGTAATCAATATTTCATATAAACTTTGGATTAAATGACTGTGTGTAACATGAAAGTGGTTGCTCATAGTAACCATCTACAGAGAATTATCACCTAACTCTGCAGTTCCTCTCAGTTTTGCGGTTCTTTTTCAGCCTCTTTCAGCTTAGTGTTTTGGTTTTCCGACCCGCAAACTCAGCTCTTTCTCTCTCTTAGCAGCAGCAAGCAGCTGTTTTTAATGAAAAAGTTCTGATAAACTGTTGCATACCTGCCCTGCACTGAATGGCAGACAACATTGTGAGCAACTTCCTGTTGAAAAGACAATAAGCATTTAGCATCTAAAGAGATGTTTTCCTGATTGGTGGAGACCAGAACAGTCTCCTGGTAACCGATACAAACAGATTCTGCATATGAATGCAGCGTCCAAGTAGTATTGCCCTACCACGTGTGGAAAGCAAAAGAGGGAGAACACGGCTAAAATACAATCTGGGAACTAACCGGCTAGCGTACGATGATACTTTAGCTTTTAATTGGTTTCAAATTAGCTTGTGAAAATCACGGTTATACATGTCGTCTCTCAACTTCCAACAGCAGTCTCACATCTCAAGTTACTAATCGTTCTGCAAACCAATAATCGCTGGCTACACTGGAATCCCAGAAATATAGCCACTTGCCCCCAGAGGTGTATCTGTTGTCAGAATGATAGACAATGAGTTCCGAGATTGGGTGACGACAGACATGAGTGCAAACATCTGGTTCTGAGAAGTGAAGTCAATGTCTAAGTGCCTGAAACTTGTATTCTCTCTAATGTCCAACAAGGAGCAACTCCTCTGATTGTACAGAATTCTTTGAGGAAATGACCATACTTCTCACTTGATTCATTACTTAGTTCATGGTCTCAATCTCTAGTTTCAAGTCTTCTTCAATACAGCATGATGTTCATTTAGTAAATTATGGTCCATTTAGAGTCAAATATACCACAAAGCAGGGGGGTTTGCTTTAGGGCGGGGCTACCTTGTGATTGACAGGTCGTTACCAAAGGGTTGTCTGGCCTGGGAGTTGTCTGTGTTTTCGTTTTAGTCTGTCTAATTAACAGACTCCAGCTCAGCATAGTGCAGGATTTAGTAAGGAAGAAAACTGACTCACTGTAAACATGTATATGTTTAAGTCTGCATGTCTTTGGACTGTTACATGATTTGTGCATCTGTGCCTGAATGTGTGCTTTTGCCATTAAAGTGTCTGCTGGCATTCTCTCGGATCTTTTTCCTCCTCAGTGTATTTCCGTCTCTTCCTATAAGCCTGTGTGTTTGGGAATGAATTATGCACTGCTCCGTTTCCCCTGATAACACTAACTGTGACAGTTTGTGCTCGCTGATGTATCAGCTGTGACTGAAGGGTGTTTTTCTGGGTTTGCTTGTTGATGACGTCTGCAATTCCAAAGAGGAAATTCTTCACGGAGTCTTGTTGAAAGGTTGATGCCATTAGATATTGCAGGTCATGGGGTTTAACACAGCACGATAAAATAAGCATAGAATGAACAAAGCCTTTGCAATGAAAGGTTCTCTCAGTTTGCTGCTTTCCACTTGTCAATCATCTCGTGAGCTGTCTGCCTCATAATGGCAACGAGGAAGACGGGGAAATGCCGCAGCGCTGATATTTTAATTAACTAAACTGTTTTCTCTTTTTTTTCCTGCCTTTCTCCATCGTGGTTCGTTCCACTGTCACGCTGTTTCTCCAAGATTTACTGTGATAGTTACAACCTGCTCACAGCTAGATATATGACACTAATAAATATATCTAGCCAGTAGTTAATTAGATTCGATGAGTATATTTTACAACAGAAAGCAGAGGTAACAATGACAGTGTCTTAAAAGAAATGTTCCTATACAAGGAAACTGTAAGTCAAGTAAGCAAGTAAGTCATTTTAACAATTGTTTTTTACAATTATCTTGGTTATACAAATTATACAGAAACCAAAATGTAAAAACCAAGAGTTGCAATTGAACAGGGAACTATTTTTGTAAACTGCAGTGACTTCCTTTTTCAACTGCTATATGTCTATATGTGAGCAAACGTCAGCTAATGAAGACCATGAGACGTAATCCTCAACTCTTGTTTTTCAGAAACAAAAAGAATGTATCTAGATTTGTTGTGATGATTTCCAATAAACGAACATTGGTTAAAATGTATTTAACGCAAGCATGTACTTTTTACCTCTCATTTTCTTTGTTTATTACTTTGAGAGACTGATCTGCAGTATGAGTAACTCTCTCCGGTGTTTTCTCTGTCTCTTCTTTTTGCGCTGTACTCTCCGTCTGATGACTTTTACTTCATACTGTGGTGAACAATGTCAGAAGTAAGAAGAAAAAAGATTTCAACATTAAAAAATAAATTACTAAAAATAAATTTAATATAAATAGATCATTTGAAATGTTTTTATTATCTATGTATTTTTGGTGAAACCTAAAACAGTGAGCCATAAATAGCTCCTTTTAATGAGGGAAGGCTGCAAATTGCATCTTTAATTTCAGGCAGCAGTGCAAAAAGTGAATTTGTCTGGATTAGAATTAAGAGTGTCAGCCTTCTATTTGCTCACTTTCATTAGGTCACTGACTTTCTCTCTGCGCACTCCGTCCTCTGTTTACGCTAAATAGACACCAGCGTTTAATTGATAGGTAGGTAGAACAGTGCTTTAACCAATTACCATCACAGTCATATTCACTATCTTAAATAAACAGCAACCATGTATTTATAACCTAAGCACTAAATCCGAAGGGTGGTTGAATTTGAAAGTGCTGTCTGTCGTCCTGCTTAATCTGCCAGACAATCACACGTCAAGTCAGTCAGCCGCCCAGACAGTTAAACAGTCAGTCAGTCAGCTGGAAGCGCTGCGATCATGTCAGTTTGACCTACCGTTGAGTGAGCAGGACATTTCTTCAACTCTCAGCTGCCCCAGTCAACCAGCATAAAGAGGAAGTCGATCAGCAACAGGCGGCAAGTCAGTCATCTTACAAAATGGGGAACACCGTTCACACAAGAACATGAATCAATGTTGTACACAAAGGTTTTGACTGCACAGAAGATTACTAGGATGGAGGTGACAGTGATTATTGTTGTGCTATTCAGAGGATGAGTCTGTCAAACAAAAGATTTTCATTTTGGAAGAAAATAGGAGGGCTGTTTTGACAAATGGCTCACAAAGTGGTGTTTTGTTGAGAAGTGTTCCAACTTGAAAAGATAAAAAAAGAACAGACCCTGGATCAAAATGAATATAGGACAGACAACGTGGCGTACTTTTTCAAGTCGGTGAAAATGAATTGAGTAAGACAGCAATACTTTTTTAAACGTTTTTGATTCAAGAAGTATTACAATAATGTTATTTGACAGATGTAAAGTGAGTACAGTTGCTTACCGGCGAAATTGGGGACATCACCTTCACCCACTACGTGTCTTAATATGGGCTGTGCATGTAACGTGTGCTAGAATAATGTGTGTATGCATACGGTGACTTTCAGTGTGGTTTGATGGATTCTGGAGTCATTTTGTCGCGCTGTAGATGTGACACTGCCTTGTTGCTCCGGTGGTCCCTGTCGGGTATATGAGGTTGCCCTGATGTCAACACTTTGTTTGTTTTGTCAGGAATTAATTAATCTATTCATTATCTGTTCATGCTGCTGGAATTGATTCTTTCCATTGTTGCTTGCGTTGGTATATTATAGTCGGTTAAAAAGCATTCACTGACAGTCATTTCTGGTTAAGTCCGCTGTGGGCAGAAAGATCATTATAGCAGTAGTGGTTAACATCATATTGATTATCATTCTGGACCATTTATGACCTGTTCTTCTTGGACATATTAGCCCAGCCCATTTCCTATTAAGACAGGCACCTTCATTTTTTTAATGTGGCGGAAGCATATTTTCAGTTGCTGCTGTAGTGGACTAAAAAGCAGCTGTGGGATCTATATCCATATATTCACAAACATTAGGAGATAAACAAGGTTCAGTTTTCACAGCAAGTCCATCACTGATCTCCTGTTTCTTGTTCCTCCCCACCTTTCTCCCTATCTTTCCTCTCTCTCTCTCTCTCTCTCTCTCTCTCTCTCTCTCTGCTCTATTGTTCTATCAATCAGTTCACTTTCTCCAGGTCCTACGGAAACGGTGATGTTTAATGGCTGCCCCATCTTGAGCTAGCTGGAGTCCTCGTAATCGTAGATCTTTCATCAACGGAAACGCTCTCGTCATGGAAACCCCCTACCTCCAGACTGCGTTCCTCGACCCCCCTTGTACAAGGTGTAATTACTGAGGGAGGGGAGGTAATGCTGAGACAAGCTTGTCTGTGAAGATCCCCAAAAATATCAACCCCAAACCATGTAGTGTACCTCTCTCCAAGGAGGGGGGAGGGTCTACATTTGAGTCTGGTTTCTTTTTTTATTTATTCATGTTCATGTTATCTCTGGAATAGATTTGCGTTCTCTTGTTCAAAGAGTGCATGTGGGTGTGGACATAGAGTGCGAGGAGAAAGCGACAGAGAGAGGACGAAAGAGGGAGAAAGGAAAGAAAAGAGATGGTCCTCCACACCACCCCGTACTCCGGGGCCTGTCTGCACTTCCTGGATGGCTTGTCGTGGAGCCTGGTGTTCCCTTGCTATTGGCTCCTGGACCAGCTCCTGGCCTCCTGCGTGGCCACATCGCTGGAGAAGCGTCGACGCTCCCAAGACCCCTGCTCCTTCCTCACCCTGTGCTTGCTGATTTCCGTGCCACTGTACCTGCTCCTCCTCCTCGCCTCCCTGCCCTTCGCCCTGCTGGGCTTCGTCATCTGGGCTCCCCTGCAGGCCGTCCGCCAGCCATACTTGTACACCTACCGCAGGTTAGTGTGGCCATTAGTGGCACGGTTTTTTTTTTTATCTGCTCCTTTCACGTCCTCTGAAGGTCCTCAGAAGGTACCGTAAAAGTCCTCAGCAGGTCCTCTGAAAGTCCCCAGAAGGTCCCCTGAAAGTCCTCAGAAGGTCCTCTGAAAGTTCTCAGAAGGTCCTCTGAAAGTTCCCCTGAAAGTCTTGCTTCAGTTGCTGCACGCTCATATTGTAGGAAATAAACGAAGTGCATTGACAGTCAAAGTTTTTGCTGGTAAGTTCTGTAGGTTGACTTCGTCAATGGCAGGAGAATTTCCAGGCTTGAATGGGCATGAAACTCTCAACTGTATCTTTAGTATAAAACATAAGCAACTATATTAGAAGAAATCTGCTCCTTTGATTAAAAAGATAAAAGACACTTAAAGCTAAGTCAGTGTTCATAAAGACACAAGGACAGATCATTAACTGTAAACTTTTTTGGTATAAAACATCCACTTACAAGTTCAAAAGGCTGCTGTGTGCAGTTAGTGTCTCCACCACATTTTGCTACACAAGCATTGTTGTTGTGTAAAGGCTGGGCGATAATTCAATATAATAATTTATCGTCTTTCAATGGAATCATGTCATGATGAATTTATTTATAGAGATATGATACACAATTAAGTCATCTGAATTGATAATAATGAGGCATCAAGTACATACTGACATAATTTACTCAAAAAATCTGATGTGAAATATCATATAGTCATTTTGAAGATTTGTTTTTACATCTTTACGTTACCCCTCAGTTCAATATGTTTAACACGTGTGTGTATATATGGATTTTTAGTTTTTTTTCATCAAATGGGTTTCTGAATCTATCTGAGGGATAAAAAAAATAGGCCATTCACTTGCGAAATCATGCTTCATTTTATATCGACAGTGCCAGTTGTTGAGTTTGGAAATTTCATAGAGGCAGAAAATGGAGTAATTATCTGCTGTAAAGAGTTTTCTCATTGGTCTGGCCTACAGCTGCCAGGCTCAATCAGTTCTCAGCGAGTGTTTGGTTATCCAAACACACAGCAAAGTGGCTGCCCATCATAACCACGAAATTTGAAATGCTGTATTTAGCTCTGTTTGCTGTGGAGGAGCAGCACTCTCTCACAAAGTTAGATATTCCCTTTGTTATGTGCGTTTGTTTCCAGTAATTATACTGCTGCCTCAAAATGAATCTGGTAATGGTTAAGTGAAATGGTTCCAGGTTTTTCCATAATATAGGATCAAAGAGCAGCGATCCTAATATAGTTAGTAGAAAAGGATAGATTGATAGATTTGGGAAGAAAAACATAATGAAATGAAAATAAAATTGTAGTTGTATGGAAAGCATACAACAGAAAATGATGTAAAGATAAGAAAGAAACAAAGTGGAAAAATAATGACTTCTATCAAGATAATTGCAGTAAGTTAATGCGGAAAATATCCCATGGTACAAGCTAGATATGCATAACGTTTCTCCAAATGAGGCTGCATTTGTTCCAAAGTTATCAAAATGTGTCTTCCCCTCAACATAACCATACAATGAGCCAGGTAACGGTTTCTCCCTGCTTCCAGGCTTTATGATAGGCTAGCTAATAAGATAACCGTATTTCCTAAACTTTTTTCATTATGTTTCATTATGGAGGGTTATTTATTGGGTTATTTGTGTGCTCCACAGCCTCTCTTTGATTTGATTTCGTGCTTCCGTTTCTTACCTTGTGCAGACCAGACAAACACCAGGCCGAGCAGGGCCAGGCCGGGCCAGGGGGGGTTGGCCTTGGGGAATGGAGGCCACAGGGCAGAAGCTTCTGTTTCTGCAGTGCCAACGTGTGCCTGCTGCCCGACTCTCTGGCCAGGTTCAACAACCTGTCAGACACGCACAGGAGAGCCCGGGAGGTGGGGAAGAGGATCCGCAATGGTGCCAGTCGGCCTCAGATTAAAATCTACATCGACTCACCTACCAACACTTCCATCAGGTGAGGAGAGCTTGCTCCTGGGCTCCTTCTGCTTACGTCATAGCAGCAGTAAAAACATTCACTCTTGTCATACATATCAATTGAATAAATGCATTTTGAATAGTTCTTTCTTTCTGTTCGGTTCATCAGTGCGGCATCCTTCAGCAGCCTTGCCACAGGTTTCCGCCGCACCTCCTCTCTGGACCAGCGTCCAGACCAAACACACACCACCAACGGCCCAGCCGACACGGAAACCGAACCCCTCACCGAGTGCCCAATTCACCCCTCAGGTGCCGACTGCCCCGTACATCCGTCTGCAGGAGACCAGGGTACCTCTGAATGCCCTCTTCACCCAGAGGGAGGAGACACGACAGAAGACTGTCCCCTCCACCCTGCAGGGACTAACAGCAGCTCAGAGTGTCCTGTACACATCGCAGGGGAGGCTCCAGACTGCCCCTTGCATTCCACAGGGGCTCAAGTTGGTCAAGGCCATCATGACTGTCCCGTGCATGGGGAAGGGATCCAGACAAAAGCGTCCTCAGACTGCCCACTTCACACCTCAGCAGTTCAAATCAGCATCAGTGCCCCAGAGCCAGACCCACAGGAGGAGGAGGTTGAAACAAGGAACCATCGGACTGGGGATCAGGTGGCGGGAGACACGGGCAGTATGACTGCCTCCAGGGAATCCCTCGCTCGTTATCATGGTGGTGACGGTGGCGTTGGCATATCCTCCAACAATACTCTTTCCCATGTCCCTCGCACGTCAATCTTCAAGCGCCCCGGTAGAAAACGCCGCCATGGAGATGAAACATTCGACCACGACATCTCTGCCTTTTTCCCTGCCAACTTGGATTTTCTGGCTCTACAGGAAGTGTTTGACCACGGGTCGACGACCAGACTGCGGTGTCAGCTGCATCGTTATTTCCCCTACGTGCTGAGCGACGTTGGCCGGTACGGCTGGAAAGGATGCTGCTCAAGGTTCAAATTCCTGAACAGTGGGCTGATGATGGCAAGCCGCTACCCAATCCTGGATGCAAGGTTTGAGTGCTACCCCAACGGGAGAGGGGAGGACGCACTGGCAGCCAAGGGCGCGCTGTTTGCCAAGGTCAGAATTTTGCTTTACTTTTTCTTCCTCATATTCTTTTTTTTTCAGTCATACTTAAAGAAGTAGTTTGATATTTTAGGATATTGCTTGTTTGCTTTCTTGCAAAGAGTTGGTCAGAATATTGATTCCTATCTTATATTTGTCCCATCACTATGGAATTAGAGCAAGAATCTTAGCTTAGCATAAAAACTGGAAACAGGGAAAACAGCAACCCTGGATCTATACCGTACAACTTGTTGAGACAACTTCGCGGTGACGACAAAACTCCAGGAAGTCACTGTACCCGACCAACAAATAGACTGGCTCATAACCCTTAGCACTAAAGGAACTTGTCAAGTTTTACCTTTTTTGTACGGATTAAACAAACCAGATATGATGAGTTCATTCTTTTTTACCTTTGGACACAGCCAGGTTAGCAGTTTCCCCTTGCTTCCTGTATCTGTCTTTATGCTAAGCTAAGCTAACCATCTCTGGAGCCACTCTTGCAAGAAAGTGAATCGTACATTTCCCAAAAAGAATGACCATCAGGAAGCCAATAAAATCCTTATTTTTCAGAGAGGACTTTTCATAGTCCTCAAAGACACTTTACAAATGTTGAAATGATCATATAAAACAACACACTGAAAATATACAACACACAACATTAATCACACTTTAAAGTAGTTATTAAAAGGGGAGATTTGAACTAAATATTTCACTGCACACGTGTCCTAAAGCTCTGTGACATTTTTTGTCACACTGTACTTCCATAAAAAACTTATTTTTACAGTTTTGAGACAGACAAACCTTTTTGTCATTTTGCTATGGTTTCACAAAGTAGTTTCAGAGTCGCTGTCACTGAAAGGTCAGCGCAGAGACCACTTTGAGAAATGTCATGAGTAATATCCCGGTCTATATTTAGACTGGGGCTGCTTTTTGTAGGCTTTGACAAGATCACAGAAGTAGTCAAAAGAATTTGACAACTTGGATTGTGTATGTTTATGTGCTCATTATATTTCAAAATGAGCTGAATTAGAACTAAATGTCACAGTGGACCTAATTTTATGTCTGAGCTCTCATCACTGCTTGGTGCTGTTTCAGCCAAAAGTTAATCTTGTCATCTCCGATGCCCGCTATTCATACCGTTGGCGAGGCGGTAATTGAATCTGCCCATTAAGTCTATTTATACTAAATTAACTCATCGTACATTTGTGAAAGCATGCGTGAGTGTGAAAGACGGACGGAGAGTTCAAATGACCTGCCAGCTGTCATTAGCTGCATTAATTACCGTAGATCTCCGTAGTATGGAAAGGACATCATCAGAGTCTGCTTTAAGAACTTTGGTGCACCGGTATCTATCTGCTCTACTTCCTAACCCGTTTGATGCCCTTGTGTAGATAATGTCACTCAGTACATGTTTGATGCACTATTGCCACAATGTTGCAGTGACGGAGAATCCGCCCATTGCAGACAGTACTTGGTAAATAAACGTATTTACACCCACATCCATTCACACATTAGGCGTCTGTCATTGTGCTGAGTAAATGCACCACAGTAATTACATCTCCCACTGCTACGTGGAGAGAAAAAAGCATAAAACAAAAAAATACATGTCGTCATTTTCAAGGTCTTAAGCGTTTGTGAAGAAATTAGCATAATTCCACATCTTTGTTTAAACATGGTATTGAAAACACATTGATGATAAACAATAAAATGGCTTGTAGGATAATATGCAAATCCTTAAGATTCCAATCCTGACCAGATTTAGAATCTCAATATAAATGAAAACTAAGGAAGTGCTTTCCAAGTTTAGCAGTTTGGAGTCTTTAGCTGCTACCAGAATTCAATACTGACATGCTATTTATCAGAATTGTGTCAATAGTTAAATTTTGTGTGTGTACAATAGAAAATAACAGTGATACAGCATTTCTTTCAATCACCATTGTGTTACCTCCTTCCGCAAAAGATAGTGACTTAACAGACATATATTTAAATAAAAGTCCTCGAGATTGCCCCTTTGACTGTTTATAATTATTAAAACGTAATTATATATATTTTTTAAACTGCCAGTTGGATACAGTACAGCTGTACTGTAGCTTACCAACAGACTGTTGGGGATGGACAAGACTCTCATACAAGTCTATATTCCCATCGATTAACTGGCCCCAGATTCTCCATTCTTTTCATTAGGTATACCAACAAAAAGTAATGTGCCGTAAATTGGTATTCCCGAAATCAATACATATGTTGTGCGCGTAAGCATGAACAAGGTATAAGACCCCAAAAGCCCACACAGGGCCAGAGGAGATGGGTGAGTCCAACTGTTCATTCCCTGTGTGAAAAGAGAAGTCAACCTTGTTGTAATTGTCACACAACTTGGGTACTTCTGTTACAGCACCTCCGCAGATATTTAGCCAAATTACGATATTTTCCTAAACCTAACCAAGCAATTTGTATCCCTAAAGGCAACTGAGTTGTTTCCTGTGGAGATGTGATTTTATTTTGAAAGGACCATGTGCAGGTGTTGCAGGCTTTCGAAGGAAAACTTCGTAAGATGCGCTGTATACCAGAGCCGTATACAGCGTCACTACATCACTCCTCCACATTCCAAATATGGTAACTTCCATTCATTGGTTGCGATGAGGCACTTGCCAAACTCGAGGCTTCAAAACAGCAGTCTACAAACCAATGGGTGAAGTCATGATGACTAGCTCCACTTCTTACATGCAATGCTCCCAACAGTAACTGAGGGACATCCTGTTGTGTTCCCCATTGCCTACTGCATAACTTATACAGTATGGAGTCCATTAGGCACTTTCAGCAGGATGACAGATCCCATATAGGCGTAAGTATGCCAAGACGGGATGTAGTCTTAATGCATAATGGAGGTATGTCCATGCTGGTTATACTGTGCAAGCCTAAGAAGCAGGACGGGTTGATGACATGGTTACCAGCAGTGGTGTATAGTAACGAAGTAGAAATACTTTGTTACTGTACTTAAGTAGTTTTTTTGGGTATCTGTACTTTACTTTACTACTTATATTTCTGGTGACTTTTTACTTTTACTTCACTACATTTTGCAAAGAAAACCGATACTTTTACTTCACTACATTTCCCCTGAAACCTTCGTTACTCGCTACAAAATCAAATCTATCTTTAGAAACAAAATGAATCATGAGGGCAGCGTCGGGGACTGTGGTGGAACACAGACTGCAAGCAGCAGGTTTGGTGAATCAGTGTTCCTAGCAGCAAGTTAAATCATTGGTTAGTCACGTTAATGCACAATTGCAAACAAATGCTCTCAAAGCCGCGGTGTTGTGATTCCCAGTGATGCCAGGATGCTACATGCTACAATGTGACAACTGGCCAGCCAGCGTTTCTCAGATTGGAGTGAGACGAGGAGAAAATGTGATGTGGTGATCTTCGCAATAGAACATCTTTGATGTGTCGAGTCTTGGCCAATCAGCGTTCAGATGTGTACAGCGTCTTCATTTCCCTCCGTTAAAGTTTAAGTTACGTTATGTTCCGTTACCTGTTAACGTTCCTCATAATCGCGATTTAGAAGGAAAAAACGTAACGTGATGAAACCGTGTTCCGGTTCAGTTCACGCGGTCACTCGTTAACGTTAAACCGGAACACCGCCGCATCTGGTTGCAGGTTGTTTGTTTTAACTCAAAGTAGAATGAGGCGACTTCGTGGTCAGAATAACTTTTATGACAACGAAACATGAGGCCCAGATACTGATGACATGATGAGGCCAAAGAGCTTCAGGGAGAGGAGGCTGTCTGTAGCGCACCTTGACGCAGGGCTGAGCTGTGAGTGGAGCTAGGCCTGGATAAAGGTGGAGGTGGGCCTGGATAAAGGTGGAGCTGAGCCTGGATAAAGGTGGAGCTGGGCCTGGATAAAGGTGGAGCTGGGCCTGGATAAAGGTGGAGGTCTAAACAGACGTGAGTACAGCTTCCTACTGTCACAGTGTTTTAAATACATTGATAAGGCAGGGTATGCTAAATGTAGCCTCTGCTCCAAGGAGATGAAGTACAGCAACAAGGGCTCACATGTCCTCTCATCACACTGTTCACACTGGTCACTGTGATGACCACAGCCAGTGGACTAACAGGCCCAACAGTCCCACGTTGCTCCCAAGAACCCTGAAGTAATGAGAGAGGGTTAAGGTGCCTGTATCTTCATTTCAGCGGGTTAATTTAAATAATTGAACTGGATTGAATGCATATTAATTGCAAATATAAGATAGGCCACAATTCTAACAAATGTACAGTAACAGTAGAAGTTAATATTAAGCCATACAGTAACAGGGTTCAATGAAAACGAATCACTTTCTTTGTACAGGCGATGGTTCTCGCTACTCTTGCTATCTTCGTTTTTATTTGACCAAAATGTTTGAAAATGAGACCTCGGTCTCAATGGATTTTGTCTAAATAAAGGTTAATATTAACAATAGAGCAGAAATACTGATTAATGAACTGAATAATATATTCGTTTTTTGCTAAAAGTAAATGTCTCATCACTTAATTTTCTTCTCAGAATACACCAGAATGCTACATTTTAAACCTCATATTTAAGATCAATTTTGATATTTGAGTCATGTTGTGGATGATCAGATGGAGTTATGATGGTAGCAGTCGCCCAATTGCAGATTCAGCTTGAGCAAAACCTTTGTCTATTGTGTTCAAATCAGGCCCATAGGAGTTTAAAGTGTGTCCTTTCTCTAAACACTGACCTGATGCAGCAAGTGGATATGTTTTGCTGAACATAATATTTTGCATTGGCCCTCTACATCCTCTAGTCTAATGAGCAGACTTATAAACGCACTGTTACAACTCCTTCATAGTGTCATATTGCTTTTCGGAGAATTATGATGATAAGTTCATAGTAGATGCAAAAGTATACTCATGTACAATATATTATGTTGAACATTGTTGCTCCTGGATGGATCACAGCCAGCCCAGTTATGTTCAACACAGCTCCATGTGCTTGGTCATGGTGGCCACAGCACTTAAAAGAATAAACTTCATAATTCTCAAAATTCTGACCCTTTGCTTTTTTATTAACAGCATTTACTTGTACTTTTACTTTCAATTAACAGGTTATGATGTTCATTTCATGTTCAGGTTATGATGTACATTTAATATCAGAAAAGTACTTTTGTACTTAAGTACAATAAATATCAGATACTTTAAGACTTTTACTCAAGTAGTATTCTAAAAGGTGACTTTTTACTTTTACTTGAGTAGTTTTCCAGTAAGGTATCTTTACTTTTACTCAAGTATGGCTTTTGAGTACTTTATACACCACTGGTTACCAGTGCACTAATGTGGGCTATGCAGAGTGATGGGCTTTATATTTTTTCTTCTTTGATTCATGTTTCTTTTGAAAAGCAGCCTTTTTTTATAATAAGACAACACGCATCATTTTCCTTGGAGAGAAAAAGCAGTAGTGCACCGAGTAAAGCTCACAAACACTACGTGCAGTGAATCAGCGATGAAGGGAGAAGCGTTTATGTGTGTGTATGTCCAGTTGTTTATGTGTATGTGTGTGCCCCGTGGTGAGTGTGGACAGTCTGTGAGTTCATTAGTCAGCCGTGTACCGTGGCTGTCAGGAATGCGAGTCTGGATTGGATCCAGTTCCCGCTGGGACGGATCCATTCTGCAATGACGTGCACCTGTATGTGTGTGTGCAGATTGTAATCGAAAATTTCCTTTGACAGTTCAGGTGAAGTTGGTTTTATCCAAAGTGTTCAAAAATAGACAGAGTCTTGATGAATGATCAAAGTTTCAAAAAGTAAATTTAATGTTTGCAAACAGAGAACACAACCACAGCCACGTATCACAGTGAAATGTGCTCATGCTCTGGAGACGCAGAATCAAAACAAGGTATTTATACAGGCAACACTGAGAAGACAGGATAAGACAGAGGAGACGGGGAACACAGGTGGGGGCCAGTGTTCTGGTGCGAACCTTCACCGACCATAGTTCCCAAGAGAATGTTTATGCTCAGAGAAAGAGCTGTTGATTACAGAAAGAACACGCCGGTTGCTCGTCCGGAATAAGACTGAAAGTGACCTCTGTATCAGAACGAATATGTCAATGTGCTCAGACATCCAGACGCCTGTGCAAATGAATTTTCTAGCAGCACATATCATCAGAGAATATGAGGAGGACATGTTAAAACATTTTTTACCATTACAAGATCTATCTGTTTGTGTCCATACATGCCCTCGCGTTATACAGTACCAGATCTAATGAAAACACACTCCATCATCACAGCTTGCACGCTGACAGTCTCCCTGTCTGCCCTGCTGCCCACTGACTGTCACTGCAGATTACGAGCAGGCGTCACAACCCCGTTTCACCACCCACTTGTCTATGAGGTCATCCCGGGTCCCCCTGACAAGCTGGCTGTCAGCCAGCTGTCAGGTACATGTTTCAATGCAAGCTGCTGACACTGCCAACTGACAGAGAAGGAAAGCAAACAATGTTAAACAAAATGATTCTCCTTACTGCCAGGAAATGCTTATTGAGAGAACCACAAGTCTCCCAATCCGGCGTGATTGGCCATGGTGAATGTAACTTTTGTGATTAAATACGTTTGTCCGTATGTGTCTTCACGCGTCCTGCCTGATTGGATGGTGATCGGATATTTCGTGGTCTAAGAAGTGGCTGTAGAGAAAATTCTCTGTAAGTCCCACGTTATTTTCGCTGTGATGATTAACAGACTTTACCCTATATCCCCATTATTTTTTATGCTTACTCTTCCTCCCTTCAGTATTAATAGACCTGTCTTTTATTGAAGGATAGCAGCTAATACAGCTACAATAATTCAATGCAAAACACATTTTCCTATAAATTCTTCTCAGTAAAAGTCCCCATTTATTATTAATGCTTACTTTTCCTCCCTGTAGAATTTGTCGACTTGTTTATATTGAAGGATAGCAGTAAACGGAGCTCTGCTAATCGCTGCTAAACATGTTTTTGATATATTATTTAGTTATTTAAAATATTTATTTTTGAAGCAGCAAACTCAGGAAATGTTGGGTTATCACCAACAGTGTTTATTGGTTTTCATTTAGTGATTATCATCATGGCACTAGTACTGTATGTAGCATATCCAAGTAAACATTACATAATGACAAGCAGAATCACAAGTGCACTATGCCTCCCTAAAAGTAGATATATGTATATTTATTATATAAATAACAAATGCCCATGTTCCCAGCCAGTTGCAGGCTTTGATGTCCCCGCTGTTCACTGCTGTCCATCCTCCAGACGTCTTGGCAGCCTTCCAAGGCGGCATCTTGTTGTGAACCCTCGCTCCCCCTCCGTGGCCCTTTGGTCATTCTCGCTCATGACTACTCAGCACTCCGGCTCGCTTCGCCGCCAGCTGGGACGCATCTCATTAGATGCACTTCATTTGATGTACCTGATGTTCACGCTGTGTTCCTGTTCACAGCCACCAGATACTGTGTGTGTTCTTTCACATCAAACATAAACAAGGATGCTCAGTCGGAAGTTGTTGTTAAAGTGATGATCCCTGAAATTCTTAGTTTTTTCAATTTTTTTAGTTGTGCGCACTCATCTCTGTGGTGCTTTTGCACTTCCCTAGACATCGCCTGTCAGACACAATATTGTGGGTGGCATTGTAATCATCTTCCATGGATTTCCTGTTGTTGTCTTTAGTGTTCTTTTTTTCTTTGTCTGTTTAGCAATTCTAGCTATCCATGTTTATGAGAACTACTCAGTTCTTCTGTTTAGTTCAAAGACACTAATTATAAAACTCCCTGTGGCGCATGTAAAAGGCTAGAAGACACCAGGAGACAGATAACATGCAGATAACATGCAAACAGTTGATTAAGGTGTGTGTATATAACTCAGATCATACACACGAGTACACTTTTAGAAATAATAGCATTTATGGAGCAGAACATTGTGCATGCACAGTTTTATACCTCTTGCTGCAATTGTAAAAACTTAACTAATATCAGTTTTAAGGCTCTTGTGGCTCAAAATTCACATTGTTACGTGGAAATCTCACCTGGATTACTAAATCCAGACTTTGAAATGGCTAAGAATTGTCTTGGAACCAAAGACTGTGTTGACTTGTGTAGGTGTTACAAGGTGTTAACTGAATCAAACATTTAGTCCAACTTCATTTTTCAATATAGATTGTCTTCTGATTCTGTCATACGTGTTAGGAAATGGAAATTATTTTGACCCAAGATATCAACCATTCATTATTTTTAAAACATCCGTCTAAGCAGCCTAGTATCCCCAGGAATTACATCCATATTGGGTCCGATGCCATCGTTCAGTGCCAACTGAATGATCATAATCATACAGAGGGCCTTTATGTGGACATTAAAATGCTTTGTCATTACATTATTGAACCTTTTTCAGGGCTGTGCAAAATCAGTTAATATTTATGTTTTTGTCTGGCAGTAGGGTTGACCTGATAATGTTCTAATTTATCTGGCAATGTCAGGGTCACTTTATTTATCTTTATCACTTTATTTCAGTTTGGGTTACTTTGGGGTAAAGTATCTAGTAGCACCATGATGTATGTTTATTACAACAATGAAATGAATTTAGTACATAATAAACCCATTGTGTCAAAATGTCCCCCCAGCCATCATCTGCTAATTCTCCCAGTCCGGTTTATTTAGATTATGAGAAATTCAAATGCTGTTTTTGTGAAGTCAGTCTGGAGCAAATGTAACTCGGGACACAAAGACACATTCTCATTATTTCCTCGTGGATGCATTTACCTGGAGAGCAGCAGCAGGTCAGCGACGAGGCAGAGATAGAATATTAATTTAAAACTGTTTCCCAAAAGGGAGAGCCAGTGCTGTCTCTGTAATTAAAGCTTTTCAGTCTCAACATTTATCCCCTCTTATAATTATTTCAAACTACTAAGTGCATGGTTAAAGTGTGTGTGTGTGTGTGTGTGTGTGTGTGTGTGTGTGTGTGTGCGTGCGTGCGTGCGTGCGTGCGTGTGTGTGTGTGTGTGCGTACAGTTTGAATGCATTACTACGGATTAGGCTTTAAAACAGGGACACACTCAAATGTAGATTGGATAGAATTGAAATCAAGGGGTCAATTCCCAAAAATCCACCCCTGGCCTTTAATTAACAAAAAGACCACTATTCAATTTTGGGGTCAACTCAATTTATTGACAGAAATTGCCTTCCTATTCAGGGCCAACGGGATTTCAGCCTGACTCCCAATGCAAAACTTAATCAAACACTGGGCAGTATACTTGCAACACATGTATCATGTTACCTTTTCACATCATGGCTCAGTTCTGTCAGACCATCTGTTCTTCTTTCATATATACTGTTTTTGATAATAAAGTCAACTCGTATTTATTGGTGCTCATACAGTTTGTTTGTGGTTTTCATGCTAAAGGGTCAGATTTCTGCTCACCTCTTTAACACAAATAACATGAGATTCCGGAGCTATGGACTTACTGGTCACTGGAATTAAAAACAGCGATCAGGGATCTGAAAGACTCGCAACTTGTAAGTCTTGTTAGTCCCAATGGATTTACCCTTGACTTGGACTTACTCTCAAGGACTTACGACTTGGCTTGGATTCCTGTCGATTGGCTCAAGGATTGGACTTTGACTTGACTTGAAAGACTCCACTTGAACTTGTTGTTGAAATGAATTGAGTTGAGACTTGATATGAATATGTCTCTGTTTACTCAAACCTTGACCTGGACTTGTCTCAACTGACTCAAGAGTTGACTTGAACTTCTCGCGATTGACTCAGAACTTGTCTCAAATAACTTAAGATTTGACTTAAGCCTGTCTTGATTGATTAAAGACATGAACTTGTATAAACTGATCCAAGAAATTAAATGAACATATCTCGACTGACCTGGCTGGAGCCTGTCTCAAATTACTTGAGTCTTGGATTGATCTGGTCTTGATTGACTTGAGACCTGACTTGGACTATTCTCAAGTGACTCAAAAGTTTATTGGAACTTGTCTCAACTGACTCAAGACCTGACTTGAAGTTTTTTGTTTGACTTGACACTTGACATGGATATCTCTCAATTTACTCAAGCTTTAACTTGGACTTGTCTCAACTAACTCAAGAGTTGACTTGGACTTTCTGGTTTGAGACTTGACATGGATATTTTCATTTTTACTCAAGCCTCGACTTGGACTTCTATCAACTGATCCAAGACTTGCATTAAATTATCTCGACTGACCTGTAACTTGTCTTGAGCTGTGATTTAAGACATGACAAAAAGATGTCTTGATTGACTCAAGACTTGACTTCAACTTGTCTTGAATGACTGAAGTCTTGATTTAAACTTGTCTCAGTTGACTTCCGACATAAGATTTACAGCAGCAAATATAGAAAAGACTGGAAAACTGTCACCCTGCTGCTTTCTGCCACCCGTCTGTCATCACAACAATTTCATTGCTTGGTTTTCAAGTGAAGCGATCGAACCCATACAAATAATGCGTGGTGAAATCACAGCTCACTCCTCATCTGACGGTCAAGTTAAGGTAATTAGTTACAGCAGCCTTCGAGGTTTCATAATCAGGCTTTCATAACTCGGCCCGGTTTGGTTGGCTTCCAGTGTGAAATCGCCTCGAAGCTCATTTCAGTTCCGCTCAGTTCTGTCTCAATGCCCTGTAATGAGTCTTTGGAAGTTTCAGCATCTCATATCCTGCATTCTGACTCATTTGCTGTTTCATTTCCAAAGAAATGCAATTAATTTCATTTCATATTATTTTTACTCATACAGGGCAGAAGAGTAAAAAAATCCTCTTTCTATTAATTTCGGAATTAATTGTTTCAGGTCACTACACAGAACTCCAGTTAGCGTTCATCTAAACTTCCTCCTCTGCACAGACCACAGACAATGTAAGCACATTGAAAGTCCACTCGTTTTTTGAATGCGTGAGAGCGTACACACACACACACACACACACACACATATATACAATCCCCTCAGGTCTCTCTTGTCAGTTTCAGGGTGCATACATTTATTGAAGCATAGATAAGCCCCTGAAATATTAATAGAGAGAGTAGAGCAGAGGAGAAGGAGGGAGAGAGGAAGCAATGGAAAGGGAAAGAATGAGGACAGAGTTAAAGAGACCGGGGGGAGATAAATATATATTTGTATAAAAATATCAAACCATTCCATTAAATATGGATTGCTAAAGCTGCAATCATCATTATGTATGGAAATATGGAACATAACGTATACACTACAGGTTTTTGGTGTCAGGGTCAGCTGTTCTCTGCAAACCAACACAGCCTCACACATTTTCATTGACTCACAACATTATTAGAAACGGTAATGTACCATCTGATGAGTGCATTTAACCAAATGGGACGAGTCCTTTTCTACGCTTTTAGCCCACCCATTGTCCCTGAACACTCATTCCATGAGGAGAAATTGAATTAGTGCCCCAATCTTTGCTTTAACGTGTATTTACTGTATTTCTGTCCAGAATATGAGCATTGTGTTTGGTATCATAGTCAAGCTAATTAGGCTAATGCTTTATAGCAGCTTTTAGGATTTTTATGAGCCCCTCACAGACCCCAAGCCAAAACAGCCATCCCATTATTGGGCATCAGTCTCCATATGTCTAAATGAAAGTCCTCTCCTCGGTGGGGTAGCTTGGCTAATTCACCAGACAGATAAATGCTGACTTCTCTCTTCATTGCAGAAGACATTAACTGATCTTAAATTACTCAAATCGATTTGACTAAATGTGAGCGTCGCACAGCAAACATGTTTTCCAAGTCCCTGTGAAAGAAGTCAGTTAAGGTAACACATGGGCGGATTGTGAGACAATGGGCCCCTGGGCACATATATGCAAAGGTCCCACCACCAAAAGACTTAAAAGTTGTTTAGCCTTTTTCTGTTGTGGTTTTTTGTCTCTTTGTGGTGATTATGTGTCTGTTTGTAGTTGTTTTGAGTCTCTTTGTTGTCTCTTTGCAGCTATTTTGCATCTGTTTGTAATTAGTTTGATCTCTTTGTAGTCATTTTGTGTCTCTTTGTAGCCCTTTCATGTTTCTCTGTGTCCATTTTGAGTCTCGTACGTGTCTCTTTGAGTGACATTTTCCCGGTGAAGGCAAGGGTTCCCCTGACACGTAAGCCATCCATGATGTAACAGGGAAAATAAGGATTAGCAAGCAGCTAAAAAGCATAGAAGTTAAATAAATGACCGAAAGGTGTGTACCATTTAGAAGGATCTAGTGGCAGAGTGTACATTTTCTTTAGTATATAATCACCTGAAACCAGTGGCGGCTGGTGGAAAATGTTCTAGGTAGGGCCATCCTATCAATTTCAGCAAACATCCCAGTATGATTTCACGCAAAAACAATTTTGTATCAAACACGCATTATTACTTGGCAGTTAAATATTTAACATTTATTCCAACATGAAAAAAAGCAGTAAATAACACTTATATAATATAATACAATATAATATAACATGTTTATTTATTGAGATGCCCCTACCTTGTTATAGGAGGTAAAGATCAGGAGAAGTAAACATGAAGTGTAATTATGAATACTGATGTTAAATTAAGCTATGATGAGTTTTCACTGTTAATTTAACATCTGTAGGAGCCAAATTCAATGTGCTGTTAAATATTCACTTGTATTTACATGTTTAACTGTAATCACTTCTGTTTCTACTTTGAATGTTACAAGGATGTCGTTATAATTTGTTATAGTAAGAAACAACTGTCACTTTAAGGACACTGTGACAGTTACTGACAGTGGTGAGTAATATCTGAGGCAGTATGGAGCCGCACAGTTTTCCGACCGTGTTATGAAATGTGTTATGAAACGTGTTAAATGGAACGATCTACGTGGATTAAGTTGTGGATAACCTGTGGATACGTATGGTATGTCGAAGTAATCAGCGTACTTTTAGGAAGAAAGGAAGTTGATTGACTGACTTGTACGAAGTAGTGAAGCTTCGCATGTAGTCTGCTGTCTGATTGTGAGGTCAGGCTGATCTGATATCAGCTCTTTGGCTGCAGAATCTCCTCAAAGTTCTCCTCTCAAACGGGTCTTGGAGGAGGAGTGCTCGCGCTGGCGCGCTCGCCTGTCGAGACTGACGAGAACGCGCAGCTGTGGGCAATGTTTCATAAACTGCTTCATAGACCCGTCTCTTTTGGGCCAAAACGATTAGGCCCCCCTAGCTGCGCGTTCTCAGACGTGTCGTGCACACAGGCGCAGAGCACGAGCAGACAAGCACACAGGGGGAGAGGACGAGCAGGAAAAGCATATATTTTGCGCAGATATCATATTGTACACACATTACTGGGTACATTCCATAGTTAAAAAAACACAAATATTGACAATTTGTATAGTTTATGATTATTATAATTATTTTTTTTTATTTTTTTTTTCGTGTGGCTCATGGTGGGGCCATGCCCCATGGCCCTCTATTGACCAGCCGCCACTGCCTGAAACTAAGAATTTATGTGTTTTCGTTACCATAGTATGAGCAGTTTATATCTACATACAAAGCGAGTCATCTTCGCGGAGCTGGCCGCCATGTTTCTACAGTAGCCCAGAATGAACAACACTGGCTTTATATTAAGGGCCATTCTTATTTTTCACGTTTTCATGTTTTATGCGTCAGACATCAGCGTTCTCCTTCACGCTTGGTTGCAACTTGCAACCTCACTGCTAGATGCTGCCAAATCCTACACAACTAGTGGTTAACTGTAGTGCTCAGATAGCACTAAACATTAAACAAACACTCACTTTAAAGCTAATAAATGGATCTTTTTTATTTTAACAATGGATCAAATCACTAGCAATCATTTTATAACAACAACGAATATCAACAGTGATCACAGTGGAGCAATTAGCTAATTTTGCTAACTGGAGGCCCACAGGCCTTTTTTAGTCAACCTTAGTGTCTGTGATTCAGATCAGAAACTAATAAATAACGAATAACATCATCATGATGTCATAGGCATACCAACCAATCGAGTACACTAAGCTTTGTCTGAGAGGAGGCCCACAGTCTCAGACTTTGAAAACCCCATTTTGCTACTTTGCAGTTCACTTTTTGACCTATTGAATCGTGCATACAATTACATACCGTATTTAAAATAAAATATGTGAATACAACGGACATTTGGGGCACTTTCGCTTTGCTTTCCCTTTAAATAAGTTGCTTGGGTCAGCAACTTGGTCAAGCTTTCATTAACTGGATAAACACCAAATTACTATTGTGCTGCAAGTGGCATAGTCTTTTTTAGAGAAACCTTTTGCAGTGTGGATTGGTAATAATCAGTGGTGTATAAAGTACTCAAAAGCCATACTTGAGTAAAAGTAAAGATACCTTACTGGAAAACTACTCCAGTAAAAGTAAAAAGTCACCTATTAGAATACTACTTGAGTAAAAGTCTTAAAGTATCTGATATTTATTGTACTTAAGTACAAAAGTACTTAAGTATCAAAAGTAATTTTCTGATATTAAATGTACATCATAACCTGAACATTAAATGAACATCATAACCTGTTCATTGAAAGTAAAAGTACAAG
This sequence comes from Lycodopsis pacificus, assembly GCA_028022725.1. Taxonomy (NCBI): domain Eukaryota; kingdom Metazoa; phylum Chordata; class Actinopteri; order Perciformes; family Zoarcidae; genus Lycodopsis; species Lycodopsis pacificus. The sequence continues at coordinate 874,188 of CM051698.1, forward strand.
TAAATGCTGTTCATAAAAAAGCAAAGGGTCAGAATTTTGAGAATTATGAAGTTTATTCTTTTAAGTGCTGTCGCCACCATGACCAAGGACATGGAGCTGTGTTGAAAATAATTGGGTTGGCTGTGATCCATCCAGGAGCAACAATGTTCAACATAATATATTGTACATGAGTATACTTTTGCATCTACTATGAACGTATCATCATAATTCTCCGAAAAGCAATATGACACTATGAAGGAGTTGTAACAGTGCGTTTATAAGTCTGCTCATTCCGACTAGAGGATGTAGAGGGCAAATGCATAATATTATGTTTAGCAAAAAATATCCACTTGATGCATCAGGTCAGTGTTTTGAGAAAGGACACCTGCCTTGTAAACTCCTATGGGCCTGATTTGAACACAATAGACAAAGGTTTTGCTCAAGCTGAATCTGCAATTGGGCGACTGCTACCATCATAACTCCATCTGATCATCCACAACATGACTCAAATATCAAAACGTGATCAATACTAAAGCAGCACCGAAAGTAACCCAGTCATTACTTGAAACTGAAAAATGTCCTGTTCATCTTCAAAGAAGTTGGATTTCCCTAATGCTAACGCTAATGCTAACGCTAATGCTAACGCTAATGCTGCGCTCTCTCGGCTCCCGTCAATCCTATGGTGTCACAACTGTCAACACTTCCTCAGCTCACTAACTCGCTAGTGATCCACTGGTGTTGGTCTTCGTCACCACCGTAGTTTGTTGCGGGAGTAGCAGGTGCTTCCATTTCTGCTTCCATCATGAAATCAGTCATCGTAGAGTGGAATTCTACTCAGGTAGTCGCCCGCTAGCTTATAGCATGTAGCATCCTGGGAATCAAAACACCGCAGCTTTGAGAGCACTTGTTTGCAATTGCGCATTAACGTGACTAACCAATGATTAAACTTGCAAGCTAGGACCACTGATTCGCCAAACCTGCTTGCTTGCAGTCTCTGTTCCACCACAGTCACCGACGCTGGTCTCATGATTCATTTTTTTCTAAAGATAGATTTGATTTTGTAGCGAGTAACGAAGGTTTCAGGGGAAATGTATCGGAGTAAAAGTATCGGTTTTCTTTGCAAAATGTAGTGAAGTAAAAGTAAAAGTCAACAGAAATATAAGTAGTAAAGTAAAGTACAGATACCCAAAAAAACTACTTAAGTACAGTAACGAAGTATTTCTACTTCGTTACTATACACCACTGGTAATAAGTCATGCTTATTCTATTCTGTGAATTGTGAGAACGATGCTACATTAAGAACAGTTCACCTCGTCCAACACTCCTGTCCAACAGGGTGTATTGTGTCTTGTTATAGATCTGCTCCACCCAAACGCCTTCAAACTAACAACCCCCACGATCACCATCTCCCTTTCTTTGCCACCCTTTATTCCTCCTCCTCTGCCTCCTCGTCCTCTGTCTGCATCCACCCACCGGCCCTTCAGAGCTGCCAGCCTCCACCGTCCTCCGCACCTCATTTCTGTGTAGCTGAGGGACCTCACTCAACGCCGATGCACTAAAGGTGTCTGATTAAAAGTCGAGTGGCGTTCAATTCATCGCAGCTTTGCTCGCTCTCTGCGACTCAGGGAACGGAGAAATTGAGGTTGTGAGGAAGTACTGAAAAATGCATCAAGCTTACAAGGACATGTAGGGGTAAAATCTTCAGCTCCGTGTTTAGCTCACGCACATAATTTAAGAATGTACCCTCCAAAATAAATAGCATGCATTTTCAGCTACTCTCTCTTCACTTTTGTTGACAGGACTACTTTTCCCTGCCAGTGTAAACTCATATCAATACATCTTCATTTTTTTCTTTAAATGCAGCATTGTTTGAAAAAGCTGGCAATGATGGATAAATACCCAACGTCATTGCAGATGGCTTGTGACTTGTATCTCCATTTTGCCTTTTGTTTACAGTGATCAATAGGTGACATTTTTTTCCTCCGTGGCAGAGCATTCATAATGCAGCATGAAATATCAACACTGCAAATGTCACAGGGGAACCTAACTATCTTTTCTGCTTTCAAATAGTAGTCAACATCATTTTTATGTCGGAAATACAATAGGGATGTACCATTCTTTCCTTCCAAACACGGATTCTGAAACCTGAACTTGTGTATTGGCTGATATGGAGTACTGATCTGATATCAGTGCATTTAAAAACAAAAAAGTTGAAAAGGTCATAATTCTCATATCTATTTCAGTCGCTGTGACAACATATCCTTCAAATAACTTGATTTGTTTCATTATATAAGTTTCACGCCAACACTACATTTGACAAGTTTTCATGAGAACACATCATGACGCGTTATAATTTACCTTTGTCCAATGCTACTTTTTACTCAATAGAACGTAATGCAACGTAATCATAATGCAACTCAATACAACCTCCGTTAATGTTAGCTGTTAGGTCCCTTATTTAGTCAAGCTGGACTGAGCTGCCATCGGCTGCTAACAGCTAACGCTAGCAAACTTTGTTGTTCACAATGTAGCGTCGGGTAGCGAGTGACACATGTTGTTCCTTTGTAGAGTAAATGAGCAAATAATAATTATAATAATATAATTACAACATAATATAATTATAATGGTATGATAACGTGATATCAGATCGGTGTATAGACTCGCAGACTCGCGGACATTGTCTTATGTGAGCCCTGTTGTCTCAACTGATCCAACATCCTGTCTGCAGTTCAGAAAAAAGTAGCACTGTCGTTTAGAGTTGTTTTGGTACCAGAGTCATAAATACCTCTGATACAGCAAAAAATGATTAGGTCCGCGCAATCATGAAATTACCGCTAAATTTCATAATTATGAGATCTTTTTCATATGATATCTCATAATCTTTAAAAGTATCTAATAAATATGAGACACAAACGACACCCACATGTCACTCAAAGTCGCCACGCTCTTAATTATGCCTAACTTTAATTATAATCTAGAGAACAGGAAACAGGATCACCAGGAGGGCAATCCAAATATTTGAACAAATAACAACGAAGAAGGAAATATTAAAAAGCCTTTATTGTAGTGGCTAAATAATAATAAAAAAGACAAAATAATACCACTTTATGTCTTCATCAAAGCATTTAACAAAAACAATTTAAATTAATTATTTGTTAAAATATAGAACTTGAGGAAATGTGCTTAGGTACTTTCCACCGCTGTTTATGAGGTAACGTAATATTACATGATTATTACAGTGTAGAGATGCCATCATCGCGATGGACCTGGTTAATATTAGATAATTGTCTTGTAATAATAAGCTGTTATGATACAGAAGTCATAATTGTATTATTGTAATTACTTCTCTGCATGCAATTTGTTTCTATGTAGTCTCATATGCTGCATATTTTTCATTCATGTTCTTGCCCTACTGCAGCTGTTATGTAACGCACTCCAACAGCTGCAGTTTAATAATGACTGCTGTAATGACTGTAATCTCCCCAGGGGGATCAATAAAGTTCCACCTTGGCCTTGTGTAATCTAATAGGTGACGTTGCTACCTGGCGGGCTTAATGCACGCAGACACTTGCTCAGGGGGCTTTTGATGTTGCCTGTTTGAACTGGGCGGAGTAACACGTCTCACGTTTGCCTCTGGTTTCCCTGCAGGTTCACGTGGGCACCTCCCATCAGGAGCAGAGGGTTGTGGGATACCTCACGTGTACGCACCTCCACGCCATAGAAGGTACAGTTGCATGTCGTCCAAATTATCTCTCTTTCTGTCTCATTCTGTCTCATTCTGTCCCCCAGACACACAAACAATATATTTATATGATTTCCAGTGCATTGCCTTTCTCTTTTCAAGGCTGCTTTGCACTCGGAGAACATCTTAGCTCTGTATGTGTGTGTGTGTGTGTGTGTGTGTGTTTGTATGTCCTGATAGCTAGATAAATGGGTGCATCAAAACCTCTGCGTGTCTCCTCGTGCTGTTCCCATGGCGACCGATTCAAGCTGTTTACAGCGTCACAGCCCTATTTAAAGCTTCCGGTCGATGTCTCCCTCATTTGTAACCAAAGACACGCCCCCCCCCCCCCCCCCCCCCCCTTTGACCTACTATTCTGGGCTCCTTCTACGCCTAGGCCTAAATATAGCAGCGCCGGGGCTGTTTCTAAAGATACATCAAACATAGAGCCTTGGGGGTTGGGGGGGTAAAGAGGGAAAACTGGGAGGAAAAATCGGGGGAGGAGAACAGAGACCTGATTATTTTCTGAGAGGAAGGAGGAAGGTATGTGTATTCGTAGTCTTTCCTGCTTGAAGGCCAAGATGCACGATGCAGTGTGATCAACTACACTGAACAAATACTGAGCTTAATACTACACTGACTGCAGTGGTAAACCTCTTTTGTTTGATCTGCAATAGCAGCGTGTCAGACCTTTCTGTATATATATATATATATATATATATATATATATATATTTGTGTGCTGTTCTTCTCCCACGCGCCTGTTATGATGACAGCTTCTCAGGTGTGTAAAATCTCTCTCCACTGAGTACGCTAGTAGCGTCAGCATTCGCATTAGTGAGGTTTTTCATCAACTTGCGTTCTATTCCGGTTGTTCCTTTTTTCCCCACGTTAAAGGTTTTTTTGGGGGGGAGTTTTTCCTGTTCTGATGTGAGGGTCCTGGGACAGAGGATGTTGTATGCTGTACAGATTGTAAAGTACTCTGAGGCAAATTTGTGATTTAGAGCTATACAAATACGTTTAATTTTTATACTATTAAAAATAAAAAATGTCAATCAGGGGGTGTCTGTGGATATGAATTGTATAGAAGTCTATGAGAAAATTACTACTTCTCACTTGATTTATTACCTCAGTAAACATTGTAAACATGAGTTTATGGTCTCAATCTCTAGTTTTAAGTCTTCTTCAATACAGCATGATGTTCATTTAGTACATGATGGTCCATTTAGAGTCACACAGACCATAAAGGAGAGTATGCTTTAAGGCGGGCTAACTTGTAATTGTCAGGAAACTAACGGCGTCGCGCCTTCTCAGTCCAAATATGGTTACTTCCGCTCACTGGCAAAAAAACAAGATGGCGACGGCCAAAATGCCAAACTCAAGGCTTCAAAACCACAATCCACAAACCAATGGGTGACATCACGGAAACTACTTCCACTTATATTGTATACCTATGGCTTAACTTATTTTGGTCTTTAAGGGATTTCACAAAAGCGAGCAAAACAAATGAACAATATAACATTTTAAAGACCAAACAGGGGCAGACTTTAACATGTTGCACATACCTTTTTACAATACATGGCAATACAATGTTCACAGACAATTTTATTTATGTTCATTATTTTTGTTCATATTTTCAACATATTTTTGTATATGTTTCACACAACTGTGAATTCAATTCTTTAGAGCAGGGGTCTTCAACGTTTTTCAGGCCAAGGACCCCCCAAACTGATAGGGAGATGGAGCAGGGACCCCGGACTATATATATTGTATAAAATTGTATTTTATATTAAATGGGCCTCGTGCCATGTATACCTCTTTATTGTGCATTCAATACTAAGCTATTCAAATAATACACAGGTTCATATATTCATCTTTTTATTTTAAACATGTGCAAGGTACAGTGAGTAGGGTGGCCTTGCCACTGCCATTTATAAACACACCTTGTCAGCTGATACCAATGCCAATATCAACATTGTCTGTTAATTGCATGATAATCATGCATACAAGATATTCAAATTGATGTTCTCATTTTAAATGTGGAAATGAAAAATGAGTGATGGCCTTTTAGTACCACTGCCATGCATAAAGATACCTGTTATCTTTCATACAATACTGAACAATGAAAATAATGGACAGATTCATGTTCAGAGATTTTTTTTTCTTTTTTTTAATTGTCTAATTAACCAAAAACTTCGCGGACCCCCTGCAGTACCTCCGCGGACCCCCTGTTGAAGACCTCTGCTTTAGAGGCCTCAGACTGCATTGCCATTTCATTTCACCTCATTATTATTATTCAGGCACCACCGGAAGACAAACATGATTTGTTTCTATCCAAAAATATAGTTATGATCTTCATTTTGCTTGACAGGTGTTCCACATGGATCTTAAAAGTGAGTCTGGTATCCAGCCAGAGTCCCAAGTATTTATAATATTCAATAGTGTAAATTTCAGAATGCCAGATTAACAGAAGAGCCGGTGGCATATAAAACAGTGTCATCTGCGTAAAACTGTACATTACAATTTGGGGTGGCAGAGATGATATTGTTCATACTGTGAATAAAAGAGGACCAAGAATTATGGAGTGAAATTGACCTCAAATGTACATTGATGTAAGATTCACAAATGTGAAATAAAGTGTTATTTCCTGCTTTTTTCATGTTGGAACAAAAGTTAAATATTTAACTGCAAAGTAGTAATACGTGTTTGATACCTTAATTGTTTTGCATTAAATCATACTGGTGTAGGGAACGACCGAATTCACGGGGCCCCTTTAAGGAAAGGGGCGTAACCCTGGTGACAGGGGGAGTTAAAGGGTGGCAGGAAGGGAATGTGTGTATGTTTTGTATGGATGGAAATAAACGGCCACAAGGTGCAGCCAAAGGGAATACTCGCCTCCTTGTTTGTTTCCACGCACCTACACTGGGATGTATGCTGAAATTGATTGGATGTGGCACATCCCTACCTAGAACATGTTCCACCAGCCGCCACTGCGTATAACCATCTGATACTAGCCCAGAGTTAAGCATATTCATCTGGCAAACTATACCTACCTTGGAGTTTTACAATAGTGAGTATTATTTTATTCAATGTGTCCATCCAGGTAAATTGGTGGATCCGAATGTTGTAAAATATATGTGATATATATATATAAATATATGTGATTATATCATATATGATATAATTTCTTTGTAATCATCCAAAATAATGTTAAGTGTATGGGTATTTTCCCAAGTACGCCACTGACTGGTCGATACGTGCGATGCATTGAGTAGGCAACATGCCGTGTATTGAGTGGGCAACGCGTACGGGCCGGTCTGACAGTAAACTCCCGGGCCACTTTTTCCCCCCAGTCCGCCCCTGGCCATATTTGATAGTTGGTGACTGAATAACAAATCATGCTTATCACTTTTGTTCTCCAGTAGAATAGGATTTTTGTTGAGTTACAAATATATAATTTAATACATTATTCAGCTCTAAATAAACCTCATCTAAATAAACCTCATGTGTGAGGAAAACTTGCCTGGTAAACTTGAATAAGCCGAGTTCCCAGACCTCTCTCAGCCCACCTGGTGAACTTGAATAAGTTTTCACTGAAACAAACACACACATACACAGGCAAACATGCCCCCCACAAACCCCAGCTCCATCTATCTCTCTGTGATCCAGGAATACAAAAAAGAAAAAAAGACACATTTCATTTCACATGAACTCGAGCCGGAGCTGAGAGTAATCAAAGCCAGAGCCACCTACTCACCCAGCAATATCTTGACACGTATTTGTTTCTTACACTCTCCTCTATTCAGCTGTTATTTCTCTCTCACACGCTCTCACCCACCTCCTCCCTTCTCTCTCCAACTCTCCAATTTATCAGATTTACTGGCAGGGCTGGACCAAAGAGGACACTGCCAAAGCGAAATAGTACCATGAGCGACTTGATATTATGCCACTAATATTAGTAACATAAAAGATGAGCCGAATGGCTTAGTAAAGAGCTGTCACTAAGTAAAGAAACAAAAATTGTCTGTAAAGTCAAGAACGATCTTGTGCAGTTTGTACTTATAGCATGTGACAGTACACCACTTATACATGCAAATTATGCACAGTAAACAATGAGAACCAACATATTGTGAAACTTAGCAATTAGTTCTTGGTGAAAAAGACCAATATATCTCAACTGATAAATTAACACCTCATCTTTATTCCACAGAATATCCCCATTCCTATAAGTGATGTCACTGCAATGCAGGGGTCACCAACCTTTTTTAAACTGAGAGCTACTTCAAGGGTACCGAGTAGTACGAAGGGCTACTTATTTGATACAAACTTCCTGAATAACAAAGTTGCACAGATCACCTTTTAACAGTGGCGGCTGGTCAAGAGAGGGCAATGGGGCATTGCCCCACCATGAGCCACACGAAAAAAAATAAAAAATAAAAAATTATAATAATTATAAATTATACAAATTGTCAATATTTGTGTTTTTTAACTATGGAATGTACCCAGTAATGTGTGTACAATATGATATCTGCGCAAAATATATGCTTTTCCTGTTCGTCCTCTCCCCCTGTGTGCTCGTCTGCTCGTGCTCTCTGCCTGTGTGCACGACACGTCTGAGAGCGCGCAGCGAGGGGGGCTTGATCGTTTTTGCCCAAAAGAGACGGGTCTATGAAGCCGTTTAGCCAATTGCTGATTCAAGATATAAATGAGTGACATACAATTTAGCCAATCAGCGCCCTCAAATAGATTCAGCTGTGGGCAAGAACGATCAAGCCCCGGAGCTGCGCGTTCTCGTCAGGAGAAGTCTCGACAGGCGCCCGCGCCAGCGCGACCACTCCTCCTCCAAGACCCGTTTGAGAGGAGAACTTTGAGGAGATTCTGCAGCCAAAGAGCTGATATCAGATCAGCCTGACCTCACAATCAGACAGCAGACTACATGCGAAGCTTCACTACTTCGTACAAGTCAGTCAATCAACTTCCTTTCTTCCTAAAAGTACGCTGATTACTTCGACATACCATACGTATCCACAGGCAGGGGCGGACTGGCCATCGGGGATACCGGGGGAATCCCCGGTAGGCCGACGGGACTATATTATATGCTTCACAGAACACGTTCAATTTACTCTAATACCGAAAGTCAATAATCAGTGAAAACTGTATCAACAGTATAAACTGACATTATACTACTCCTCGCGATCCGAGGACGCCACAGCACAGCTGGACACTACGGTGCTTTTAAAAACGTTTCTCCATAACCGCGGTCTGCGGCGTGCGGTCGTGCCGGGCGTCTGTCGGGGCGACGCCGGCGGAGGTGCGAATGGCCGCCGTAGACCGGCGAAATACATGCTGTGTATTGAGTGGGCAGCGCGCCGTGTATTGAGTGGGCCGGTCTGACAGTAACTCCCGGGCCACTTTTTCCCCCCTAAATTAACAGTGAAAACTCATCATAGCTTAATTTAACATCAGTATTCATAATTACACTTCATGTTTACTTCTCCTGATCTTTACCTCCTATAACAAGGTCCATAGGGGCATCTCAATAAATAAACATGTTATATTATATTGTATTATATTATATAAGTGTTATGTGTCATGTTGGAATAAATGTTAAATATTTAACTGCCAAGTAATAATGCGTGTTTGATGCTAAATTTTTTTTGCATGAAATCATACTGGGATGTTTGCTGAAATTGATAGGATGGCCCTACCTAGAAAATTTTCCACCAGCCGCCACTGCCTTTTAATAATGTTTACAATAATAATAATATATAGACAGTTTGATCACATGTCAGTTAATTATTCCTGACAATAATTATTAATTATGATTTCCACAACAATGATGGTATAGCTACACATACATATTTCAACATGAAACTTTTATTTCTGTTAATCTGTTTCAACATTTGAAAGTCAGAGGTATCACATCTCTGATATTTTTGTATCATCACATGATTAAAGCCGGTTACTTTTGTACATAGCGCCTGCTGGTGAATGATCCAGTGGTAATGTAGAAATGTTGCGAAGTCTGGGTCACCTTTGCATTGCGCAATGAAGCCTGCATGCCGGCGAGGAGCCCCGTCTGTTATCACCGACACCAGCTTTTCCAATGGTACCTTTTTCTCCACGAAGAAACTTGTAAAAAGTCTCGTCTATAGCCGAGCGGGGGATCCAACCCTCCGAGGCGTGCGAGCGTCTTCGGGCGCCCGCGTTCAGACCTCTAGTCTGGGCCTTTTTGGTCGGATTGCGTTGCCTCGCCTCTACCTCCGCCACCCCTGAGTTGTTGCCCCGCGGCCTGTTCAGAGGATTTACGGACCTGACGACGGGGTGCTCTCGCGGCGCGCGTCTGGCGCCAACGGGAAGCGCCCGCCATTCGGAACCTGAAAACCTAGTGCGGTGCGGCGGCCTCATCCTGGCTGTCCGCCGTGCCTCCGGGTACCCAACTCTCTTATGACAACAAATATTGTCATTTTAAAATCTATTCTAATGCGTTTTTGATTAAAAAAGAACAGCAACTACAATTTTAGACGGAGCTCCATGGTGACTAGTGCTATTTTTAGAACATGCCTTACGGGCAACTCACGTGGTCCCTGCGTTGGCTACCTCTGCTGTAATGCATAGTAAATCTACATTAATTGTTTGTTTCTTTGGCCAATTGAGGACAACACGCTGGAATCACGGAATAAACATTATCTCTTTATAAAGTTGTTATTTACTCCTCAAGACTTAAGTCTTTGGGGGGGATTGTGCATTCGTTCGTGTGTATGTCTGTCCACGGCTAATCTTGCATACTGCTGGGCCCATCAGCCTCATGTTTTTTGTGCTGACTATACTCTTAAGGACCTCTTGTGGTTGAGGTTGTTCACACTTTTTAAAAAGCATATTTATGGCCTGTTTTTCACCATCATTGACTGCTGCCTCCTCATTCCTCTTAGCTAGCCAGTACAGGTCGCAAGTGATCCACAACTGCAGCGCAAAAAGCATTTTTCAACAATCTGCCAGACTAAAAAGCAAGTCTTAACTAGTCTGCTACAGGACACATGTTGGCCTCTGTTGTAGCTCAAAAACTGACATCCATTGACAGGGTTGGTCTCATTTTGAACCGGAGCATCTGCAGATCAATTCCAGACCCAATATGTTATTATCCACTAAAGTCAGGCTCAATACGAGATGAATAAATCCCTGTTTTTGTTATCCTTGCCACCATCTTGATAATAATGGGACAGGGAGGGTCAATTAGGTGAGATTCAACAATTTTATGTTTGGGAGAGGAGCGGGGGGGACACAAGGTGGATATCTGCACTCTACTGAGTGCACTTTTCTAGTTTATTAATATCAGCCCTCCCTCCTAAAAGTGAAATTCTCATACAACAAAACTGCGTTGTGAATTGGGTCTCGAGGGAAAACATTTTTGCTGAGGATTACGTTTGTCATGAGTCCTAAGACGTCCCCGAAGGGAGGAAGTTGGGGTGTTGGATGGGTTTAGAAATTCAGGGCTTTCACATTGGAGACTGCAGTTTGTGTCCATTGTGAACCAAGTAGTTAAGTTGCATTTTCTTTTTTTTTCTTCTGTTTTTCAGTTTCATAGTCACTTTAAGCTAAATCATGATGTTTATATTAAACCTAACCAAGTAGTTTTCTTCTCCAAACCTAACAAAGTAGTTTTATAGCATTTTTTGTTTGTTTTAATTTGTTTTGACTTTTCAACTTTAACCACGTGTTTGAAACTGTTAAACACTTCCAACATAATCCGGGATAAAATGTGTTTCCCTTGAAACATAATTGAGAGTGCAGTTTTGTTGTATGTGAATGTAATTTTGTAGGAGACATGGTTATTTGTTATATTATGTTATCAAACTTTTCACACATTCAGAAGACACAAAGCAACATTAGAATTGATTTGGAGTCATGTTTCTAGCCATCTGGCGAATGCAAGTCTGATATTCACTCTCATTTTAGCTCTTCTTTCCAACTTCTAGAGGGGAATATCTTACTCCAAAGTTGCTAAAAGCTCCACTATGTTCACCATGAGAACTTTTTCACGGAACACAGCTGCCTGCTGCTGCTGGAAACAACACTGATGAGCGGAGTGATAATGAATCAAAGCTGTAAAGTTGTGGGCCATAAACCCAGAGCTCTGCAGAGTTAGTGATATTTATCTGTGGGTTTGTTACAACAAGCAACCCCTCTCGAATTACATCTATGTCAGTTACTCAGAGTATCATCATCATCCATTGTATTAGTATAACATATCATATCCTGACCCATTGTGTTGTTAGTTTTGCCTTCAGATCAGCGGTTCAGCATTAAGGGATTGTGCATGTTGTACAAATTGTAAAGCTCTCTGAGACAAATCTTAGCTTCGTTGCTTTCCTTCCCCTCTCACTCCCTCAGACTTTCATTCTGACATCATTGGGTGACTTCAGGGAAACATTTTGAATTCATCCATTTGCTTCCTCCCTCCCTCTACTACACACACATACACACTGCTCCGTCTACCAGGGGATGCATCCGTACGCTGTGAGCAGCTGGACCTGCTGCTCCAGTGGGGGGCCGAGTTTCGCCTATCCTCGTCCCAACCACCTGAAGGAGAGAAGGTGCTGGAAGACCTGGTGGCCTTTGATGTCGTCTTGGGAGACCTCAACTTCGATAACTGCTCTTCAGGTATGAATATCTCCGAGCTACTTCAATATATTCTGAACTTTACATTTAATTGTATGCCCACACCAACATGATGGAAGGTTCATCTCTCAATATCTCCTCCGCCCGGATAACTTATAAAACCCAAGAAGCAGTGAATGCTGAGTCCATAATGTAAGACCTCTTATAGCTCTGATACAGGATAGTTGCATGGTGCCGGGGCTTTAACAATAGAAACTAATACAATATTAATATCTGTACCATTAATGATAAAAGCTTGAAGGTGAACTACAATGTCGAAACTCATGACTCATCAGTAATACATTAAAGGGAAACTTCGGTATTTTTCACCCTGGACCCTATTTTCCAATTTTATTTTTGTCTAAATTACTCATTTTCAAAATGTTGTCCAGTATTGAAGAAGTCTGCAGCTGGCATCCGCTAACCAAGCTGTGATGTAATCTTTCAAGGCAACTCCTCATTGTCAATGTACGCCCATTAAAAATGCTTTTTTTTGTCAGGTGGCAACCGGTTCTGAAAAGTGAAGCCAATGTTGAAGTGTCTTAAAGCTGCATTCTCTCTACTGACCAGCAGGCGGCGACTCCCCTGATTGTATAGAAGTTTATGAGAAAATGACTCTACTTCTCTCTTGATTCATTACCTCAGTAAACATTGTAAACATGAGTTTATGGTCTCAATCTCTAGTTTCAAGTCTTCTTCAATACAGCATGATGTTCATTTAGTAAATTATGGTCCATTTAGAGTCAAATAGACCATAAAGCAGAGTATGCTTTAGGGCGTGGCTAACTTCTGATTGTCAGGAAACTAACAGTGTCACTCCTCCTCAACCCAAATATGGTTACATCCGCTCACCGGCAAAAAAAACTAGATGGCGACGGGCAAAATCCCAAATTCAAGGCTTCAAAACCACAATCCACAAACCAATAGGTGACATCACGAAAACTACTTCCACTTATAATTCTGATTATGATGTTCATTTTGTAAATTTATGGTCCATTTAGAGTCAAATAGACCATAAAGCTGGGGAGGCTTTAGGGCGGGGCTACCTTGTGACTGCAAAGATCCAAAATGGCGAAGGCCGTAATCTAAGATGGCGACGGCAGAAACGCCGAACTCTGGGCTTTCGCTTGATCCAGTCTGTTTTTTATTGTGTCATGTGACTTCCTGCCAGAAGACAACGGTGAAGAAATGTAAGTGTTTTTAGAGTTTGTCATGTTGTAGAGTATAGAGCATTGCTTAGTGTAATCCAATCGGTTTTCAATGTCACGGCTCAATATTTAGTTGCTTTTAACAATGTGGATGCGATGTGAGATTTCAGAATGAGACTTCCCCTTGAACAAGACTTTTTACACAATAACTTATATCTACAATTCTATAATGTTGTCAAACACAATCTGAGGTACCCTTCAAGGTACGATTATTGCTTTTCCCAAAATAAGAGCAATTCATTTTTGTTTCAGTTACATATTGATATGACAGTTGTAGAGTGTATTTCCAATACAATCTTAAAGAGAATTATTTATAACGGATTGTCATAAAATCACACATTCAGTATGAGCACATCATTAGGGGGGAAAATGTGGCAGTGGCTTTCTGTTGAGGACTGACTCATTGTTGCTTGCTTACTTACTTATTGCTCCCTGTTCCCAGGCAGTAATTGCTGAGAAAGAAGACTCGGGGATGTGTAACTCCTTTCTATTATTTAGCCTAAAACTGAATGTGAGTAAAAGTGTGTGCTCTTGTTTTTTTTGTTTTTTTTCAGAGGACAAGCTGGAGCAGCAGCATGCACTTTTTACTCAATACAAGGACCCATGTCGCCTGGGGCCAGGGGAGGACAAACCATGGGCTCTGGGTAATAGCGCACACACACACACACACACAGTCAATATGTTCCTCTATGGACACCAGGGAACATCACATATACAGATACATCAACACCTTCAACTATCCTCCAAGAAGTGATATTACAATACATTATGAAAGGCAGATGTTGCTATACACACATAACCTGAGTGGCTCAGGAAATATGGTGATCCATCCATAATACAGAGCGGACTCTAATCTGGCTCTGTCCGGCTGAATCAGGATGTGTGAATTAAAATGTGCCCAGTACAGCGTGCTGACACATGAGCTATAGTGACGTAAAGACTGGAGGGTTTTGGTCTGGATGTGAAGCGTTATTTAGGCCAGTGGTATTTCAGGGACAGTGTGGGCAGGACAGAGTGAAAGGGCTTGTTTAGAGAAGGGCTTATTTATTTGGACAGGGAAGTTTGCGCGTCGAGGCCAGGGGAACAGATCTGCGCCTTCAGTTTCGGTCGCTGTTAGACAGGAGGAAAGGAAATAGACAAGTAAAAGAAGAACGAATCGATAAATGGCGAGGGGAAAAAGCTGATCCCGTTTCATAAAGCTCATCCTAAGAAGATTAGACCTGAATACAACGGAGAGCGAGGCTGCCAGCTGACGATGTGTCCATAGATTTCATGAAATCTGCTGAACTCTTCTAATGCTGTCCCACCCAGCCAGCCAAACACACAGACAACCTGCAGGGCTTGTGCTGCATTCAGATCACGTGGGAATTCTGGCCAGCCTGGGACTATTTGATAGCTAAAAAAGCAGCGACATGGAAATAAAAAATCGCACGTTTGAAGTTGTGAAAATGAAAGGCTTTGACAAAAATCGACTTCACTCATAACTGACACGGCTCTTTTTGTGAGTTCATGTTTGATGGCTGATTAAACATGTCAAAAACGAACCAAAAACCCAACAAGTACAGCAACTGTGGCTTCCTATGTATTTTAGGAGTCAAAATATGTATTTTCTCACCACATTTATGAATGGATTACTGACATGCTGGGTACAGGCCCAGGGAACCAAATTGTCCTTCACATGCAAAATGTCACTCAAAGAGACGTACCAACCACAAAGGGATGCAAAATAACCACAAAGAAACACTAAACAACCACAAATAGTCACAACATGAGTACAAAGCCACACAAAACACCTCAAAGACACAGAATAACCTCAGAGAGACAAAACAACTACAAAGAGACACAAATCAACACAAGGAGACACAAAACAACTACAAAGAGACAAAAATGACCACAAAGACACAAACCTGACTACAAAGACACACAAACGACCCCAAAGACACACAAATTAGTTCAAATAGATACATAATCCCCACAAAGAGACACAAATTGTCTACAAAGAGAAACAAAATGACTACAAAGAGAAACAAAATGACTACAAAGAGACGCAAAATGACTACAAAGAGACGCAAAACACCAGAAAGGGTTAAAAGCATCTGTTTGTCTTGTTCCTATGTAGTCGAGGTGTTGGAGCCTGTTGCACGTCTGTGCCCAGGGGCCCGTTGTCTCATAATCCGCCAATGCACGTATACTACAGCTTGTTGGTGATGCCAAACGTTATGAGGACAGAGAAACTGAGGTCACGTTGACCATCTGAAAGAGGGAACCTCGTGTATATCTAGACTTTCCCAGAGGAACTGAAAGTAGCACAACATCAGTCTGTTAAGTCTGTCGTCAGACGCCTACTTTTCAACACATTAAAGTAACTCCGGTCAATTCACGAGTGCTGCTCCCCTCATATGGGGCGTTTTAAACACATTATCCAGCCCCACATCCTCTTTGTCAAAAGGATCTCAGAGTGCTCCGTCTCCCTCTGGCTGTTATATTCCACCGGTTGATGAAGGCGGACTGTGGTCTGAGGGCAATAAATACGGAGATGTTTAATGCTCTCAGAACAAAGTCTGCTGATGCCTCCGTTGCCACAACGCAAATAAGCCAAGTTGTTATTTTAGATCCTCTGTTCTCGAAGAAAGAAAGTGCTCGTTGTAGTGAGGGGAAGACTGCAAAGCATAAGCTAGATCAATACACAGCAATGGTGGCCATATTTCCAGGTCTGCTGCTGCAAATGGAAAACGTAGCATATATGAATTGTCAGCTTATCCATCTGAATATTTCTTAGAAGTACAAAAAAGTGGCGACCCAGAAGACCCCCCCCCCCCCCCCCCACCCAACACTTTCACACCTCAAAACAGCACTTCTGTCTTCAGGGCTTCCTTTATTGGACTCAAGGAATTCCTCACACTATTGGGATAGAAGTGTTACTTCGTCTCCACTGTATTCGAAAAATAATCGTTAAAGATCAGAAAAACGTGAGTCTGCCTGCACAGTGATGCATTTTAATGTCTTTCAACAGGTACTTTGCTGGACCCCAGTGGCCTTTATGACGACGAGGTCAGTTCACCTGAAAGTTTACAGAAGTAAGTCACACACACTAACTGGTTTTCTTCACTTAAGATGACATTGCATTTACTTACCCAAACCTTTACCGCAACCACCACATGCTTCAGACCAACCTGTATCTTCATCAAAAGTTAGTGTGGGTTCCATATTCATTCCTTAACCCCCAAACTATTTCAGTTACATTTTTCTCTCTGTTGCCTTGCTTTTTACTGCAATATACAAATCCTGCACCACTATCGAAACAATACAACCATGGCTAGTAAACATACCTAAAACATGTTTGCAGTTAAGACAGTAAAGGACAGTTACAATGCCATAAACCATAAAAACGAGTTGAAACAACTTGAATGTCTTTGATAAGTTATTGAACAACAAATATGAAAATAATAGAATCTATATATCCAACAGTATGTGTCAACATGTGTTACCAATGTTAAAAAAAAATGGAGGCTCCACGTGCTATATATATTAAGCTTTTTACATTTATACAAGCTCTACTTTCCCTCTCTGCTCTGTGTTCAGCAGCCTGCAGTTCCGTAGAAGAATCACTGAATTATTGTCACGTGACTGTTGGTGTCAGCCGAGTCAATCATGGCTTAGTTGCGCTGAAAAGTGCTTTTGTAGTGCTTTTTGAAAAATGTTTTTTACAGGATCTGTTTAAAGCAAACGCTTAACTTGGGACGAGATTTTAAATGAGACATGAAGACTAAAATGTATTTGGCGAAATATTACAATTTGATGATTCGTTTTGGCTGCTTATTCTAATGGAAGCATTTGTCACACATTATGTGTTCAAGTACTGTCGGAAAAATTTAAATCTGACGATAATGATGTTTTTTACAGCTTCTGGCTAGGATGTACTGTGTAGTTTTGGCAATTGTTTAAAGAAAACATGCTTTTCAATCCCGCCGGCGTGATAAGGGTTTCAGAGGCTTGCTGCAGTTGTTGACATTTTTGCTCAAAGTGTTACTATATCCTGACAGTAGTATATGAAACAGAAAATCTGTGGAAACGTTTTTTCTGCCTCCCTTTCGTACTAATGGAGTTTGCAAGATTCCACCCTACTGAAAGAATGTTACCAATCAGAACCGAGGATTCTCTTAACTCAGCTGCCAATCACTGCACTTGAAGCTTATGACCTTAGATCAAACCAAGAAAATAGTCAGTGTTGATCGAATATGAATCAAGATTATGTTACTGGGCTGCCCATTTCTCATTTCTAATGTTTTCAGAAACATATTTAATATGTATGCATATTTAGTGAACCGTTTAGCTGTAAAACTAAAAAGATTCTGGAAAACAGTCGAGCCAAAACCAAGAATGGCCCAGCGGCTGGAGCAAATTTTCAAATTTTACAGCTAAAATGCTTTGTGTTTGGTGTGGACACACAGCAACACTGCACCCTAACCGAGTAACAGGCAGTTGTAGAATCACTAGTTGCTCTCTGGCTGAATATACAGTAGCAGGTTTAGACTTCATAGTCACAAACAGCACCAGAAAAACGTTAATTACACTGGTATTATCTTGGAACTCAAAAGCTGATCTTTGACCTAAGCACTACACTCAGTACTCCAGTGCATTCTTTCTTCATTTTACCAGAGATGGCAACATCATATCTATATTTCCCTTTTGAATTCATGCTGTTTTATAACTTTTTTTCTTCCTGTGTTTGGACTGCAATGCAACTCCAGGCCTGCATCCTTGGTCTAAACATCAGTCTTCTGATCCTTTCCCATCCCTGTGTGTCTCTGTCAGAGTGATGGAGAACGAGGAAGGGAGGAAAGAGTACCTGGTGTTTCCTCCCAGTAAGAGCCAGTGTCCCGCCAGCAGTCAGAAGGGGAGGAAGATCCCACTGAAGGGCAACGGACGGCGGATTGACTACATGCTCTACAGCGACGAAGGCCTACAGCAGGACTGGAAACTGGTACGGTTTAGTCTCCAATTAAGTGTTACTTTGAATTTGTGAAGAAAACTTTTTCTCTGCGTAAACTGAGATCCAAAAGAACACCAAAATCCAAAAGAACACACTTTACCACATAAAACACTGAAATGGTCGAGTTGCGCTGCTGTGGAATATCAACCTTTCGTCTGCCATTGTCCGTAGTAGTGAAGCCCACCTATCGCTTGATTTGATTGGCTGCCTGTGCCAAGTGTGACATTGAGAATAAATGCAGATCATAAACGCCGTAAAAGCCAGATGTTTAGCGTGTGTTCTTGTCCAGTGGCAAAGGGGTTAAACAGACTTCGCAAATGCACCGCACAAAACACAGGCGGGGGGGGATTCCTATTTCACATGAGGCCCCCACAGTGATACTAGTCCCGTGCAAATAGTGCTTTTAAAAAACAACAAATCTGCTAATAGAGTGAAATTATTGTTTCCCTAGTACACAAGCTCTGTTATAAATGTTTGCCATTTTCTTCAGGGAGGTGATGTGCCGTATTCTGCCCTCATTAAATCATTCAAAAATTAAACCAACAAGGAACCTGTCAATGCTCATTTTCCTGATCCGTGTGAAACATAACTGGAGGCCGGTGATCTCATCTCTCATAAGAGAAAGACTGACTGGTCAAAGGGATAAAAAAAAGAGGATAATGAAAACATGGCAGCACAAACTGGAAAGGAAAGGAATGAGGGCAACGCTGTCATGGCTGCCCGTCTGTAGGAGGGATTGGGGAGGATTGGGAAACCAAATCACATCTCACATCTCTCTCCCTTAAACCACAGCTGCCTGATGCCACCTTGTGTCTGAATGTAGTAACTGTAACATTGTTTTACTTGACACTGACTGCAAAGTGAAGCTCATCCAATATGTAGGTGTTGTGCTTCCTCATAAACAAACCTCAAAACTGTTATTTCATCGTGGGTGGTCTGTTTATTGCCTTATGGAGAACAGCAATGGGCTAACTAACTGCTAGCTTGTTAGCATCCTCATATCTCTGCAACAAAACACAGTTTTTCTCATTCAATGAATGGTTTCTAACACACTATAATGTAGTGATTAACAGTTATAAAGACATTTATAACATGTTTATTAAAGTACAGTATTTGCCAAAAATGATAAAGGCTCCTATGAAGACATATTTTATAATATTACAACAGACATTAATGAACTGGCAGAAGAAAAGATGACAGACATCTAATACATGTAAAAGTGCCGCGGCTCAGAAAAGGATGAAAAACACTGGAGTAGAGGTTTAGTTAAAGCCTCAGTACACTACCTGCCCAGCATCAAACAGCAGAACACAGTTAGCAACTAGCTGGTGAATAACGTGGAGCATTTAGCAGCTAAAGAGCGTGGTATTTTCCCCAGGAGTTGGTGGAGACTAAAACCAGAGCAAGAAGAGCAACAATGGCATTGTTTTGAGTTTAATGTTCACTCTCCTGAGTCTGCTGGATGAGTTAATAGGTGACTGTTTTGCTAAGACTTTTGCTAACTTTATATGGTGACATGCGAGATGTTTTCAGCTAGTTGCGCTGCCCCTCCAGTGGCCAAAGAAACCCTGCAGACACCTTTAAAGTCCCTCAGCATAAAAGGTGCGATCACGATGACCTGATGACAGTTCTCTTCTTCCTGCAGGAAATCGAGGAGTTCAGCTTTGTCACCCAGTTGGCTGGCCTCACCGACCACCTATCTGTGGCCATGCGATTGGCTGTTTCCACCGGGGAAGAGGAGCCTTAGATTGACCACGAGAGTTAAAAAATAAAAATACTGCCATGGAGGAGTGACAGACGACCAGAAAGAGAAGAGGAGATGACACGTTTACAGATCTGCTTGAGAGAGAGAGAGACAGAGTGAGAGAGGGAGAGACAGACAGACAGACAAAATTCTACGAGAGGATCGAAAGGAGAGCGAAATTGATGGATGAAACAGTGGGGGAGCGCTTAGCGGATGGATGGATATATAGAGGAGGGCGGCAGCAGAGGAGTCTCTGGAGGGGAGAGAAAAACAGGGGCATTCAGTTTAGAAAGCCAGAAAGATATTTATCTTCCTGGGTAAACCACCCACACAAACAAACACACTAAAGACATTACCTAACACACAAACACAATCGATCGACATTTTGACTGTTGAATATCTCCTGGCTTCTCCACCCTTCTCCTCTGACACTCCCTGCTGAACTGAATTCACGGGGGGGTTATTTACAGCGATTCGTTTTTATGTAGCCAATTTACACACACTCCTTTTATTTTAGCCCAAATGTAAATATGATTATTTTTCTTTTTTTATTATTCTACCTTCAGGGACAAAAAAGGCAAACACATCATTTAAGTGACAAAAGTGAGGGGTATGGCTACTGACTGGCTTTTACACTGACCGCCTGTGTCCTTGTGTCGTGCTCCTTCCTGAATGGCTATTGGTTGTTCACCTTACTACTCCCATGTCAGTCCCAGGAACCTCAACAAGTGTCTTTTTTTCAAAAAAAAACTAGTCTTTCTAAAAAGAAGAAAAATAATATGATACGATTTCTAATGTCGCCACACCACTTTTTATAGAACGTTTAAATGCCTGTTTAATACTATATGGTTTCTAAAAAAAAAAAAATGTTATTGTATAAACGGACATGAAATTGGAGAAGGTGTTTGTTCGATGCATTGCGATGCTTATAGCATGTGGTTCAGCCATGACTGGTGGAAATCAGACATTTTGTTGTGTAATAACGGGAGCTGAGGCTTTGCGGATGCATGATGGGAAACGGTATCAGTTTACAACATTAATATAGCGTCTTGATACACTTGCTTGCTTGAGTCTGGCTGCCTGACGAGTCAGGAGGTGCACACTTACTGTATGACGGTGTGACATTTGTGCATGTGAGACTCCACCCTGCTGGTGACACTGAACACACATAAAGGTGTGCACAGAAACATAGTGAAGACTTGCGCAAAGCAGCCATACGCATCGTGTGCGGGGGGATTTCAGGTGATGTTACACGCCCGCTGGCGGCCATATTGGAGGTCCTCAAATGACAACATGCGGCCATCTTTGAGGGAGTAGATGTTGTCAGCTTGTTAGCTAACAAACCAATGTAGCTATGTGTTTAGCAAGCCATCGCTGTCTTTGTCATGTGCACTAGCTAACACACAGCCCAGTTTTTGGTTTGAGCTCAGCCAGTTGTCCAACGGATCAGCCTGATGACAGCCATATTGTGAAGCAACTGCAAAACCTCATAATACAGAAACATTTTCACGACCGCACACACCCTGTACAATATGCCAAGTTTGCGCAAACATGTTTTATAATCATCTAATCGGTCCCAAAGAGGCAGGCTGTGTTCGAAATGGCGTGCTAACTGGAATGAAAGTAACGTAATACAAAAGTAAAGTAATATAAAAGTAACGTGATACGAAACTAACGTGATACAAAAGTAACGTGATACAAAAGTAACGTGACACTAAGGTAACGTGGGACGGAAGTAACGATTTTAAAGTAACGGGATATGAAAGTAATGCACCATACAAGTCTGATATGCCAAACTACATGAGCATGTGCAGTAGTCCTCACCAGGACCGTGAAAAATCAGGTGGACGTCATACTGTCACAGTGGTTTACCCGGAAAGCTGTTTTGGATCACAAAAAGTAAATTTACTAAAGTAGCCATTTTTCTTTAATGATAAGTTGTGTGTATATTGTTTTGTGTGTCGTGTGTGTCATGATCATTTGACAGATTTTTTCATACTTCAAGACATCCTGAAGTTTGCCATGTCAAAATTGTTCAGTATTTCAGAGAATAATAATCAAAGTATATACCGCTGTGTTACTTTTTACCCACTCATGTTTTACTTTCGTCCCAACAAACGAGTTCACAAGTAACGACTCTTAACATCCGTTCAAAGTCAAATTACACTGAAGCCGTTCCACTTAACACAAAATAACACCTGGTATTGATAGAACACACATGCGTATCTGATTCTTTCATACATGCTCTGCCTTATTCAATGAACAATTAAGTATGATTTTACCAACAGACTGTTCACACTGAAGTATGCCTAAGGCCTAAGGCCGTTGGCCGGGCCAGTGTCCAGGCGCCCCACCAGCGTCTCCGTTACATCTTCAAAAACATCGCAGCAAATTTACAAACAGGCATTGGGAATCTAAATGGTTACTTTCTTGCATGAAAACATAGTAGAGAAACATATTAACAGCTTTTAGTCTGGCTTAAAATCTCACATGATTGACGGTCGGTCTCAAGGCACCCAGACGCAATGTATTGTGGGGCAGTTGAGTGTGTCCAGTAAGCTCAGATCTCACACTCAAAATACATCCAGGAATTTCTCTCATACACAAAATCCACACACTCTGAAGTGTGAACGCACTGCATACTCAATGTGACATCACACTCAGTAGGAATAGTAAGAATAGTGTGTTATTATGCGAACACAGCCCACCCACTAATATACAGAATTCAGCAGTGCAAATGCTATTGAATACAGACATACAGCATAAAGTAGTGTAATACTACAATGCAACACAACTTAGACTGAAAGCAAAACAAACTTTAAAGGAGTAAACGGAAAAATACTGGGGTTAAAGATTTGCGATAAGTAATTTCTTGTAGCTACATATGTTGCTAGCTAAGTCAGCTACCGCAAACGTCTGTACAGCCAATAAACACATTTCATTTGCTTTGCATTCAGTCTAAACACCTTCAGAATTATGTTCCCCCCACCTGTCTATGTATTACATTATTGACTCACTGCTTCTGCTGCTGGTTGGACAACAATATGCTTTACACCAATGCTAATGTAGCATAGCATTCACAATGGCATTCAACTCCCAATCTGTAACAGACCATGGTGTCAAACAGGAGCTGGAACTTTTGTAAAGAACCATGGTGCTGATAGAGATGGGCCAAATTACCATTACATCAAACCTAAATCAGCATTTATCTTACGTAAGTAAAGTCCTTTAACAGCAAGACTTAAAGTGGCAGAGAGAATACTTTGATAAAAAATAACTTTATGTCATATTTAAGTTACTGTGAGGAATGTTTAACAGGTTATGAAACAGTCTTAAGACAGATGCCTCTATATGACAAAGTAAACAAGACCAGATCAGATCAAAATCAGATGAAATCATGCAGGTTCACCAGAAACTCAAACTTCAGCGGGGCCTCCAGCAGGAACCAGCCCACCGAGGACATATCCAGATGTGGCTTCACTGCAGCCTTCGACCTGCAGTCAGAGCTGAGTCCAGAGGAGGAGAGCTGATCGCCCGGCAGCAGCGTCTCCTCCAGAGCTTTGCCTCACAGACAACGCACAGCTGGAGGCCCAGGCCATATTGCTGGGCCCACTAGATGAAATAACCGGAACCAGAACTGAGTGGGTAGTTCTGGCAAACCCGGCTGCAGTAAAATGAGAGGTTTTCTAAAGGAACTCTGATGCTCGGAAACGCTCCCACTTTCGTCCACAGGGACCTACCAAAATCAACACAAAATGAAAGTTACTTGTAGAAGTTTAGAATAGAAAGTTTGTGACATGTTGAAAACATTAAGCCAAAACCAAGCACCGACCACCGGAGCAAACTTTTTAGTTTTACATCTTAAAAGTTCACGAAAATATGTTTCTTAAAACATTTGAGGCAAGAAATAGACAATTCTGTGACAGAATCTTGATTAATATTTGAGCAGCGCAGTTCGGCCGGATTTCATGAGCTTCACAATCGGTGATTGACAGCTGAGTTAGAGATATCTCCTCGGCTCTGATTGGTTGTTTTCCTTCGGGCATGGGGGAATATTGCAAATGCCACTAGGAGCACTAAAAGCAGGCAGTGGAACCGGATTATTTTTCACAGATCATCTGTCTTGTGTACTCCTGTCAGGATATAGTGACAGTTTCAGCAAATATGACAAAAAGCTATTTCCATAAAAGTTATCAAACTGCAGCTTTAACGTAAGCTTGCTAACATTAGCCACAACAAGCTACTGGTCATACCAGACCAAAGAAGGCTGCAAAAACCTCGAAGTGAATTGAATTGGGTTTGTTTGATTACTTAGGAATGCTGCTTATAATTTGTATTAGGAAGGATGTTTTATTTCTTCTTTCAAAATGTATACATTTTTGTTTTACAAGATTAATTAGTTTCAGTAGTAATGGTGTCCTCCCTATCACTCAACACTATGTATGCTAACGTGCCAGCATGAACCTCCAGATGAATGATGTCCCGCCCTGAGAACACATGGATCATGTTTGTGTCCCATCAGTCAACATGGGACAACTTCAGACTCATGCTGTACATATTTATTTTGGAGATGTGTGTGGAAAATCACTTATAGAAATGCCATGTTTCTCTGAATAAAACATGCATTACAGTTACACTTTAGGTTTCCAGATACTGTTTGATTTCCATGGTCTGCACAGTGAACAATGTTTACAGCAGCACTAGAGAAGAGCTTCAACGGAAATGTGTATGTTCGGGCAGCTCATCGTGTTATTTTATTTTTTTTCAATAAAAATGTTCTAATCTGTGTTGGTCTGAACACACTGTGCTGAATGGTAACACAGGATGGAGAATACAGTGTGAGTTTACAGATGTGTGTCAGAATCAGAACCGTTTATTTGCCATGGTATGTTGCACATACAAGGAATTTGACATGGCGGATGGTGCATAACATTAAACAATCAACACAGTGCAGTGTGGGTGTGTGTGTGTGGGTGGAAACATTGGTTCTGTTATGTATGTCCTACTGTCATTTTTACATGCAGTGTGAGTCAACAGATCACCGGCTCCTCTGACTCGTCTTTATGACTCATTATAATTATTTTTTTATTTGCAAACTAGGTAGATTTGTCTGACCTTTCGCACTGCAAGTTTAGGCATCAGCCAATCACTTTGTACAGAACGGGTTGAGTTGTGCCTAGATCTATGAAATAACAACATGGAGGCTCAGCAACCTGAGCCAAAACGGCCAACTTTATTCCTCATTTCACCTTGACAAAAGCAGCGCAGACCAGATCCACTTTGTGTTATATATTTGTCACGCCCCCGTTGCGTAAAGGCCGTTAGGATAAATACGTTATGGGTTGGGTGCGTTGGGTGTAAAGACCTGAACACTGCCAAACAATCCATCATTAGCTCGTGGAGAGATCCAAAGCATCCAAAGCAGTGTCACTACTGCTGTGCTACCGCTTCATGATGATACCACACTATTGTGTTGTTTTTAAAAGAGGTAATTCATTTTATGATTTTGAGTCTCTTTTTTTTTTTGTTAATTGTTCTGTGTTTGTGCTTTTGCATATTTTTGACAACAGTTGAGGAAAGTTGCGGTCAAAGAAGCTGATTGGTTAATTATAGGCGAAGGTGTAAAGGCAACGTTGAGGTTTCTGTTGATGTTGTGTGTTCATGGTGAGCCCTTTAGCTAATACACAAAGGCTACGTGGTGGGACCCTGACATTTCAGTCACCTAGCCGCTCATTCAATTAATGAGAGGAAATAGGAACGATTTCTAAGATGAAACAAATATATGTTAGGTGTAGAATAACAACAGTGAGATTCTGCTATTACAACTGCACTGGCCAGTCTAAGAAAACGATTGGACTTGAGCTGCTAAATGCTTCACTACGTTCACTAGCTAGTCGCTAACTTTGTCTATCTGTTGTCTGGTGCTGGGCAGGTAGCAGTGGTGTATAGTAACGAAGTAGAAATACTTCGTTACTGTACTTAAGTAGTTTTTTTGGGTATCTGTACTTTACTTTACTACTTATATTTCTGGTGACTTTTTACTTTTACTTCACTACATTTTGCAAAGAAAACCGATACTTTTACTTCACTACATTTCCCCTGAAACCTTCGTTACTCGCTACAAAATCAAATCTATCTTTAGAAACAAAATGAATCATGAGAGCAGCGTCGGGGACTGTGGTGGAACAGAGACTGCAAGCAGCAGGTTTGGTGAATCAGTGTTCCTAGCAGCAAGTTAAATCGTTGGTTAATCACGTTAATGCACAATTGCAAACAAATGCTCTCAAAGCCGCGGTGTTGTGATTCCCAGTGATGCCAGGATGCTACATGCTACAATGTGACAACTGGCCAGCCAGCGTTTCTCAGATTGGAGTGAGACGAGGAGAAAATGTGATGTGGTGATCTTCGCAATAGAACATCTTTGATGTGTCGAGTCTTGGCCAATCAGCGTTCAGATGTGTACAGCGTCTTCATTTCCCTCAGTTAAAGTTTAAGTTACGTTGTGTTCCGTTACCTGTTAACGTTCCTCATAATCGCGATTTAGAAGGAAAAAACGTAACGTGATGAAACCGTGTTCCGGTTCAGTTCACGCGGTCACTCGTTAACGTTAAACCGGAACACCGGCGCATCTGGTTGCAGGTTGTTTGTTTTAACTCAAAGTAGAATGAGGCGACTTCGTGATCAGAATAACTTTTATGACAACGAAACATGAGGCCCAGATACTGATGACATGATGAGGCCAAAGAGCTTCAGGGAGAGGAGGCTGTCTGTAGCGCACCTTGACGCAGGGCTGAGCTGTGAGTGGAGCTAGGCCTGGATAAAGGTGGAGGTGGGCCTGGATAAAGGTGGAGCTGGGCCTGGATAAAGGTGGAGCTGGGCCTGGATAAAGGTGGAGCTGGGCCTGGATAAAGGTGGAGGTCTAAACAGACGTGAGTACAGCTTCCTACTGTCACAGTGTTTTAAATACATTGATAAGGCAGGGTATGCTAAATGTAGCCTCTGCTCCAAGGAGATGAAGTACAGCAACAAGGGCTCACATGTCCTCTCATCACACTGTTCACACTGGTCACTGTGATGACCACAGCCAGTGGACTAACAGGCCCAACAGTCCCACGTTGCTCCCAAGAACCCTGAAGTAATGAGAGAGGGTTAAGGTGCCTGTATCTTCATTTCAGCGGGTTAATTTAAATAATTGAACTGGATTGAATGCATATTAATTGCAAATATAAGATAGGCCACAATTCTAACAAATGTACAGGAACAGTAGAAGTTAATATTAAGCCATACAGTAACAGGGTTCAATGAAAACGAATCACTTTCTTTGTACAGGCGATGGTTCTCGCTACTCTTGCTATCTTCGTTTTTATTTGACCAAAATGTTTGAAAATGAGACCTCGGTCTCAATGGATTTTGTCTAAATAAAGGTTAATATTAACAATAGAGCAGAAATACTGATTAATGAACTGAATAATATATTCGTTTTTTGCTTAAAGTAAATGTCTCATCACTTAATTTTCTTCTCAGAATACACCAGAATGCTACATTTTACACCTCATATTTAAGATCAATTTTGATATTTGAGTCATGTTGTGGATGATCAGATGGAGTTATGATGGTAGCAGTCGCCCAATTGCAGATTCAGCTTGAGCAAAACCTTTGTCTATTGTGTTCAAATCAGGCCCATAGGAGTTTACAAGGCAGGCGTCCTTTCTCTAAACACTGACCTGATGCATCAAGTGGATATGTTTTGCTGAACATAATATTTTGCATTGGCCCTCTACATCCTCTAGTCTAATGAGCAGACTTATAAACGCACTGTTACAACTCCTTCATAGTGTCATATTGCTTTTCGGAGAATTATGATGATAAGTTCATAGTAGATGCAAAAGTATACTCATGTACAATATATTATGTTGAACATTGTTGCTCCTGGATGGATCACACCCAGCCCAGTTATGTTCAACACAGCTCCATGTGCTTGGTCATGGTGGCCACAGCACTTAAAAGAATAAACTTCATAATTCTCAAAATTCTGACCCTTTGCTTTTTTATTAACAGCATTTACTTGTACTTTTACTTTCAATTAACAGGTTATGATGTTCATTTCATGTTCAGGTTATGATGTACATTTAATATCAGAAAAGTACTTTTGTACTTAAGTACAATAAATATCAGATACTTTAAGACTTTTACTCAAGTAGTATTCTAAAAGGTGACTTTTTACTTTTACTTGAGTAGTTTTCCAGTAAGGTATCTTTACTTTTACTCAAGTATGGCTTTTGAGTACTTTATACACCACTGGCAGGTAGTAAACAGTTGCTTTGTCAGAATCTTATTTTCACTGGAAACAGCTGCCTGTTGAAGCTTCAAACTATGTTGATGAGTACAGTGAGACTGAACCAAAGAGGTACGTTTGTACAGAGCGGAGGGGGAATATTTTAACCAACGTTCATATAAGAATAATGATTAGTGCGACTTAAGGGTAAAAACAAACTGTTAAATCTAGCTCTGCTTATTGTCTTGTTTATTTATTTTCCGTACATCAAAAACTGCATTGTGAATTACGGTATTTTGTCGTGGATTTTGACGTATCGCAAATACATTGTGTTTCAAATGAGTCGGCAGAAGTCTAAAAACACAGGGCTCTAACGAAGGAGGCTGCTGCTCATGTCCCGTGTGAACCTACGAAAAGTAATACACTGTAATTCGTAGATATCTCACCAAAATGAATCTACATTTAATCCTCGTAATCATGACCCAGGAAGTATAAAGACTGCAAAAAGCCTCATTGTGAAGATGGGAGGGGAGGTGGATGGGTCAAACAAAAAAAACTCTTTCAACGAGGAGACCACTGCAGAAGTCAACGTTGATTTATTTGTCACGTAACTTCCATATTAAATGCCACTTCAGTAGTTATTTTAACCCAAACCATGCTCTATTACAAAACGTAACCAAGTATTTCACAATCTTTTCCCTAAATTAACCAAGTATTTCACAATCTTTTCCTTAAATGAACCAAATATTTCACAATCTTTTCCTAAACCTAACTAACTAGTTTCATTGCAAGTTATTTCCTGTGAAGACAGAAGTTTATTTTGAAAAGGATGTATGCAAGTAAAGAGATGTTGCTGGACTTTTGAGGGATAACTTTATCATTGTATGAGGAAGCGCTGCATTATAATCAATGTAACAGCCAATAGTGATGTTGATATTTGTACCACTGGCTTGTGTTCAGCGGAAGCACTGGTTGACCTCAAGTGAAAGGACATAATATCAGACTGATCAATCATATTCCCAATATGTACTAATATATGCATGTTTGAATAAGGACACATTTAAAAAAGGAAAAAAAGAAACCTGTCTCGCTTAAAGGACAACGCATGAAGAAGTGAAAGAGGCTTTTAAGTACTCCTTCCGCTTTTCATGAACAGGGAGATATTTTGCACAAAAAATTTACATAGGGTACTCTGTCAAGTGTGGAAAACTCCCTTTACACTGAAACTAAAGTCAGATCAGCCATATATGACAAACACAAGGCGGTAAGACTGAACACATGTCAAACGGCTTTGTTTGATTTCCAATTAATTCTCAGCTCTGAGGTATTTCTTGATTCTCTATACCAGTGTGTTTAGTTAAAAAGCATTTAGCAGCTGAAGAGACAGATATTTTTCTCAAATGCTGGTAGTGACATTAAAACCATAGTTTTCTGAAATGGTATATAAATGTGCAAATGAGGCATTATCTTATTAAATAAACCTCTAATTTGCATTCATTTCCAGAGCAGAAATCTGAACATTGGATAAAGCCAGATTCAAAGTTCTTGTTTCATTTCGTTAACATATTGGAGTCAGAAGTTTTTATAGAGGGAATTTTGGGTATCTCTTTGTCAGAAAATTAAAAAAATAAAGAAATTGAATCTCCACATTTCTAGTACTAAAATGTTCTATAAATCAGGCTATGGAGGATTTATTAACAAACCCCTCTTCACAAACCTTCAGAATATATATAGGAATGAAATTGGTGTAGGCTACTACTGAATTGTAGATTTATAAAAAAATAAAAATTTAAAAAAATCTCTAACTCAATCAGTGCATGAAAAATTAAGTTGTTGACTGGTGTGTCTCACAGTGTATCTTCATTATTCGGATCTGCTTCAAAATTGAATGGTTTCTTCCTTGCCAGAAAAAAAGACAATTAAAGCTGCACTAATCAATACTTTGATATATGCAATTATTTAAAAGATCACTTGTGATGAACCAAGAGAGAATCCTCATCCAACTCTGCAGTTGGCCCTTAGCTCTATAGAGCGTTTTTCCGCTTGACGTATACGCCGTCTTTACATAACTCCTCCACAGTCCAATTATCGTAACTGGTTACAAAAAAAACAAGATGGCGATGACCAAATCGCCAAACTGGAGGATTCAAAACCGCAGTCCACAAGTCAATGGGTGACATCACAGTGACCACGTCCACTTCATCTGTACAGTCTTAAGTGACCCAAAAACCCATTGCTATGAATTGTAAATTTTCTAAATCAAATCAAAATTCAAGAATGATGTTAAATCAAGTGTCATTTTCTTTACTAATTTTTAACACGTAGTCATCCATCTCAACATGTCTCTTATTTTAGCGCCTTTACAGTCTTAAACCATAACAAGAACTGAAGTCAGATAATTGGTCTTGTCCCTGAACTCCAATGCCATCATCATTACTGAATTGAGCATGAATATCTTGACCTTGGATAAGTATTTTGGACAAAATAATCCACCAACTGGCTTTCTTTTTGAGCTTTCAACCGCATGGTCTTCATCCATCTCCAGTAATGTAAACGATCTTCATATTCTTTTGTCATACAACCCTAATAGAGAATTACTGTACTCCTGAAAAATAATTGCTTTCTTGTCCGACAGAGTAAACGGCTTGAGATTCCTTTTAATACAAGAAACAACAAAATGTCTGTCTCTTTGTACATGAAACTCATCTCATCACATCGGGCTGCTGCGAGGTGTCTTCATGTGTCTGCTTCAGACGTGGTAAAAGGATTATTATGACTATTTATGATTATTTTTATGAGTCAGACATACAGATGTATTAGAGTTCTCACACGAAGCTCACCTGTTATGGTACAGAATCAGAATCAGAACCGTTTATTTTGCCAGAGTATGTTGCACATATTTTACTTAGTGGATGGTGCATAACATTAAAGAGTTAACACAGTGCAAATAGTACAATGTGTACTCGAATGGAAGCCCACCTTTTCCCTGCTAAAAGATCATTTAGTTTACATATATACAATTTGTGCCAGTACAGACCCCGTCAAAAGGAATCCAGTGTGATGGTGAATCTACTTCACAGGTTATTGCCTCAGTGAGTGTGGAGATGAGCAGTTCGCCCAAAATATATTTTTATGATGAACATATCACGTGTTTTACAAGACAAAAAAGATTTGACAAAAGCTGTGAAAAAGAAAAGTATAATTTTGTCAAATGGGAACCACCGGGTTTGGAACCACTCATTCAGTCCAAACCTTCAAAATGAAGTCTTCCTTCTCGTGTTGATGATATCATTGTTGTGCAGTGATCCTAGTGAAAACCCTTGAAAACCCCAAACTGGGAAGTTGAACTTCCTTGTAATGAAAAGATGTATTGCATGCCACTCAATCACCCATTGATCTCTCTTGATAGAGTTGTTCCAATACAATCTATCCATGGCATTTTATGAAATACTCACGAATTAGTATTGTTGTGGTTCTGTTGCCTAAACTTAAAGTTTGTGACGGTAGTCTTAAACATAACTACATGTTTTTGTCACCAAAACCGAACTGTACAAAGTTATTTCAAGCCCAACCATGATGTTTTTCCTCAACCTAACCTCAAGCCACGAAACAAATTGCCTATTCGTGTCCCTGTACACGAAACCAATTGGTTGCACTTTGTAACTATTTCACAAACTGCCCTGAGACTGTGTTATCCGACAACAGTATCGAAAAAATGCCTCCAAATCTATGTTAAAATCGGCAGAAGGAGAGCTAATTAGCATCAGCTGTTAGCAGCCAGTGGGCAGCACAGTCCTCGGGAAAGGAAGAAATGGTATGTTGTTGTTGGTAACATGTTGTTACAAGAATGTTGTCAGGCAAAAGGTTCTGTATTACAGATGGACATTTATCAGTCAAAAGGCTTTCTCATTCTGTGTGTAGGGGGAGATGGCTGGCTTCTGCCTCTTTGTATATTAATAATATTGGTTCTATGTAGCGGATCTCAAAGAACTGTTGTAGCTGTGACGTGTAGGTGGCGAACAGAAAGTACAGTAGTCTTGGTCACAAGTAATGTGTAATTCACAGGGAAACCACGCTCGAAAACAAAAAAAAGTACTTCTTTATTTAACACGTTGAGGGCAGGGTTCAGTGAATCAGTGAATGTCAGCGTGTTTAGGGAAGTGAAATGGACTTCCCACTAACACACATGAAACTCCCCACAGATCAAGGGGAGAGATACTGACACGTCATAGTGAAGTCTCAGCAAAGGAGCTTTGGGACTCTCCCCCCCCCCGGCTGCTCCTGAACTGTATAAAGCTGGGAATTCAAGTTCACACAGCAGAAGAGAAGAAAAGGCTGATAACACTCACCTACTACTACACAGTGAAGGGAACATGGCTGCAGCTCGTCTTGCTCTGTCCGTGCTGGTGCTGATGCTGGCTGCCGTCACTCTGACTGAAGGTAGGAAGAGGCTGCTCAATAACACATTCAATCAATCGTTTAAATGTTGATGGTGACACTGGTACATTTGATATAATGGATGTGAGTCAATCTGATCAGCTCAAACAAACATTTAACATTTAACAACTTTATAAGGTGGTAATATGTAGTATTATGACTCCCTTTAAATTGAATCGACGTATACAGTATACCTTTAACAGTAACAGCATCTATTCGGTTTTTTTTTTGTCAGAATGACAATGGAACAACCCATTCGACAACAGTATCAGATAGCGCCTTCAGAGGAACTCAAATGGAAACACAAAAGCGACAATTGTGATGTCTGTGAGTGTGTGTAAGTTGTTCATTGGTGTGTGTTTGTTTTCAGGCTTGCGTGGCGCCGGCCCCAAGAGATGCTGCTTTCGTTTCAATGAGATCGAGATGCCCAGCGACAGAGTGGTCGGCTACATCAAGACCAGCCAGCGGTGCTCCAAGCCCGCCGTCCTGTAAGTACCCGTCCTCAGAGACACGCGTCCACAGAGACACGCGTCCACAGAGACACGCGTTCTCAGAGACTCGCGTCCTCAGAGACACGCGTTCTCGCCGCCGTTGTCTCTGCGCGTGGACTCGCTGACATGTCCTGCTTTGTGTGTGTGTTCAGGTTGAAGACCGTGGCGGGGCGTCACCTGTGTGCCAGACCCTCAGCCGCTTGGGTGAAGGACCTTATCGACCACCTGGACGCCAAATCTGTCCCAGGAGAGATGTCCAACCTGTAACTGGCGACGCCACGTCCCCCCTATCAGACCTTCTGGTGGGCAACATCTGGCCAGTTATTGTTTCTTGATGCTGCAAATTCAAACTGTCAAAGATGCGTTACCATAAGGTCTGCTGGCGGGCATCTCTCCATCTATATGCAAAATATTTACTAAAACACAAAATATTGTTATGTTTTGTGACTCACTCATGGAGAGACACATACCGTTTTCTACATTTCTGACTTTAAACAAAGTTTAATTTGAGTATATGCAACAATATGTATCGTTACACTCTGACCGTCAACACTGTGAAATACTGTTGCTTTGTGATTTGAATTGACGTAACATAAACTGCATTTACTGTAAAAGAGCAATGCCTCCCAACTTCACTTGTTATCAGTAGAGTATAAGCTACGGGTCAATGCCACTATTTCTACAATGAACCTCTGTGAGCTCTTCCTCTTGTTTTTTTGTATAAACTAAAGTGATGGTGGATTTTTGTTTTCAATTTACGGTCATTTTTTGAATACAAGTACTTGTACAGATAAGTACAAAATGTATTTCTGTATGCTTGTGCTACTGATTTGATTCTGTTGAATTAAAGCAAGATAATATTTCATTGTTGGTCTCTGTTGTTCTCCCTCACACTTCCCGTGTGTTAATTCCCTTTTTGATATGACATAATCTAGTGCATGCTGAAGAGATGGAGCCATACTAAGAAATAGTCGCCTGCAAATTAGCTGGAATCACAAGTTTTATCTCAACTTTAATGTCAAATTCCATTCATTTTCTTGAAGTCAGTCGCTTTCGGAAGAATAAATACTAAAGATTTCCGCTTTAAAAATTACAAGTTTAACTCTTTAGCATCTAGAAAGAGTTTAATCCCACTCAACTGTCCCTCCAGGCATCCTTACAGTCAAGATCAGATATATATTCAAAAAAGCATTTACTTATCTTGTGTCGTGGCCTCCAACATACCTGTGGGGTTGATGCTTGGTGCCCCCCATTCTGGCTTAGCTACTTGGCTAAATCCAGGGAGCATTTTAAGAGCGGAGCCACCAGAGCCAAGTCTAACTGTGTTTCCATTTGTTCCAATAAATGGTTAAAAATCTATGATGAGACTATTCCTGACTGAATTGAACGTAAAGTAA
Organism: Lycodopsis pacificus; assembly: GCA_028022725.1. NCBI lineage: Eukaryota > Metazoa > Chordata > Actinopteri > Perciformes > Zoarcidae > Lycodopsis > Lycodopsis pacificus. Next base: position 909,090 of record CM051698.1, read on the forward strand.
AATAGGATAATCGCTGCAACTACGAGAGGTCCTTGAGCATAGTCATAACCAAGCTAAAATATTAGGCTGATTGGTAGTATGAGAGATTAGCCCTGGACAGACAGACAGATACACACACACACAACCAAATGCATGATCTCCCCACAGACTTAGCACCTGGGTGAGATAATAAAACACATCCTTGATCAATGCAATACACTCAGAGGTTTTGTCCCTAAAGCGTTGTTTGGTCCGCTACTATGCCCAGAAGCTTATGGAGGCCAATGTTGGCTGATGTTAGCTAACTTTAGATACATATTTCTGTTAGATCATTCTGTAATTCCCACTTGTATCCATAGCAGGGGCGGACTGGCCATCGGGGATACCGGGGGAATCCCCGGTAGGCCGACGGGGTTTGGGCCGGTCCAATACCGGACCACCTCCATCATCAACCAGCCCTCGCTCTGAGATCGCCGACCCCGACTGTATTCTATGCTTCACAGAACACGTTAAATTTACTCTAATACTTAAAGCTCATAGCAGTGGCGGCTGGTGGAAAATGTTCTAGGTAGGGCCATCCTATGAATTTCAGCAAACATCCCAGTATGATTTAATGCAAACAAATTAAGGTATTAAACACACATTACTTTGCAGTTAAATATCTAACATTTATTCCAACACGAAAAAAATCAGTAAATAACACTTTGATAAACACGTCAGGACATCTTATTTTAGTCACCCTCACAGGGAATTCAGTATATATATATATATATATATATATATATATAAATATATATATATATATATATATATATATATTCAGTATAATATAAAACACACACATACATATATAGATATTTAGATATATACACAGTATATATCTATATATATAATATAACATGTTTATTTATTGAGATGTCCCTATGGACCTTGTTATAGGAGGTAAAGAGCAGGAGAAGTGTAATTATGAATACTGATGTTAAATTAAGCTATGATGAGTTTTCACTGTTAATTTAACATCTGTATTACATGTTGATGTCTCCATGACCAAGTTAAGCAGATGAGACTGAGGACAACTATGTAGAATAAAAGATGTTCACTTTGCCTAATATGTAGCTTGACAGAGTTCTCCATGTGTGTCCTGGTGTTCTCATGTTTCCTTACCTCCTCATCCCTCACTCCCTACCCTGGTGTTCCCATGTTTCCTTACCTCCTCATCCCTCACTCCCGTAACTGTCCGTGCTGGATCTGTCCCCCTTGTTTTAAAAAGCTAAATACGTTATTACTTATTAGCATGACGTCATCCAGCTAGCCAAACCTGTCTGGTGTTCAGCTAGTAGTGAAGCTTCGCATGTACTGCTTCCCTTTCCCGCTAGTCTGCTGTCCGATTGTGAGGTCAGGCTGATCTGGGATCAGCTCTTTGGCTGCAGAATCTCGCCCTAGCGCTCGTGCTCGCCTGTAGAGACTTCTCCTAACGAGAACGCGCAACTAAACTCTGAATCTATTTGAGGGCGCTGATTGGCTAAATTGTATGTCACTCATTTATATCTTCAATCAGCAATTGGCTAAACTGCTTCATAGACCCGCCTCTTATGGGCCAAAACGATTAGGCCCCCCTAGCTGTGCGTTCTCAGACGTGTCGTGCACACAGACGCAGAGCACGAGCAGACGAGCACACAGGCGGAGAGGAAGAGCAGGAAAAGCATATATTTTTGCGCAGATATCATATTTTACACATATTACTCCGTACATTCCATAGTTCCGACACACAAATATTGACAATTTGTATAATTTATTATTATTATAATTTTTCTTTTCTTTTTTTGTGTGGCTCAAGGTGGGGCTAGGAGCCATGCCCCTCTATTGACCAGATGCCACTGGCTCATAGTCACTGACGAAGATTTATACCACTCCTCGCGATCTGTATTCACACTCGTGGTTTCCATCTGCGAGCCGGCGCAACACCCCTACACACACACACCATCACACACCCAGAATGCAATCTGCCCCAGAGAGGCGGGTCTATGAAGCAGTTTAGCCAATGATGCTTTAATGCTGATTAAAGATATAAATGAGTGAAATACAATTTAGCCAATCAGCGTCCTCAAATCGATTCAGTGCCGGCGCAGGCATTCTGGTCGATAGTAGTTCACTGGAGCGTCTCTGATCTGAACTACAGACAAGCCGCCTAAGCCCCGCCTCTTCACGTTTAGAATGCCATATAGATAGTGACATATCTGCTATATGTAATCCTTCCACAATTAATTCTAGATCACTACAGCCCTTTATGTAGATATTTTTATTTTTTATTTATCATATTACTATTATTTTATTTTGGGGGGGGGGGGGGATTAGTAATGTAATACCGATTTATCAGCAGCATTAACTAAGGTACCACACTTTTATCTTATTGCTCTTTTGAGTGAAGCGGACTAAGAGTTTGGACTTCCACGCTTCAGGCGACACATCCTGCCAGCAACGAGGGGTTTTCTTTAATTTCATTTTTCCAAATTGTGTGTGTTGAGTTTATTGCAAACTCGAATTAAAGGTAACCTGAATATAGTTAGATTGTATCGTTTCCTGTTAAAGGGAATTATTACGGTAACCCTCAAGTTATTAAAGGGAAATAGAAAACAGCCCTACCTAGAACATGTGCACCAGCGCCACTGCGTGTAACCATCTGATACTAGCACAGAGTTAAGCATATTCATCTAGCAAACTATACCTACCTTGGAGTGTTACAATAGCCAGTATCATTTTATTCAATGTGTCCATCCGGGCAAATTGGTGGATCCAAATGTTATAAAAAAAAAACATATATGTCGCAATTTCTTTGTAATCATCCAAAATAATGTTAAGTGTATGGGTATTTTTCCAAGTAGGCCACTGACGATACGTGCGATGCATTGAGTGGGCAACGCGCCGTGTATTGAGTGGGCCGTTCTGACAGTAACTTCCGGGCCACTTTTTCCCCCAGTCCGCTCCTGATCCATAGTTCACTAAATTCGAGTCTTTAATGTTCACTTCAAAATAAAAGTTTTATATATAAAAGTTGAATTTGTTCCGTTTTTTTAAAACTTTTCACATACATGTGAATATATTTAACTATATGATAATTTGTACTGGACTACAGCATTAATAAGTTAAACTCTACAAATATTTGATAAGTATCTCCTCTAAAATATGTATTGTCCCAACAAAAATGCTCTTCGCTAAATTAGAGGTAACATTTTTGGACTCTGGTGGCAGTTGCTCTCTTAGCCACTAGAGCGCGCCAATGGACTATCTATATCCAAGGCACAATCAAGACCAGGGGTCTCATTTCTGAAACAGAGCGTAAGATGTTTGCGTACGCCAAAAAATACTCAGATTTATAAAACCTTGCGTACGCCTGCCAGTGAGCCATTTCCTTTTATAAATCCCAAATCACCCTGTAAATGTGTGCAGCTGGTTCAGCCACACATCCAAACATAAACGGTCAATGCAAATCACCTTATGAATATAATTAGTTGCTGATCAGTGGGACTTTACGGTGAATCATGGCAATTTTCGAGGAAACTCCTAATTCTTCCATTGACTCGGTCCTAACAGTGCCAGAGTATCTAACGTGCAGCACATCACGAGTCTCACCGAAGTATTTATGTTCACAGCAATCAGACTTCCAAAATGATCGCGACAATCGGTGGTATTCCAAAAGGAAATCCAAATGAATGTCAAGCCGCATTTACCGCGTTGTTGGTAATTGTTCAGTAACGCTATTCACAACAGTCCTTGAAGGCAGCAATGTTTCGCCTCCAGCACATGAACGTCTCACGCGCACACGATCAAAGTGCCATCACTATCGCGTTTGACCAATTGGAAGATGGATCCGGGTGCATCAAGCTGGTTAAGCACAGCTATAGACCGGAACGTAAGCAGGTTTTCTTTTAAAATAAGAGCCCAAATCCCGCCCTCCGATTGTCGCGTCTCATTGTGCTTTGCTACGAGGTAGTTGCTCTTTCTGAAATAGCAAATAGGATACTGGAGTTTCTTGTTCACATTTGAAGCAGAACTGATATATATTACTGTGTAGCTGTTTTAGAAAACAACCATTATTGTAACATTACAGCTCGAACTTCCATGAGTTTAGTCGTTAAATGCTAGCAAAATAAACAATAATGTAGCCGAGGGTTTCTGTTGCGCCTATACTTTAGGATAATAATAAAATAACAAACACGGGGCTTTATTCGGCGCCCAGAATGGCAGCCACTTTATTAATTTCCTTATCACACACCCCTTCAGAAACTCTTCCCTCTCTCTCGCCTTCCGTCTCCTCCTTCACAATAAAAGCACACAACACATATCCAGGAACCCTGCTTCTTAACATACTCAACATAATAGCGTACAAAAACATTACATTTTGAATGTTTTGAACAATATTACCAATTTAACTTGATGATTTGGGCAGAACCCCAATCCGATGCTCTAGGTTTTGAGAAATACAAAAATGGGAAAAGTTGTCTGGTCAGTGCGAGTGGAAAAGCTAGCTTGAAAGGGGGGGGGGGGATTTCGACCCTTGAAATTAAAACAGTCCTTATATACCCCAAAACCAGTACACCAGAATTGTTATTTACTTCTTTATATATGCATTTGTACTTTTTTTGTCGACGTATGCATTTGTTGCGATACAATTCGTCTTATTCTGAAATTCCCCACCGGACGTATTATCCACATACACACCTACAATTGGTTTGCCTCGTGAAGAAAAACAGTTGTTGGAGCATTTTCTTCACTGTGCTGCATCTGGTAGTAGTATCCGTCAGCGGCCATATGTAATAGAACCTCATTCATTCGACTACAGACGCACTTTGCTTTTTTTATTGACACCAAACAACGGGTTAAAGGGTGCAAAGTAGCTCATTACCCTCCGCTCCGTCATTCTTCTGGACGTTAATCAGTGTATGCCTCGGTGACAGGCTGGGTTGTGACAGCACGGTACAATGATCGAGCGACCAGAGACTGCTGTTCCCAGCATCGCCGTAAGTCTACTTGTCTTTCAAACAGACCAATGTGCAAATGTTCTCACTACTGTTCTTTTCAATAGGCGATGATTTAAACCCCCTTTGAACACCCTATTTAACCGACCCGTGTGTTTTGGTTCGACCTCTTGGAGAAACCCGAACATCTAACTGTTAGCTTCTTTAACGATCTGCTCGTTTTATGGTATTTCTCATACTCGCACAGACATATACTTGAAAGAGACATCACACATTGAGACAAATTCATGTCTACTCTACTGATAACTTCGCATAATGTGGTTGACCAAACGACATACATTTCGGTAAATGCCATCGTTTTAATCAAGAATCACGTCTGTGTAGCCTTATTCTGGTGAAGCGAGCTTATATGTGGCGCAACTACAATATCATTAGCATGTGTGTTGCAATAGATCATGTGTGGTGGATACAGTGTGTTTCAAAAGTATCGTTTTGGACCCGGTTGACGAAGAGATACCACTATAATGGCAGTTATTTAAACGGAGGCTGGTTTGATGGTTGCACGTTTTTACTGACCAGCACGTACGTACGTGAATACTACAATATTACTAGTATTACTCTGAATACAATCCAGACGATAGTCTTAGCCAGCTACGGTGGTTCAGAGCCCAGATGAGATTGGCTCTTCTCTTCTCGCAGTTTATACTGGGAGCAATGTATATTAAAACAATTTTAATTGAATGAAGTAAAGCATTGCTTTTCTGGACTGCATTAAATACATAACAATAGTGGCTGAACCTCTCATTACTAGATATTAATAACCTGTTCCCCAAATTAATGTATGTACCATTTCCAGATAGCAAGTCTTCATTAAAATGTGTAATTGTTGAATGCAGTTTCGTGGGACTGTCCACCCGCCCTGTTGGTTGACCACATCCAGATTGCTTTGTTAAGAGCTTTGTGCACCGGCACTTATGTTTTAGCAATGAGTGGTTACTCATACACTTACAACACAGCACCCTCAGTCTTTGTACTGTACACGTTTGTGATACACTCTGAGGGGGGGGGCTGGCAGTGACTTTCCTCAGCATGGCACCAAGGGGGTGGGGGGGCACAATGTGCACCTAGAGAGATGGCTCGGTGCTAAACATAACGAAAGAAAGAAAGCACACAGGCTCTATTTTCAACCGATTGATGTTATTATAGTATCAAGAGATCTATTCCGTAGCACACTATTTAAATGTTCTCTGTGATGCTATATTTAATACATGATTCATATTCAATGTGTGTTAGCTGGAAGTTAAAACAGCTGATGGAAACGGTGAGAGGGCCTCAGCATCAGCTGCCTCGTGCATGAGGTGGGGGGGATGATGTCAGTGAACTAGGCAGTTACTATCACCACCGGGTGGACGGGGGAGGGGTTAACAGTAATGGACTGACAAGCCTTCCTCTCTCTCAGCCACCATTACTTCCCCCATTTCAAGTCCCCTGCCTGTTTTTTATTTCTGGTAAATTTTCTTATTGAAGAACCACATTAGTCATAATACATTTCAGTGGCAAGTGCCATTGCAGCATTGCGAATATTGATGGCGACAATATGATGAAGACAGTCGTCATTAAGCTGGAAATGTGATGTTTCAAGTGGGTTGTGTGTTTCTTTATATAAACGTCATTGTGTGCTTTATGCACACATAACCATGTACCGGTATACTGTATGTTTGTGCACACAGTGCAGCTGGCGGGGGGGGGGGGCTACAGACCACCAGAGGTGGCGCCTTATGAAACACAGAACTTGTATATGTGGGTGGATAAAACATGGAAATGGTGGAAAAGTGCTTTAGGCTTGCTCAGAGTAGTTCCGCCTACTGAGTATTGATGAGGCGAATAGATTGTTTCCGTTTATTTTCCCACATTCAGTGTGTCCATAGCATCCGCTGGTGCTGTTGATGTGTAGCCTACAGTTTTGTCAATGTCACACTCAACAGTGGGAAATGAGGAATATACAGTAGAGGGTCGAGTTAGGCTAGTAATGGCCATTATCCCGCTAATAACATGGTCACTTGCCAAAGAAAATTGAGTCTATTCATTTATATTTTCATGCGTGTTGCAACCAGAATCTTACATTTTGAACAAGCCATAACTCCGTTTCCAACACCTGAGGGTTTGCTAATACCTGGAAGATCATAACATCCCATAAGGTTCTTATGTTAGATATTTCTAGTCCACGCAGCTCACAGAACCCTTTGGCTGAGCCAGAAAGCTAACGTTGTGCTGGATTCAAAGTCAATAACATTTCCCATTTTTGTATTTCTCAAAACCTAGAGCATCGGATTGGGGTTCTGCCCAAATCATCAAGTTAAATTGGTAATATTGTTCAAAACATTCAAAATGTAATGTTTTTGTACGCTATTATGTTGAGTATGTTAAGAAGCAGGGTTCCTGGATATGTGTTGTGTGCTTTTATTGTGAAGGAGGAGACGGAAGGCGAGAGAGAGGGAAGAGTTTCTGAAGGGGTGTGTGATAAGGAAATTAATAAACATTGTGTGGATTGGGACTGGAGATGGGTCAAAGGCATGTTCCTGGTGATAAAAGTATGTTTATGTGAGTCTGGTTCAAGAGCCCCACTGTTGAAGCTGTTTGAGCCCTGCGGTTGTAAAGCTTTCAGAATATAACTTCCTCTTATTTAATGACTTCATATTTAGGTCAATACAAGGCATCAAACTGTTGTCTGTAGCTACAGTACATATTCATTAGGGATGTCCCGATCAAGGCTTTTATTTGCCCCTGATCCCTATTTGAGTCCTTAAATATTAATATCTGCCGGAACTGACTCAGCCAATATTGTATTTGCTTGACTGTGGTGAATATATATATATATATATATATATATATATATATATATATATATATATATATATATATATATATATATATATATATATATATATATATATATATATATATATATATATATATATATATATATATATATATATATATATATATATATATATATATATATATATAAAAAGTAGGCTGCTGACACAACACCCCAATGCCCTCCTCCTTCTCTCTGGGGATTTTAATCATGCCCCTCCGTCCTCCACTCTGCCCACATTCACCCAGTATGTCAAATGCCACACCAGAGACAATAAAACACTGGACCTTCTTTATGCCAACACCAAGGAGGCATACATATCATCACCTCTCCCTCCCCTGGGCAGATCTGACCACAACCTGGTGCACCTCCTGCCTGTGTACACAACTCTTGCACAGAAGCAGCCAGCTGTGACCCGCACAGTTAGACGATGGACCGATGGAGCAGAGGAGGCTCTGAAGGACTGTTTTGAGACAACTGCGTGGGAGGTATTCAGTGATGCCCATGGGGATGACATCGACGGTCTCACCGACTGCATCACGGACTATATTAACTTCTGTGTTGAGAACACCGTACCCACCAGGACTGTACGGTGTTTCTCAAATGGCAAACCCTGGATCTCTCCGGAGATAAAGGCCCTCCTCAAGGAGAAGAAGAGGGTTTTTAGATCTGGCAACAAGGAGGAGCTGAGGACTGTGCAGAGGGAGCTGAGGATGAAGATCAGAGAGGGGAAAGATGTCTACAGGATGAAGATGGAGGACCAGCTGCAGCAGAATAACACCGTCGGGGTCTGGAAGGGCCTCAAGGCGATTTCTGGGCTCAAGGGGCCCAACCAACAGCCTGAGGGGGACCAAAAGTGGGTGAATGAGCTGAACTTATTTTTTAACAGGTTTGACCAGCCATCCACCCCTCCCCCCACCCAGACCTCCCTGCTGCTGCAACCCCCATCATCTGCATCCCCTGTGGATTATTATCCCCCCTCCCCCTCCACCTCCCCCCTTCCCACAGCACTCTGCTCCCCTCCACACCTCCCCACTCCAACACACAGCACCCCACCCCCCCGAGTGTCCCTCAACCAGGTGAGGAAGGAACTGAGGAGGATCAAGGCGAGGAAGGCCACGGGTCCGGACGGCATCAGCGCAAGGCTCCTCAAATCCTGCGCAGACCAGCTGTGCGGGATAGCGGAGCACATATTCAACTTGAGCTTGAGGCTGGGGAAAGTACCACAGCTATGGAAGACGTCCTGCGTGGTACCGGTACCAAAGAACCCGCGGCCCAAGGACCTCAACAGCTACAGGCCGGTGGCGTTGACATCCCACCTGATGAAGACCATGGAGAGGCTGGTACTTGCCCATCTCCGCCCTCTGGTGAGTTCATCCCTGGACCCTCTTCAGTTTGCCTACCAGTCCGGCATCGGGGTGGATGACGCCGTCATCTTCCTGCTGCAGAGATGCCTCTCTCACCTGGAAAAGACTGGTAGCACTGTGAGAGTCATGTTCTACGACTTCTCCAGTGCCTTCAACACCATCCAGCCTTTGCTTCTGAGGGACAAGCTGGAGCAGACCGGGGTGGACCACCACCTCACTTCATGGATCCTGGACTACCTCACCAACCGTCCACAGTATGTGCGGATACGGGGGTGTGAGTCAGATCGGGTGTCCTGCAGCACAGGGGCCCCACAGGGAACCGTTCTGGCTCCATTCCTCTTCTCCATTTACACCTCGGACTTCAAACACAACTCTGCCAACTGCCACCTGCAAAAGTTCTCTGACGACTCTGCAATCGTCGGCCTCATCTCCGCAGATGATGATGATAGAGAGTACAGGGAACTAAACCAGGACTTTTTAGGATGGTGCCAGCGGAACCGCCTCCATATCAACACCAGCAAGACCAAGGAGCTGGTGGTGGACTTCCGCCGGGGTAAACGCCCCCCTCCGACACCGGTGAGCATCCAGGGACTGGACATTGAGGTTGTGAAGTCGTATAAGTACCTGGGTGTTCACTTGAACAATAAACTGGACTGGACTGACCACGCTCACGCTCTTTATAAAAAAGGACAGAGCAGACTCTTTCTGCTGAGGAGACTGAGGTCTTTTGGGGTGCAGGGAGCACTCCTGAAGACCTTCTTCGACTCCGTGGTGGCATCAGCCATCTTCTATGGAGTGGTCTTCTGGAGCAGCAGCATCGCGACAGCTGACAGGAGGAGACTGGACAAACTGGTGAGGAAGGCCAGCAGCGTGCTGGGGTGTCCACTGGATACGGTGGAGGTGGTGGGAGACAGGAGGATGATGGCGAAGCTCTCATCCCTGATGAGCCACGCCTCCCACCCCATGCAGGACACTCTGGCAGCTCTGCACAGCTCCTTCAGTCACCGGCTGATCCATCCCCGGTGTCTGAGGGAGAGGTACCGCAAGTCCTTCCTCCCCGCTGCTGTCAGGCTGCACAACAAGCTGCTCTCGGGAGACCACTAACACTTTGAACACTTTGAACACGAACATTTGGACTGGACATGAACACTTGAACACTCTGAACACTTTAATTCATTCACCTGGTGCAATACCTAATCCGTGCAATCCTGTGCAATATCAAATACGTGCAATATCAAATACGTTTAAGTATTTACCTTACACTTAACTCCGTCTGTATTTACTGGTATACTTAATAGTCTTCTTTACTGTCAATCCTGTGCAATATCAAATACGTTTAAGTATTATCTTACATTTTACTCTGCCTCCGCCTGTTTATACTGGTATATTTAATAGTCTTCTTACTGTCAATCCCGTGCAATATCCAATACGTTTAAGTATTATCTTACATTTCACATTTTTACTCAGTCTGTACATACTGGTATATTTTGTATTCTTCTTTACTGTCATTTTTTACTACTGTTTACTGTTTAGTCTATTTATACTACTTGATTTTTTATCTTCATTTATTACTTGTGAGCGATGCTGCTGTAATCCTGTAATTTCCCCACTGAGGGACTAATAAAGGATTATCTTATCTTATCTTATCTTATATATATATATATATATATATATATATATATATACTGACTCTTGATCCAAATACCGAAGATTCCAGTTCAAAACCAAGCGCGATACATCTACTTGGGGATAGCTGCTAAGCTATCTGTTCATGGTAAGTAAATGCCTCCAAACAGTAATCTGGTTTGCTTGATAAACCTCAATGACTACATGCACCAAATATTCAGTTTTTGCCCTTTTTCTGAAAAAGACAATATTCCTACTAAGCTGTTAACATGGCTAATGGAAATTAATATTCCACTGACACACAAACACATCCTCCCTCTTTCATTCCTTGAACAGGCCGGTGCAGTGTAATGCTGCTCACACACCGGGCGCGTTTTTTGATTGACGCGCGTCGAGATTACATACAAAGTCTATGCACAGACGCGATGAGATTAAAAATCGCGGCGCGCCAGTCTCATCGCGTCTGTGCATAGACTTTGTATGTAATCTTGACGCGCGTCAATCAAAAAACGCGCCCGGTGTGTGAGCAGCATAAGTGTTAGCTGGTTGGTTTGTGCATAATTACCGCTCAACACACACAGTTGAACAGTATGTCCAGAGAACACTCCTAAAACCAGAATATTGTAGGCATATCCCACATTCATAATTGGAAAATGCTCTATTCGAAATGAGACCTAGTTCGGTATATCCAAATGAAATATGCTGTTTACATGACCCGTATCAAATTCAAAATATTGTCATATTCAAGATAATAGTGGAATATCATAGATGTCTGTTTGTTTGTTCAAATGTCTCAGCCCTGTAAAGCGTCTTTGGGTATCTTGAAAAGCGCTATAGAAAATGATTTATTATTATTATTATTATTTAGTAATATGAGTGTGTATGTAAACATAGTCAACGTCTTATTTTCTATTTCTATTCGTGTTTAATACACAATATATAATGCGTCATTGTGGAGGCTTTGGAGTTTGTTGGAAGCCTTTGATGGATTCATTGATTACATTTTTCCAGTAACTTGCCTCACCGATCTGTTCCTAGCAGGATAGGCAATGATGGCGGTCTCCTGGTTCTGTGTGGTTTTCTTCTGGAAAACGCTAATGTATGATTCTGATGTGGCAGATAGTCTATTCAAACTCAGCAATTATGATTAAGAAGAGACGCTACAGGCCAAAACGTTTTTCATTCACTGGTCGATTTTAAAGATTTTGGTCTTCTTTCAGACTAGTGGAAAGAAAACATCTAAAAATACACATTTAGGTGTTTACTTTTTTACTTTGTCTATTTTGGTCTGTCGATTTCTCCTCTATTCATTCCAATTGACGTTACCATTAGATTATTCCTCATTTGCATATTTAAATATTTCAGAAAACTTGTAATACAAAGAATAATTGTCTTTATGTAAGCAATCAACTGGTGGTTTCATGGTTATCTACTAGTTATGTTTTTTTACCATATTCACCTGTAGTGTCTTCTAAATGTCTGTAATGTAACTAAACGTCTCTTCAAAGGACGTTTCTCTTAATGAGTTTGTTCTCAGACTCTGATCCATAAATCTCCACTTCGGTAGCTCTTACAAACACCAAACTTTACACTTTCATCCCTCTCTATGCTCTTAAGGTTGTTACAGAGGAGTTTGTTCACATATCATTCAGAGCTTGATTTATAAAACATTTAACACTAAAAACATGGAGAAAATGGATTTTCTTTTATGGCTGTTGACAGTATTTTCTGAATTATGGAATAATACAGAGAGATAACGAAATTCCTTCTGTAAACACCTTTTACTCCAATATGTCGACAAAATAGAAGAATTTTGAACCTGGCTTTATCCAATGTTCAGATTGGATCAGATCTATGCAAATTAGCTTGTTTCAAACATTTTCTGAAAACTTGTAAAACAGAAAATAATTGTTTTAATGTCAGTAATCAGTTGGGAAGTTTTATGGTGATATTCCCCTCAAGTTACTCCCCTAAATGCAACATAAGCTAGCAACGACACGGCATTTTGAGTCAGTCAAAGGTTCCGCTGCAGGTCTTCGAGCAGGCCTATCGGTGCAGAGCTGCCATTCTTCCATCAGACGCTCGAGAGGCCCCTCACTGGCCAGCGATCGATTGTGTTTGCCTCAGGTAGCATGCAGCGCAGTGATTGGTGGGGGGGGGGATAGAGCGAGTCATGGGAAAGGGATAAAGAGATGAGGCAATACCTCGGTGGTAGAAAAAGGGAGCAGCTGGAGAGCCTGATCCCCGTCCTACATGATTGAACACTTGGTGAGACTGCAGTTGGTCGTTCCACGTAGCTTTACGTTTCTGCTTTAAAGAACGGATTGGCTTGAGTTACTGGTTTATATTACTCTTCTGTTTTAGTTTACTTATTTGATGGACTGTGGCAGGGTTGACTCCACTTGCTCTGTCCTTCCTCGTCGGATAACCAGCTGCCCTTCACTTCAAAGGGGCTCTGTTGCTGCAGGACTCAGAAATACTAATTGAAGGTTTACAAAAAAAAAAAAAAAAATTTCGTCACTTCGTGTGCAAATAATGACTGAGTGCAGCTCCGAATCTTTTACGTATTTGTCACCATAGTAACGGAGATTCTGTGTGTGTTGCGTGCATGTTCATGCTGTTACTTTCTTCCATGTTAAAGATACAAATGTCATTGAGAGCATGGGTTTTTATTATTCATTTATATTGTGTGATTCCTGCATTAACTGTGTGTGTGTGTGTGTGTGTGTGTGTGTGTGTGTGTGTGTGTGTGTGTGTGTGTGTGTGTGTGTGTGTGTGTGTGTGTGTGTGTGTGTGTGTGTGTGTGTGTGTGTGTGTGTGTGTGTGTGTGTGTCCCTTCAGCAGCGGAACCTGGAGGGCTATGTGGGCTTCGCCAATCTCCCCAACCAGGTGTATCGGAAGTCGGTCAAGAGAGGGTTTGAGTTTACGTTGATGGTTGTAGGTAAGTTGGAAACATCTGCCTCGTGACTGAGGATGTGAGAGTGTGTTTTTGTGCGCCCCTGCAAGCACACCTGTCCATCTACTTAAGTGTGTTTTCATTCTTGTGCTAATGAGGGTCATCAGTGCACAGGTTGAAAGGAGGTAAAGCATGCTTGGCATGCGGCGCACTTGGCTGACCGTTTAAAGAGCGGTTTCTGCAGAGCGCTGGTTCCCCTGTGTGGCCCGGCTGTTAGAGCGGCTACAGTGTCGCTCGGTGACGGAGAGAGAAGCTTTGATTCCCACAGTTTCCCAGGACGCACAATAACACATCTGTGTGCTCTGGATGATTTGATTTGGATCATGGGCTGCAGGATGTTGGCTCGAGTCTGAATGAATCTCGTTGCAAAATGTGGCTCACAGCATAAGGAATAGGAAGCGGAGAGAGGAGTGGAGAAGCCATGCGTTTGGCTGTCTATATGGACACACGCCAAAGCTATAAAGAAGCTCAAAAGATCAGCCCCAACCCCACATGAACCCACATATGCAAATCCGGAGAGCAAAGTTTTTTTTTGACCGCAGTGAAAGTTTTATTTATTTATTTATTTTTTTCCAACGTCAAGAAAGCAGAATACTTCCTTAGATAAAACCAGGTTGTGAATTTTTTGTGTTGTGAATCTTTTGTCAATAAATTTGACTTTCTATTTGAAACCTCTGCTGTATAAAAATGTCAACAGCGTTTGCGCCTCTCTGGTCTGCTATTATTACAGACATGAAGAAACAAGCCACAAAGCCTTGACTCACCCATGGAATCGCCTCTGTTGTTGAACCGTGACATTTAGCCTGGGAAGATCTCGGGCTAATGGAAACTGGCCATTAAATGCCCGCTAAAAAAGATACTACCACCCTTATCTAAACAAATGGAGGGCACCACTTGACATGATGTTTAGAAACGCTCCGGTCCAGGGCTAGATATTCAGTTCTTGGTAACAAGCGTCAATCAGAGATTTTGAATGAGCTCCTTTTCTGGAACAGAAACAGGAAGTTCCAGTTTCTCCAGTGCTCTGTTTGAATGAGGCTTGTGGTGAGTAATGAACTGATATGGATTGTGTAGGGAAAGTGTGCATAGTGCAGCTGGCGTTGGGGGTCGGGGTGACCCACTAATATAATGGTAGGGGAAACACTGCAAACCCAAAATCAAAGGTTAGTCCGTCTTTCTCGCTTTCCAACTTCCCTAACCAGTCTGTGGCACTCTGTCTCAAGCCCAGTGGTTCCCTGCTGAAGACCTGACAAACAACACTTTTGGTAGGATCAGTTTAATATTGCTTTTGGTCATCTCATTGGATTTGTATTCATGACAGTGAATATGGAGAATATCCATATGACTGTATATAAGAAGTGGACGTAGTCATCGTGACGTCACCCATTGTTTTGAGGACTGAGGTTTTGAAGCCTCGAGTTCGGCGACTTGGCTATCACCATCTTAGCTTTTGCGAAACCAGTGAACGGAATTGACCATATTTGGACTGCGGAGTAGTGACGTTGTATAGGGCTCCGGTAGCCTATACAGTAAGCCCGCCCTAAAGCATCCCCTGCTTTATGGTCTATTTGACTCTAAATGGACCATCATTTACCAAATGAACATCATGCTGTATTGAAGAAGACTTGAAACTAGAGATTGAGATCATAAATTCATGTTTACAATGTTTACTGAGGGAATAAATCAAGTGAGTGAACCAAGACGTTTTCAAGACGCTGAATGCTGTTGTCGGCAGGAAATGGTTCCACTACATAATTCCCCACTAACACCACAAATTGTTGTTGAACATTTCTGTATTCCTACATATGGGTTAAATACACAAAGTACAATGTGTTCATGTTTAAAGGTGTTGGTAGGTGTATTTTTTAACTTTGGACTGAGAAAGACGAGCTGTTTTCCAGTCTTTATGCTAAGCTAAGCCAGCAATGTAACCATCCCTTTAAACTAGTGGTGTCACGGATCGATCCGTGATCCGTTCGGATCAGCCCTCACGGTTCGGATCACTTGTGAACCGCGGATCAATCGAGTATTTTTTTTTTATTTTTTTTTTACAGCGTAATCATCATAGTGTGTAATGAAGTTCTACTGCTGCTGTTCCTTTTCAAGTAACAAGTCCCCGAATATCAATGCAGAGTGTCAGTGAACAGATATAAAGCAGTGGTGTGTTCACGTGAACGGAGCAGCTTAGAAGCATTTAACGGTGAAGTCATGGCGAGCGGAGGAACGTCAGAAGCCGCGGCGTCATTTAAGTCGCAAGTTTGGGAACATTTTGTCTTAACCTGTAACTTATAATGACGGATGAGGGTGGTGGACGAAACCGTTACGGTATGTAGGCGTTATTTAAAGAGAGACACGACAACGGCAAAACATCGGCATGTCCACACACATGACGAGCCACCATCCCGTCTGTCAGCGACGGGGACACTCTGGTGTAGAAAACAAAGGATTTCTAAATCTGGTTAAAATGCTTGAGCCACGCTACGAAATCCACTCACGCACCCACTTCAGTGTGAAGCTGTTCCAGGCCTCTATGAGAAGGAAAAGACTGCAGAGACCGCTTTCACCACGGCGGAGTGATTCTAATGCTGCTCACACACCGGGCGCGTTTTTTGATTGACGCGCGTCGAGATTACATACAAAGTCTATGCACAGACGCGATGAGATTAAAAATCGCGGCGCGCCAGTCTCATTGCGTCTGTGCATAGACTTTGTATGTAATCTCGACGCGCGTCAATCAAAAAACGCGCCCGGTGTGTGAGCAGCATTAGTCTGGCGCTGTAGACACGCCCCCTCTGTGAGAGTCACACAGACACACACCTGGTTCAGGTGCTGACAGAAGCATCAGAGTGAAGCTAGACAGGCCCGATAATATTCCAGTCACCACAGAAAGGTCGACCCTCTCCCCAGACAATGGAGATATTCTCATCTTTTTGAAAATAATGTCACAGTAATGGAAAACATTATTGTGTATTTGAATGGCATAACCTGACAGGAAGTAAACATAGACCCAAGTTGTTGCCCAGCAGTTCAGTTCAGTGTAAACAGTGGAAGCTAGCTCACTAGCTGTTTCTTTCTTTCAGTATTGATGAAAGGACGAGGATATCAGAATTGAGTATTCTTGAATGTTTTATTTATTTATTTAATTTTGTTTCAAATTGGACATCTTCAATATTTTTGTTTTCATGTAAGACTATAGGCCAAAGTTCTTTGCTGTAAGTGTTCTTTAAGTTCTTTAATTAATAAATGGAAAGCAAAGTTATATTTGTCTCCTCCCCTTTTCTTTGTTGATCCGAAAAATGATCCGAACCGTGACTCCTGAACCGTGATCCGAACCGAACCGTGAGGTTTGTGATCCGTGACACCCCTACTTTAAACCCTAACTAAACCGAGTGCTTGTAAACTCAAAAAGAAAGAAATAATTCACATCCTGTGAACTCTACTCGGATGGACCGTTAAAAATTATATTTCCTTTGGTGCTTCTCTTTTATTTCTGCTCCTTCAGAAATATTCTGTATTTGGCTGTTTTTTGGCAGTTTTCTTTTTACATTTGTCTTAAACTCTGTTCCGGCTAGCATGAAAATATTTTAAAAGGCCATAAATCTAACTGAATGTATCTTGTGGTGACCCCGACCAGTTCAGTGGAAGGAGAAAGACATTAACACAAAGAGGCGTCCAACCTTGTATTATTTGAGCCTGGGGCTTTGGCTTCCTGTTTAGTAAACGGCCACTGTGGATGAGTAGCAGGAGGGACACAAAGACAGTGGAGTGTCTGCTTGGGTGAGAACCAGAGAGGGATCCACCAGCAATTAGTTGCTGTTTCAGGCCCTCTCACAGACGGGCCCCTCTGTCTCTCTTCCCAGATATTTTGGCTCCCAGCCCTGCATACCCCAGATGATCCAAATTTCACACATAACAAATGTAAGGAGCAGAGCAGTGTGCTCACCACCTTTACATTGACATTTAAAGAGAAAGGAGGTTGGTCAGCTAGCGCTTGTTTGTCCCATTTCTAAATGTGTTCTGAAAGCTATGATGAAGGAAAGCTGTGACCAAATATATTGGTCACGGTCAATGTTTTCCATAACACAGATGAGATGAAACTAAAACTATGACTTAATCCCCATATAATACCGTTGACAAAGAAGAGTTTACTCAAGATTTTGGGAGTAAAACCTTTTTACAAAAGTTGCTGTATAGTTTTTTTGTTGATGACTATAGAGGAGACGAGTATTAAACTCATTTATTGATGTTTCTTGTAGTAACTAAGTGTTTTGTCCTCTAAAACAGGACTAAAATATTCACTATTTTCATTGACGTAGCGGAAAACATGCTAGCCTGCAGGAAACAAGCTAGCGCTACTTAGAAACAAGCTTTTCTAACTTTTTGTTTTCAAGAGTTGCTGAACTCCAACAGAGTGTGAACGCATGTATATTCACACCGACAGTGTGAGGAAAAATAATGTCTATGAACAAGAAAGCATTTATGAGTTACTGAACTCCAACAGAGGAGGCTTACATAAACATCGAACAAAAAGTTCGGAAATGAGTGTTTGGTAGATAATTTCTCTGTTGTAACAATGCTTCTTGTCAATAAATGTTATACCGTTGGAAAGCCTGTTTATATACCTTTTTAAATGGTTCCCCATTTGTAAGGAACATGCATTTCTGGGATGAGCAGCACAGCTGAGTATGTGGGTCGCGCCCATGAAAAATTTGCCAAATCTTCTCTGCCAATGCCAAACAGCATTATTTGCTGTTGCTATTGACCGTCAGGCCCGTTTGCGCTGGTGTCGGCAACACCTGCACTGGAACCTGAACATGTGGAGAAATGTTATGTTCAGCGATGAGTACAGATTCTGCCTAAGGAACTTGGATCGTAGGGAGAACGCTATCGTAGGGAGAACGCTATGCTGATTGCTGCACCGATAGAGGAACACCTTTTGGTGGAGGCAGTGTGATGGTGTGGGGCGGCATCTCCATCACTGGAAAAACGAGGCTTGTGTTATGAAGCCTCGAGTTCGGCGATTTCGCCATCTTGGATTATGGCTGTTGCCATGTTGTTTTTTCGCAACCTATGAACAGAAGTTACCATATTTGGAATGCAGAGGAGTGACGTAGAGAAGCCGTATACAACTCTGGTAGCACCAGCGACCTGTCAATCACAGTAAGCCCGCCCTAAAGTATACCCTGGTTTATGGTCTATTTGACTCTAAATGGACCATCATTTACTAAATGAACATCATGCTGTATTGAAGAAGACTTGAAACTAGAGATTGAGACCATAAACTCATGTTTACAATGTTTACCGAGGTAATAAATCAAGAGAGAAGTAGTCATTTTCTCATAGACTTCTATACAATCAGACTTCCTTTTGCAACCAGAGGAGCCGCCCCCTGCTGGTCAGTAGAGAAAATGCAAGTTTTAAGACACTTCCGCATCGGCTTAACTCTGCAGAACCAGAGGTTGCCACCTGATCTATATGCACAACGGGAAATTACCAGTTATAACTTGAGCATAATCCAGCCGGTCCCTGAAGCAGCAGTATGTGTTTGTCCAGACAGAAAATTCAGTTTGAAGTTTAATAAGTCCAATACAATTTGTAAAGCAACTTAGGTTGTTAAGCAATGTTAGGCATTTACTATAGACTCTTACACTGTGTAACTTTGGCAAATGGTGCAATAAACTCCTCGTCATAAAACATGGAATCAACCAAAAATACATTATAAATAAATATTACTGTAATTTCAAACCAAAGTAATTGAGACGTGACCAAAATGTTTTGGGGAAAAACTAGTGTTAGACAGAAACAGAAGAGCTGATTTATTTATTCATTTAATTTTAATTTTAAAAGCAGCCAGCTGGACCGACTGCATAAGCCCGGCTGTGAAAGCAAAGACTGACGGCTGGCCTCAGCGCTGCTGTACTTGGCATTGTGAAGTGTGAAAGCTCGGCTCCACTCGGAGGCTCAGCATTGTTTTCTGTCATAGTTTGGGAACGGGCAGATGGTGGAGTATGAGATGACTGGGCCGATGCCTGCCCTGCAGGTAACCGGATCAAATTCCAACATGCAGGGGAGGGGGGCAATTCATTCGCATACAAACTGCTAAAAGAATGTGGCCCGAGCGATCGGGTCTCAATGCGTCTCTGGGTGCATCCACACCTGCACTTAGAGCTGTCCAGAGCAAATAGCGCTGTCGTTACCCAGTCCTGTGTCCAACTAATTGTGATAAAGTACAACTGTCTTTGTGTAATGCAACAGCATTCCTGCCTTACGCACTACTCTGTGTGCGTGCGTGAGATAACAAAGGTCAGACTGGCTGGAATATGAGCTCTAATACGTCTCATGGCGAGACGTTTCAAATTAACACATGGTAATGGCATCTAGCTGTACTGTGTTTTTCACTGCAGCAGGCTGTGTGTGAATGACTGTTAATATAACTAAATTACTGCTAGATACGGATAACTATTTTTATAATCCAGTGCTCTGTGTGACCTACAAGCTAAACATAGGCATGCATATGGGATTGGAATAGTCAAAAGATGTTCGATGCAACACTAGTATTTTGGATAATGCATTGCTGCCATCTTACACAGTGGCGAACGGGAATCGGTTTAAAGAAACTTTGCATGATTTTTTTAAACTGGGTGTCATTGTTGGGGCCGTTAAGATTTTTCCACCATCATGCTTACTTTGTGTTCACCACCTCAGTTTTGGAGATAGCAAATGCTGAGTCTGGCGCAAAAACGCACATCAGGGAAAATAGGGAGAACCTCCGAAAGCTTTCTAATTATACTTCAACATAAATCAAACTAAATGCTTATACGAGTCTGGCCAAAAGTTACCACAAAAATTTCTATAAGATAACTGATAAATTCCTGCTTCTTGTGATGAACAGACACTACTGGTTGTGGTGGACCAAGTGGTTCTGTGACATTGCTCGTTCTGATACCAAACCAATTGTTGGTATAAGAGAGATAAGAAAAAGATAATTGTTGGTATGGAAATCAGAATGATGGTTTTGTGTGTTTGTATAGGTGCTTTTCATGCCCATGTAGTGCCATGGGCTCACCAGGATGCCGCTCTAGTTGTTCTGCTCTCAGTTGGACATTAAGAAGGAAAGCCACCAGAAACCGCTCTTCTGGTGGCTTTTGTTGTCTTCAGCCTCTATTTTCTTCCTCCCCTCTATCCAACTCCCTGTCTCTTCCCAATCCGCCTCTCCCTGAGTGGGAAATAGCAGCTTCCTGCCCCTTTTGTCCAGCTGGCAGATCGAATAGAAACTCCTGGAAAGATTAACAAGCTCCAGCGTAGAGAGCTGAACAGAGCCGAGAGTCAGATCCGAACTGAAGGGAGCCGGGAGAAGAGGGGAAGCGATGCCGGCTTCATGCTGCTTCTGATGCGGAACAAGGCCAGTACTTAACAGCCCCCAAAGCTACTCGGGAGGAGAGCAGATCAGAAGCTCACCCTGCAAGCTGAGCTTTGAGTTGCATGCAGGACATCGCGTTAGAGTTGAACCGTTCCTTTAAAGTTTCTCTGGCTTTTGATTCCCCAGGTTTCCCAAGGAATTGAATTCTTATCAGAGTGGCTTATCCACTACACAACACTTGGATCAACCACCACCCCTGAAGCGACACGAACGCCAGTTCCCTGAGTGAAAGTCCTGTGTTTGTTTGTCACATATAGAGACCACACAATAACAAATGGGTCTATTCGCTTGGCAAAATATCAGCATGCAGATGCAACTCCCTCATTTGTTACAAAAACACAGTTTGAGTCTCTGAAATGTGGCGATCAACTACTAGCAATATTAGCATTGGAGTATCGGAGGGGTAAATACTGCTCTGATCCATGCAGAAAACTGTTGGGAAAAAATGTCCCCACGAGGGAAGTGGAGCAGGCCAGCCCACGTGTCTGCTAGCTTTGCAGACACACGGACTAAAAACTTCACCAAAGCTGGTTTACAGTTCACAGGAATTTAATCCTTTTCGTGCCATTACAGTATTACAGTAGAGTACATTATTTGCATGAAATATTACACCATTTAACAGCCCTTTGGAAAAAAAACTACCTCTGGTCCCAGGACACAGCCGTCCCCAGGGAACCACACGCTAAAGAGGCAGAAAAAACACTTTCTATGCCCACCCACCTATACATTCAAAACACCTCCCCTTTCTTCTATGCCAATTCCAATTGGCCACCTTCCAGGAGTGTTGTTCTGTAGACGCCTTCTTTCTAATCTCTTTCCCTAAATTCACTACACATTCACCGTCTGTCAGTTATTGCTTAACCCCTCTATGATAATCTTACAGTATAAAGCTAAGCTCCTGCAACTTTGGCAAAAACTTCATGTCTTTAACTTACTTTTAGCTACTACTCTTACAACACTTTATGCTTATTTTAATTATGCATTTCCAAAACACTTATGATTATGCCTAAATATGATTTATGAATTATTAAACACTTTTATTATACCTACTAAACAGACAGTTCTACACTCAAATTTCCTACAATTCGCCCCTAACTCTCAGTTCACTGTGAGTTAGCTAACTAACTCAATGTTCCCTGGAGACCTCTCCCCTGCTCAGTCCAGCGAGAGGCTCCCTATCTATCTAAACAGTGTCAAACAAGTCATGCATACAGATATCAATTCAAGTATTCCTATCCGATCTGAATCACCCTGCGCTGTCCCTCGCCAACTCAAAAAACAGCTGCATCCGTTGACATCCGCTGTCGTCCATGGCTTGGGGCTGTCAGGATCAGGATACAATCTGTAGACTAGAGAACACATACTGAGAAGCCTTGACTGTTCTTTTACACATGACAAAATTACATTTCTTAATACCTACACCCTAAAATCCCCTTATAACCCATTTAATCAGAAAACCATAAAAACAGAATACTCAAAATACTCATCCAAAACAATCCAGCTATTTCCCAAATTTCCAATATCTCACCGGATGTATTCGAAGTCCATCTGGGCCTTATCAGGTCCTTCAGGATCTCCGAGAGGATGGTCAGGAACTGCTTGTGAAGTCCCTCTATGGCACCACTGGTGGCCTCATCTAGACTGTGGCCATCAGAAGCTCCAAGTCTTCCTCATCCTCGACACATAACTGGTTGCCCTGGATTCGCGTCTGGCTAATCGTTGAAGCAATAAACCCCTGTAGAAGTCCACGGATGCAAGGGAACCCACATCCACAAACGACTAGTAGGCCTACAACGACAACACGCACAGTAATTACGACTGACAAAAATGTATTTTTCCAATTGCCAAACATACTCTCCAACCAGTCGGTGAATGAATTAGTGACACCAGAGTTCTCCACGAGCTCTTGGTGGAGTGCTGTCAACCCTGCCATCGCCATGGACACCGAACCATCAGGAGCTGTGTTATTTGGAATGAATGTACAGCACGCAGTCCCAAACATCTGGCAAACGCCACCTTTCTCTGCTAAAAGCATATCTGCCATTCTGTTCTGCAAGGTCATTAAACTAGTCTTCGCCAGCTGTGCATGCAGTCCTGATATGGCATCCCTGGTGAAGTTTACAAAACGCTGTTGGTTATAGTAAATGTAGTTGATCCAATTAACATTTTTATTGATTGACACCCTTTGAGAGAAAACAGATGCTAAATCTGCAGCTACTTGATTTCTGGCTTTAAATTCATTAGACACCCCCCTTTGTACCCTTAGGTCATCTATGTATCTTGGCTATAAAATGAACCTCCCATTGTCCAGTCCCCCTGCTAGTCAGCACCACTTACACCTGTGGACCTCATCTACAGCCAGCTGCCTGGTGATACAATAGGCGACTGCTTCCTTTCGTCAGCTGCTGCTTCTGCGTTTGTCACCAGGAACCGCGTTGTTCCTGCAGCCAGTGAAGTGAGTCAGAGTATGGAATCTCCCCCCTTGACAACTCAGATCGTGGGGGAACAGAGAAACAGAGACACAGAGACAGCAGCAGTATATTTTGTCCAATAAATGCTCTAAATGTGCTGCGCCGTGAAGGGAATCAGCCTGCATGTGACCTTCTACACATTTTACAATAATAGTTAACGTGACTTGCTGTAATTTCCTAAATCCTTCAATCTCATGTGTTATGTGGGTGTGCGTGATGTTTATCTAGTTTCTAATGTGTGTGTTAAATGTACACATCTCATGGAGTCAACTTACCCTCTGTGCTGTATTGTGTGCGGTCTTTGAATCCAAAACTGGGATCCACTGCGCCTTCCCAGATCTGAATTCACTAGACCTCGCACCTTGACTAAAACAAATACAAAACTGCCCAAAGTTCAGCAGTAAATGTTA
This sequence comes from Lycodopsis pacificus, assembly GCA_028022725.1. NCBI lineage: Eukaryota > Metazoa > Chordata > Actinopteri > Perciformes > Zoarcidae > Lycodopsis > Lycodopsis pacificus. The sequence continues at coordinate 933,173 of CM051698.1, forward strand.
GCATACGTCTGTAATGTATGAGAGGTCAACGATCTCTCATCTATTTTAGCGCCGTTCGTGTCAAAATTGATTCTTGTGTAAAATACACAATTGTACCAAAATTAGTCAATACAGGATATGTGAGGAGATCTTGAACCAAAATTGAAGTGAGAACTCTTAAATCAAACTCAACATCTAAATCAAAATCAGTCAAAATTCAAATCAGAACTCAAAAGGTTTAAAATCGAAATTCATTCATAACTAATCAATTAAAATTAAATCAAATTCAAACATCGATAACTGTATTCACAACTATTCAATCAGAAATACCACTGCAAGTCAAACTGTTGAACTACAATTACAATCCACTCTGCACATTAATAAATCTCAATTAAGTTCAAGAATTGGAGAAGCACAACTGAAACCATTAATGTTTGTTAGAATGCTAAATTAAAACCAAAGTCAACAACTAAAGTTATAATGCTTAATTGAAACTAAAGTCAGGATGTAAGCTGAAAGATCATAGACAATGAGTGTCTCTCAATAAATTACAGGTTATAAACACTAGGAGTTACACCTCCTCGCCGCTAGGTGGTGGAGTTGCTTTCTGCCGGTTTTTCTTCTTCTTCGTTTTATACCCAACCTACCTTCCTGTTGTTTTTAGCATATGGTCAGCAGCTATGCTAACGGATATGCTAACGGCGAAGCAGAGCTTCTAACAAAAGATTTCCACACATACGTTTCACCAAAATATCACACTGTAATTCCACTCGTACGCCCTCTGTCTCCTCTCACAATCCACCGGTTATTTTCTTTTATAAGCACCTCTATCTTATTTTTCCAATACATTAAAGTCCGAAGCTACTCGTAGCTAACGCTAGCTTCCACGCCGACAATTACGGCATAGACAGTAATATTCACCCTTTAAAACGTATTTCCAAGCTGCTAAAACACAGACTGGTCACACGTAATAATGGACTTATTGTCCGGTTTTATTTAACCTTAAATCCTCTGGTTTAACAGGCTATTTAGCTTCATAACACTCGGAGCCATCTCTCCCGTCTGCACGACTCTACCTGTTATTGTTACCTGCCTGTTATTCTCATTATATGAATCACCAACACAATTCCTTTATTCACTCAAAGCAGAGGCCCGGCGAGTCAGTTCCCAGGAACCGGAGCCCAGGAGCTAACTGTTTTCGGGGCTAACTGCCAGCCTCTGCCCAAGTAAGCGATCGTATATTCTGCCCGAAGCCACGGTACCTGGACCTCACGTGAAATGCCTTTCACGTGCCCTCCCAAATACGCGTCCTCAGTTCGCAGAACAAAACAAACCCTTTTAAACAGTTAGCACACTAACCCGGCAATACATGAATCTACCTCTCCTAAAGTCGCCACTCCAAGACAGATTCAATGCACGCATCACCAGTCCGCCGGTAATACTAACCATTTGTCAAATTCTCATGGTGATTTTTATTTATTACTTACAGCGCTGTATTTTCTCTGTATTGTCTTTATTCTCAGTATTAGTCCCCTTAGCTCACCATGCTCGTATACTCCACTGCAAACTGCAACTCACTCAGTTCAATCCGGCCTGCTCACACTTTTTTTTTTTTTCACACCTCACAGAACAAAGGCACACTTAGCAGTTAGCAGCACCGGTCGACCACATCTCCACTATGATTAAATTGTCCTAAAAAGGACCTAAACAGACTTTATTTAGGTGTTTACCTTTAAAGTGGCGCCTGGAGATATAGAAGACCGATGCCGTCCCGCACGTGTCCCCGTCCTGGAGAACTCTGTCCTGCCGCCGGTCGTCCAAATTTGTTGGGAAAAAATGTCCCCACGAGGGAAGTGGAGCAGGCCAGCCCACGTGTCTGCTAGCTTTGCAGACACACGGACTAAAAACTTCACCAAAGCTGGTTTACAGTTCACAGGAATTTAATCCTTTTCGTGCCATTACAGTATTACAGTAGAGTACATTATTTGCATGAAATATTACACTATTTAACAGCCCTTTGGAAAAAAACTACCTCTGGTCCCAGGACACAGCCGTCCCCAGGGAACCACATGCTAAAGAGGCAGAAAAAACACTTTCTATGCCCACCCACCTATACATTCAAAACACAGCGGAAGACCCTTGTTTTTGGAAATATGCCTTTAGTCTAAGCGTGATAATCTTCAAGAATGGACACCACTTTTGTGATTTTTGAACCGTGAATGTAAAAGGCTCACGTGGTAAACTAGTGGTGTAACGGACCGTTGACTATCTGTGATCCGTACTGATCCCCCCCCCCCCCTTGCGGTTCGGCACGCATGTGAACCGCAGATTAATTACAGAGTTTAACTTTAACCATCACAGTGTAAAATAAAATTTTACTGACGACCGTTATCCGCCAATATTTAGTAAAATATGTGATTTATGCTTTTATAGTCACTGATCTCTGATAATGTTGCATTGTAAACAACTAATCTGTGTTTAAATTGACCGCTAATGGCTAACAAAGAAAGGTTCCTTTCAGTTATATTGTGATGCGTTCAGGCTCTGTTCAGTAAACCTGAGTACTGGGCAAAGGTAAATTATGATGTTATCATGATGTGTTCACATGTAATCTCGTAAAATGTAGTGTTGGTGAGAAACTGGAATAAATCCATCACACAACAAAGAGATATGGATCTGTTCATATGGATGAATTGTTGTTTATTAGTATTGGCGGCAAAAAAATGTGATCAGGGATCTCTAACAGTTATATTTGCTCCCTTTTTTCTTTTGTGCTGATCCAATCCATGACTGATCCGTGATACGATCCGGACCGTGAGTTTTATGACCCAGTGCACCTCTCGTATTCACCACAGACATGCAATTTCATTCAAGCATCTAAATGAAATTCTATTCGAAAAAACGCGTTGACTTGAAGACGAGAAAACCGGAAAGTCCAAAAATACACTGACTCATTTTAGTTTTAGGACTCATTCCTGCAGCACGCTATAGTTTTCTTTTGCATATTGCACTCGTTGTGGCTTATAAGCACAGCAGGGCCTTCATACACTAGTTGAGGCCTGTGAATGGAGAAACCAGTGAAGTGCTGACACTTCAGTCAGGTGTGTGTGTGGTGTGGTGGGGGGGGGGGTTAGGATTGACCGCCTTACCTACAGACCTTGCAGAAAGGAGTGAAGGAAGGCTTTGGTCCAGTTAATCTGCCGGCTTCACCAGATGCGTTAATACGCACCGATTACACACGCATTCACTCGCACTCACACACTACTTCATATGTGTTCAGCCACGTATATGAAAAGTACCTCACTCTCTTTTCCTTCCATCTACTTAATCACTCTTAAGTTCTGTACACACCTTGGCCGGTTTTCTCATGGGATTCATTTGCACCTCAATATATTTTTTCCAACTCTTTGTGAAAAAGCAACATCATATTTTTGAGAGTAGTGTTAATTCTTTATTATCTTTGGCATAGCGAATAAAGGCATCAACAAATAAAGTTGGGCATATATGTATGAAACAACAATGGAGGCTTCTTAGTCCGAACCAAGACGGCTAAGTGTATTACTCCTTTCAACCTTAACGAAGTCAGAGCTGACCAGATCCACTCCATCCTGTTTTACCTTTCACAATAAAAGCCCTATACAAATAATATTCGCAGGTGACACATTTTTGCAATTTATCTGCACGTCAGTTGTTTGTTTTTATTAACTATTGTTTTTCTCATGGGTGCTTTCACAGAGAACAGAAATATGCGGCGAAAAAAAGCGATGTAATTATTTTTTTTCCCGTAACGAGGCAGATTTTTCTGACCTTTCGCGCCGCAATTGAAGGCATCAACCAATCACGTTGTGCAGAATTTCTTAAATAACAACATGGAAGCTTCACAGACTGAACTTTAGTCCTCTCAACTTTGACAAAGCCAGCTCAGACCAGATCCACTCCTTACGTTCTTACCTTTCACACTAAAAGACCTTGACCTATAATATTTGAGTTTTTAGCATTTTTGTGCTGTTTATTTGTCACGCCTGTGTCCTTTTATTCACAAGTCTTAATCAGAAATGGTCAGAATGAAGGATTTCAACATCACCCAGCTACTCCTCACTGTTTCACAATTCAGAGTGAGCTCTAACGGAGAAAAGAACAAACTGTGGTCGTTAACGTGACAGAGAAGCTGGGGAAAATCTCAAACACGCCACCCACAGTCGGAACTCACTGGCATGTGGTAAATTTCAGTTCTCTCAGTACCAGTTTCTGGCTCTGTTGCTGAACAGCGCCCCACTTGTGGACACTTGCCGTCCGATGGTTAAAGTTCAAAGATTGTGGTTTGCAAGTACGGTACATGCAGAAATATGTGATTTTGGGAAAGCAAGTTTTGTTTTTTTCAGTAACACCAGCTGTTCCTCAAATATGGCATAATCTTGCTCTCAAGACCTCATACAATAGGAGTAACAGCTTTAAAATCATGCAGCAGATTATGTAAATCACTTTTTACACATTTTATCTCAGCAGTCCAGTTGCAGTCTGCAGTCTTAAAGTGGTGCAGCTTTAAGAGATGATTACTGTCCTCAAATATTATTGAGCTGGCCTCTCCTATTGGCTTTTCCCACTAAATTATCGTTCAAGTCAAATCAGTTCATGATGTTTTGTTAATATGTTTTAGTGTACTGACAGAGTTGTTCTAATATCAGTATCAGAAACGCCTCCGATACAGCCTACAATGCTGGATCGAGTATTATGCACCGATCAGATGTCACATGATCGTATCATTTATCAGCTCATTAACACTACACAGGAGCAGCACTTGCTCACTACCCGATCCGTACATCCTGCCTCATCACTACTGCACATGAGCAAACTAGGACTACCAACTATGGTTGAACACTTTTGTGCACTCTATTTTTTTTACCTCATAATGCTGCATTGTGAGCAACAAATCGGCAGGTGGAGAGCTAGTTGGCATTAGCTGTTAGGATCGTGCAGCCCAACGGCTGCTAACGGATCTAACTGCTAATGTTAACGGAGGCTGCATTATGATGAGTACGTGACAGCTAAAACAACGGTCAGGGTTCTTCAGTGTTTTAATTTATTTAAACATTTTTATCTGCTGAGGTTATTTTAACATTCAAATGTAGCAAGTAGGTAATATAAAATGATAATGCTATAAAGATAACTACAGTGAGATAAAACAGTTCCAGACTTCCACACTCTGAAGGCCCCTAAATGGGTTTTGGTCTGTTCACCTCCACCACACATGTCCAATCAAATCGGCCACCGTTTTACTCGATGAACTAAAAATGTTGTTATTCGATTTAAGTTGGCACATCATGACATGTGACACCCCTCCCTATGATCCTCTCCTCGCACTGCAATAGCTATGTTTTATGGCAGCCATTGTGACATGTGTCTCCCAAAGAACGCGCTACACTGTCTTACAGAGTTTATTCTTTATAACATTTGGAAAAGGACAACTTTCAAGCCCAATATTGGCTCTTCGTCTTGCACAGAGGAGCATTTTGAATTTGTCGTTGCAGGAAAGACACACGTGCAATTGATGAGATTAATACTGGCTGTCAGTTCTAGTGCGTGGTATTGTGTAGCATGGTTTACTACGACGCTTCAGTGAAACAGAGCCACAGTTACTGTTCCTCGTGCCTGGAGTAGTTCTGGCAAGTCCGATGGGGAGGTGCAGATCCCGGTAGAGGGAGTATATGTCCCTTCTGGCCTGTAAATGTCCCAGGATCTCCCTGGAGGAGTTGGAGGAAGTGGCTACAAAGAGGGACACATGGGCTACTTTGCTTAGTCATCGCGACTTGGACCGGATATGCAGTAGAAACTGGATGGATACATGGTCGGATGAATGGGCTATTATACTGTGTTACATTCCACAGGTGATGCTTTTATTGTGTCCACACCCTGGGTAATGCATCATGGGCTACACACAGCTGTGCTTCATGGCCATAAAGTACATCATTGGTTTGTTATGCTTGCGGGCTGTGCACAGTTTTTCAACTGCCACACTCCAAGAAATTCAAATCCAAGAATGACAAGTTGTCCATGTTGTAGCTGGACAGCAGCTTGCTTACAAAGCCTACTTCGCGATGACTCCTTGTTGCCTTTGGGCACATCACTCTAGTGCAGGGATTCCCAAAGTGTGGTGCGAGGAAAAGTGTAATGGCGGTCTGATGGTGTAATAATATTAAATATAAAAAATGTATTTAAAAAGTGGGATTTTTCACAAAATAAAAACATGAATTATAAAAATCCCCTTTGTCAGATTTAAAATTAAAAACGTACAATTTAATAAATGCACTTGAGCTCCTTCTGGCAGTCTTGCGCCTGCCGCCAGTTGTACACACTAGCCAGCCTAGCTTGTGCAGCTAACGTCAGCTAACAGCGAACTTCATGCGTTCAGCAACATTAATTTAACCTCTTAATGCCTAGCCCTATTTTTAGGCCTCTGCTCGAAAATTGCATACCCAAACTCAAAAGAGTGCATCTTTGCAAGCAGTGGCGGCTGGTGGAAAATTTTCTAGGGAGGGCCATCCTATCAATTTCAGCAAACATCCCAGTATGATTTCATGCAAAAAAAATTTAGCATCAAACACGCATTATTACTTGGCAGTTAAATATTTAACATTTATTCCAACATGAAAAAAGCAGTAAATAACACTTATATAATATAATATAATATAACATGTTTATTTATTGAGATGCCCCTATGGACCTTGTTATAGGAGGTAAAGATCAGGAGAAGTAAACATGAAGTGTAATTATGAATACTGATGTTAAATTAAGCTATGATGAGTTTTCACTGTTAATTTAGGGGGGAAAAAGTGGCCCGGGAGTTACTGTCAGACCGGCCCACTCAATACACGGCGCGCTGCCCACTCAATACACGGCATGTATTTCGCCGGTCTACGGCGGCCATTCGCACTTCCGCCGGCGTCGCCCCAACAGACGCCCGGCACGACCGCACGGCGCAGACCGCGGTTATGGAGAAAAGTTTTTAAAAGCACCGTAGTGTCCAGCAGTGCTATGGCGTCCTCGGATCGCGAGGAGTAGTATAATGTCAGTTTATACTGTTGATACAGTTTTCACTGATTATTGACTTTCGGTATTAGAGTAAATTGAACGTGTTCTGTGAAGCATATAATATAGTCCCGTCGGCCTACCGGGGATTCCCCCGGTATCCCCGATGGCCAGTCCGCCCCTGCCTGTGGATACGTATGGTATGTCGACGTAATCAGCGTACTTTTAGGAAGAAAGAAAGTTGATTGACTGACTTATACGAAGTAGTGAAGCTTTGCATGTAGTCTGCTGTCTGATTGTGAGGTCAGGCTGATCTGATATCAGCTCTTTGGCAGCAGAATCGCCGCCAAAGTTCTCCTCTCAAACGGGTCTTGGAGGAGGAGTGGTCGCGCTGGCGCGGGCTCCTGTAGAGACTTCTCCTGACGAGAACGCGCAGCTCCGGGGCCTGATCGTTCTTGCCCACAGCTGAATCTATTTGAGGGCGCTGATTGGCTAAATTGTATGTCACTCATTTATATCTTGAATCAGCAATTGGCTAAACGGCTTCATAGACCAGTCTTTTTTGGGCAAAAAAGATCAAGCCCCCCTCGCTGCGTGTTCTCAGACGTGTCGTGCACACAGGCAGAGAGCACGAGCAGACGAGCACACAGGGGGAGAGGACGAGCAGGAAAAGCATATATTTTGCGCAGATATCATATTGTACACACATTACTGGGTACATTCCATAGTTAAAAAACACAAATATTGGCAATTTGTATAATTTATAATTATTATAAATCATGTTAAGCCTTCCCCTGTGGGGTGAAATGACCCCCTCCGAAGGAAAGGGCGTGTCCCTGCTGCAAGGCAGGAAGTGCATTCACTGTTTACCAGCGAAAAAATGCGGGGGATTATAGTTGTTCGGCTTCAAAATGACAATAGTAAGTGATATTTATGATCATAAAGCGATAATATGATTTGTGTTGCTGGTGTCTGTTGGCCTCATATCTCAGCGATAGTATGACGGAGAGAAATGTTACGGATATGTCCGTAATCGTTGTGGTGTTGGCGTGATTTCTGCTATTTCTGTTTGTTTGTTAGCATCAAGCTATGATTGCTAAGTCCGGAAATGTCCCGAGTGCGTACACTCCTGGCGAAATATGAATATGGTGTTGTAGTTATGCTAAGTTTGAGTACTGAGTTGAGTTTGGAGTATGTTCAAATGTCTTTTATACGATTTTATCCCAGGTTTCTGATGTTTCACGGGGTATGCAACATCATTATTAATTAATATGTGTTCACTGGTCCAAGTATGACACAAATGACCACGTGACTAGTGTCCCCTTATAAGGGGACCCTCGTCACTAAGAGGTTAAATATGCTAAACTGGCTGATATCGGGGAAACTGTCAGGTGGGACATCTGAAGCTATCAGTAGTAAAAGAGGAGAGCGAGAGAGGGGGAGAGAGAGAGAGAGAAAGAGGAATCGGAGGCGAGGGGAACGGAGAGGTGCGTTGGGGAGAGACCGGGAGAAGAAATTGAGCCAGAGTCAGAGGAAGATGAGACGGAGGAGACCGAAAAGGAGGAAGGGATAGCGCAGACAAATCGGGAGCACATCGGCCCATCGAGTCAAGGTGAAAAAAGAGGAGGCTAACAGCTGACTGAAGCCCTCTTATTTACGTCGCCACCTGAACACCAAGCATGCCAGTGCAAGTCAAAAGCCGCTTACATTTTTTATATCGAAATTGGAGGAGTTACAAAACAGTCAAAAACAACTGCAGTCTCATTCATGTGTTGGGTCTATAAATGACGCACTACGGGCTTCATATCTGGTCAGAAAGGGGCTACCGCACACAATCGCCGAAGACGTGTGCTTGCCAGCTGCCAGAGAGATGGTGGAATGTATGATTGGGGAGAAAGAAGCAAAAGAAAGTTGGACGTGTTCCCGGTGTCCAACAACACTGTGTCGCCGCATCGATGCTTTGTCCGAAGACATCCTGGCTACATTAGTCGGTCATTAATTGTAAATTAAATGTGATAATCTGCCTCTGAGCCTGTGCGTGTGTCCTCTCATCCGTATTGCTCTTTAAAAGTGACGCCTTGTGGAACTGAAAGTTATTGAAACTTTGTTGCAGTGTTTCAGGGCGTTGTCACACCCGTAGTTCGTTTGCTTTGTTCTGATTCAGGGATTAATATGATACAATGTTGCAGTTGCCCCTTTGTTCGGTTTGTGTTCACACTGCAACATTTAACAGTGGACTAAATCGAACTAACGCCACGCGCGAGCAAACTGTTCTCTCATTGGTCCGATTTTTATGCGGCTAAAATAGGCTCTGTTGCTTTTTTTCTTTTTCTTTTTTTTTTTTTTTTTTTTTAATTAAGGGGGGGGTGGGTGCGCGAACCCGGTCGGGATGTAGAAGGGGGTGCGCGGCCTAAAAAGTTTGGGAACCGCTGCTCTAGTGTGTGTTGATGGGGTCGTGCACATGTGCATGTTCATGCAAGCTCAGTCAAACCACCACAGGCCAGTCTTTCCCTCTCCTTTCTAAATTTTCCTTCTTCTCTCCGCTCTGCTCCGGTTCACGCCGTCTCTATTTTGAGATGCGCATGTCTGCTGTGACCCAGCACGTGCCGATTCTGTCAGATGTAGTCTCAAGCTTGGTGGATCACAACGGAACGCTCACTCACCAATTAAATGCGCAGTCAGACGGAGTGCTGACACAGGTCAGGTCGGATTCTAACTCTGGCATAGACACTGCTGGACTTGCAGATTCTTATCTTTGCTGAAACACTGACCTTTGCCCTCTGTTCCAGCCAGTCCCATTTAGCCCTCAGCAATGGAGAATTATCTTTTCCAACAGTCTGGCATTCGGCAAACACAACTCTTCTAACATCCACCTCGTTTATGCCTGTGTGTTCCCCAGATGTCTCATTTCACACTTTCTGGCTCTGTGTGTGTGTGTGTGTGTGTGTGTGTGTGTGTGTGTGTGTGTGTGTGTGTGTGTGTGTGTGTGTGTGTGTGTGTGTGTGTGTGTGTGTGTGTGTGTGTGTGTGTGTGTGTGTGTGTGTGTGTGTGTGTATGCCTATGCCTATGCCTATGCCTGTCAGGATGTGAGGGGGCCAGCTGCTGCCTCGGGGCTGAGAGACAGGAATGTCAAGAATCCCATGGGAAAGCCCCTCTATTTGTTTGTTTTTCTGTCTCTCACAGTCTGTCTTGCTTCTGCTCTTTAGACACGTCTATATTTAATATGCATTGGTTCTCAATATGTCCGGAAATGTGCACAACACTGAGTTAGCATCGATAAAGCTGTCGTTTTCCCGGTGCTCCAGCTGCACTGTCCATTTGAGTTAATTTCTGCGTTCGCTGGTAACTTACACAATAGCATAACAAAGTATTGCACTAATACTTGAGCTCGTTATCCAATTGGGAAGTCTCGTTGAGATCGAGATCTCTTTTGCAACACCTAAGAACAAATTACGTGAGACAAAGACACTCATTTTAGTGTTTCGTTTGTCATTCTACAATGGCAACAATGTTTGCCAAACTTTTTTTTTTTTGGGTGGGGGGGGCAAACCATCACAATGCAATTCACAACAGTCCTTATGTTCTATATTCAATCTCTTGTGACCCACTCTTTGGGAATTGCCAGAGGGCAGCAGGGTGAACAAGCTGTTGCTGGGTGGGTATTGCCAACTCACCGATATCACTGATTCTTGGTGTGTTCTGGGCAGTTACGATCACCCGCTGCAGAGCCCGCCTGCCTGCTTGTAATGTTTCCTGTTAGTTCATTTGAGGTTGATAATAAGGATTGTCTATACAGTAGACATAGACATACAGGTACATAAATTAAATCTGACTTCTTGCATTTAACCCCTTTCTAGGCCTTTAAAGAGTGGGCTGCTGGGGTTCTACAGTCAGACAGGAGGAGCAGGGGATAACACCACCAACCTTGTGGCACTGACGCTCTAGTTTTGTCTTGCGTCTTAAATCCAGTGTACCTCCTTTAGTTTAAAGCACAGTGCTTTCGGCGGGTCAGGGTCGGCCACTTGGTGTGGGAGGATACCCTTGTGGGAACCCCGGCGCTGGCTGGACCATGGTGGTGCGCCGCAACCAGCTCTAGGTTTGGCTTGAAATGGTCTGGGTTGAAGGTGACGCTTAACGGCACCTCTTCATAGATGTAGACTCTTCCTTTTGCTCTCAAAGTTCACCAGATTGATGCATTTATCTTTTTGAATGTGAAGGCTACAAAATCTTCATTCTAAATGCATGATGTTTCCAAAGTCAATCAGTAAGCGTGACCTCAATATTGACTGAAAAAGTACTCTCATTGCATTTAGTGTTCTAGCATCTGCTTAATAATGTTGTAGCCTTGCCGCAAGTGTGTTTTTTTTTTTAAATTATTTTACTTCATGCTGACATCACAGTAAAGCAACTCAATCTGGAGAACCTTGAGAAGACCCAAATATGGCATCAGCCTGTCAGCTGTTTGATCTCTGTCACCAATTACATTAACATCTGGTCATTTTGAGATGGAAAACCTCCAGCTTTCTGCTCTGGAACAAGCAATATTGATAGCTTAGCAACATTTTTCTTTGAGTCCAGCAATTGTCTCCGGTGGATTGCATATATTAAAAGTCAAAAAATATATTATTCTTCTTACCATATTAACCGTCACTTCAAAGCAACGTCTGTTTTTGTAAAAGAGAGAGCAGAAGAGATGTGGGTTGCATACCCTGGTAATATCAAAAGTTTGAGCCAAAGCGATCTGTTCATCTGTTTTGATAATAGAGTTGTTGTTTTTTTCGTCATTTATGAAGTGGAAATGCAAAACATTCCAGCGTGTCAAATTTGAGGGTTCAAAATGTGTGTAGGTGTTGGGCTGTGGATTTGGATTTTCCTTGCAGAATGGTAGGCTTTCATTGTTGTGCGAGTGGAGGATTTGTAGTTTAAAAATGCCCCTGGTTTGATGGTTGCTTCTCTCCATTACTGCAGTGGTCTAAAACCCCCCTGAGGGCAGGTCCATACCAATCAGCCTTCCACGTTCAGCGTTAATTATTTGGATTGGATTTTGAGGACAGATTTTAGGAACTCTTGATTAATGTGGCTTTTTTTTTTTACTACAAAATAGGTTGACTCTTTTTTGGGGGGATTCATCAATCAGGATAAATCAATAAAGGCGTGGTGAGTCAAAAAGTCCACGGTTCAGTGTGTACCGAGATTTTGGGATCCCAGTTCGGTACGTTTTCAATACGGCAAGGGAAACAAAGGACAACATTTTTTATTTATTTAGAAAAATGAAAGCATTAGCTGGGAGCTCATTTGCCAAAATTCCTACTATTAAAATGAAGCAATGAACCCTGGTTGGTGGTTTTGGTCACATTTTCTGAGTAGTGGCTGGTGAAAAGCAGGGTGGCTGTGTACTGGAAGTCAGTCAGAGGTCTTGCGAGGACAAGTATGGCGTCCTCTCCTCCAACCAAACACCCCTCCGATGCCTTGTCATGAGACACGAGCCAGATGCTCAGCCATCCATCACGGCGTTGTGTGAGTGAGTATGCAGTGTGTATGTTCTGGAGTGGCTGCGCTCTTCGTCAAGTAAACGTCCCCTCTGTGTTTGTGCAACTTCTGCATGGAGGAGGAGGAGGCTACTTTATTGTCTCTGCAGCTCTGTCCCTCCCGGCCCTGTGTTTGTGTGCAGGCTATGCACATGTTTTAATGCATTGCTTTTAATGCGTGTGAATAACGTGTGGTGAGCAGGCCGCTGGAGACACCGTTAAATTCAGCATGTTTGTTTATATATTTCAAAGTACTCCATTTTTTAATGTCCGTCTTCAGGTGAATCTGGTCTGGGGAAGTCGACTCTCATCAACTCTCTGTTCCTGACTGACTTGTACTCAAAGGACTACCCCGGGCCCTCCCAGCGCATCAAGAAGACCGTGCAGGTGAGGTTACTCGATTACAGACTCATTCAGCGTCACACCTGAGTTTCAACTTTAGTTCACGTGTCACGATAAAGGCTGTAAGTAGGTCATATACATTCATTTTTTTAATTTTGTTTTATTTAACCTTTTATTTCCCCAGAATAATCCCATTGAGATTTTGAATCCTGGCCAAGATAGCAGTGTAGGAGTTTCACACAAGCACCACATGAAAACACCAACTTAAACGCTTAAAACACACCAGCAAATTGCATCAACCAAAGAAATATACCAGACATGGACCTCCTCCAAATAAATAAATAAAGCAACCTTCACGGCAACCTCCGGCTCTGACGAGTGAAACCAATGCGGAAGTGTCCTGAAGCTGAAGATGATTTTACTTTCACAACTTGAACGTACTGCTCTGCAATGTCTTTCCTCGTCTCAGCCCCCTGTGTCATGGTGTGTGGTACATCTCGCTCAGTCAGAATGCCCATATTTGATTGGCTGAGCTGCATCACGTGATGTGATTCACTACCTGACAGCCTCTGCTGTTAAGTTTCGTTTCACGATAGTCACGTGCTCGCCCACTGACCAATCACAGCACACTCTGCACCTCGCGGCAGAGCTGCACATGAACACTGAGCTGCACGTAATGCTGACATCATTATAGGCCGGCTAGCAGGTGCTGACACGTCAAAGAATACACCCAACATGTCAAACTAAAGATCTGATTGGTTGAGGAATATGACAATCAACAACATCGTCCCCATTCACTTAAACTGCACTGGATGCACCTGAGACTCTGCAGGCCTCTGGCTCTGTTCTAACCTAGAGACACAGAGGTGAAATCTGATTGGATAAAAGCTCTACTTAAAACAAGCTGCACTGGAAGCAGAGCAACTGAGGAAGACAGTAGCTGTGCAATGAGAAAATAAGGTAATGGGAAAATATTTTTATAAATTATAATACATGTAGTGTATTTTAGAAAAAATATTAAATTATGAAATTAATATAGCTTTGTGATGCTACTTGATGATGCGCCGATGACTTAAACAATTCAAAGTAGTTGCAGTGTCGTGCTCAATGCCGGCTGTTCTCCCTGGTCGGAAAACAACCAGCCAATCAGAGCTTAGAAGGCAGGATAAATAACGGGAATATCGTTTATTCGTGCCAAAGCAAGAAGAAGAATGGGTCCATCCAATAACAAAAATAGAGCCACAAATGAGACAGAATAACAACTCTGACGCTGTATTCACACCAAACACAAGGAGAGTTTTTGCAGCATTACACTCGCGAGTTTGACTATATGTCAAGTTGCATACATAGTTGGCACCAAAATATTATCAGGCCTCAAAGCCACAGTGGTTGGACCAGTCCTAGTCATCAGCAAGGCCCCAGGGCCTGGTTTTGTCCTTTTATGGTCACGACAAACTCGGGAGGATCGAGGCTGCATCTCAAGCAGCAGAGGACAGAGAGAGGGAGGAGAAGCATTTTGGAGATGAGGGAAAAGAAGACAATACTGAGTGTAACTACTAAAAGGTGGACCAGGAGGGACAAGGGAGGGATGCAGGTTGTAGTAGGAGGTGGACAGAGAGGCAGTGTGTATCTGAGGACTGAGGCAGGGATGGATTATAAGAGGTGACTGGGGGAAGGGTGGGACTAAGAACAGCCTATTGGGTGAGTCCTAATATTTTCCCTGAGGCCTGATAGGGTCAGTAGCAGGGCAATAATTTTCCCATACAATGTAACACACACACACACACACACACACACACACACACAAATATAGCATGCTGAGGCTAAACTAGAAAATAACACAAACAAAATTTGATGTCACATAATTTACAATTTTAAATTTTTTTTATTTGTTATGCTATAAGGCTGAAAACATTGTTTAAAGATGCTATATACAAGATTGGGAGCATTTCTATTGTGTCCAAACGGCTCTCAACATGGCGACAGCTGAGTCGGCAGCTTGCAACTAACGGCACTAAAAGTGCAAACAACGGCAACAGTGCTGAGCTAACAGTGTTAGCAGCTGTAGCGCTCACGTAGACAGTACTCTACTATCTTTACACAGCTAATAGTTGTTTGCTACTTTATTAATACTCTAAATATTGTATGTTGCACCTTTTTATTAAATTATGAAAACGGCACACACGCACTTAAAACATATTTATCAAATTATTTTGCGGCAGGATTTGGCTCCCACTTACTCTGTATACTCTTGTGTTTGCACATTAACACAAACAAGCATCACCCACACATTAAAAGCACACACAACTGCCTTCTCCCAGAAGCCGTATTCCCTAAGAAAGTGTATTCAGTAAGGTCTATCGATTATGCAGGGTTACCAGGACAGTTTCTTCAAAGAGATGTTACTGTAGATTTATTTTAATGCAATTCAATTCTTTTTTTGTTGTTGCTGTGAGCACAGGGGCTGGGTTTCTTTTTTTTTTTTTTTAGTTACCAGTACCAATACTAGCACCCTTAAAGTGCTACCGATACCAATAGGGTACTTCATTCGATACCCATTGTGTCAATGCAAGCTGCTAGTGTGTCCCACTGGCACTCATACAGCCTTTACTGCCGATAACGCCGTCCCCCACCCACTGTGGTTACTACTGATAGCTCTGTTAGCGCTGCTAGCCACCGGCTCGGACATCCCCGTGTTCAGAGCTAGCTGTATGGGTTGTAGCTGCTGCGGTAGTCATCCAATCGCACGTCGCATTCAATTGAAAAGCGCTTTTTGAGATTGGCTGCGCGCAAAGCTGTAAAAATAGTCCAAAAGGTTTATTTTGTAGATCTGGGCACAAAAATGATGGATTGCAGGTATCATTTGACTGGAGAAGTTCATACTACTGGGTACTCGGTTATTTTGGTCGATACCTTAAAGGCATTGAGTACCAATACCCAGCCCTATGAGCACCACAAACTAAATTCCATTAATCTCCAGTGTATTGAGGCAGAGGCAGCAATCTCCACCCTGGATATTATAAACTATCAATATAATTGTAGAAACAAATCAAGTGATGTCGCCGTATCTTTTGCGTCACATGACAGCCACTCTGTTTAGTTTCAGTCTCAGCTCGGTGCTAAATTTACTCCGTTTTGGCAAGACTGAAAATACTTTTTGTTCCCAACTCCCTCTTTGGGTCCGTCACTCACACCGAACCTCGCGTGAACCCCGCCAGCACGGCATGCTCTCCTGCAAGTAGCAGTTGGTGCGTTTTCCATTGGGTGCTGTGGTCTGAGGCTGAGGGGAAGAGACAGGGTCAGAGTATTTCTATTCCAGAACAATCTCTCATGCTTTGTCGCTCTCTCGCTTCCCCCCCACCAGATCAGATTTCTTTTTAAATGATGGTGTCGCGACTGACGGCATTTTTGAGGTTTTCTCCCAATGTGTTTGTCTTCGGTGGAAATAGCAGATTTTGGTTTTCGAGACAGCTAACATGTCATGCACAACACCCGTTGGATGCACAATTAAGCCAAGATATGTCAAAATGACTGCGGTGCGGGATGTGTATGTGCTCGGCCGTAAAGTCAGGATAGATTATCTGAAGGTTGGTGGAAACTGAAGAATGTTTGTGTTTGAGCGAGAGGGCTGTAGTTTGAGTTAAAGGGGTGATCCTAAAATAACTAGCTGGCCTTGTGAAAGTATGCGGCGGCGATGTGAGGGAACAGCAGACGAGCTGCAGGAAATGATGGCTGTGTGGGACTGACTGTGAGTACATGTGACCCAAGTGTGAGAAGGAGTGGTTCTGTTTGGCTGCTTCTTCTGTTTTGCATTAAAGCCACTCGCAGAGATCGACAGTTCTTGGATATTGAATTACTATAGCACTCTGTGCCTTATTTGGCATACTGAGGCACTACAGAGCAGTTTAACCTTTTTATATTATGTCAAAATACCGAGTAGGTTTTAGTAACATTTGCATTTTAGATTAGCCGTAGTCTGTCATGACTATTTAGAGTTGGTGACATCTGAGCCGGTGGCTAGCAGCGAACACAACTGTATGGGTTGTAGCTGCTGCTGTAGTTCAATCACACGTCACATTAAATCTAAGAACGCTTGCAGTTGCTTGTCTTCGAGCAAAACCATACAATTCCTTCATTTTTTTTCCCTAGATCTGGGCACAAAAATGATGGATTGCAGGTATCATTTGACTGGAGAGGTTTTGATACTACTGGGTACTGGGTTATTTTGGTCGATACCTTAAAGAACTAAAAGTGTTACACACATGTGCACTGGTTCACTCAGTACTTAACAGTTATTGCACTGTATTCTGAGTTGTATTCACAAAAATGTTGAATCCGCAAAAATGCAGAAAGAAACTCAGATTCCAATGTTTGGTTGTGATTCAGAGCGGTGGTGTACCAAACAGTGTGTGAACGTTGGTGTGTTTCAGGTGGAGCAGTCCAAAGTGTTGGTAAAGGAAGGAGGAGTCCAGCTGACACTCACCATCGTCGATACTCCGGGTTTTGGAGATGCAGTGGATAACAGTAACTGGTGAGCGGCATATTCAGGGTGTTTTCCAAATTCCCAATAGATCATACGATTTTTTTTGTTTCTCTGCCTGATATCTTTTTCTCCATCTTTCCAGTTGGCAGCCAGTCATAAACTACATTGACAGCAAGTGCGAGGACTTCCTGAACGCCGAGTCAAGAGTGAACCGCAGGTCCATGCCGGACAACCGAGTCCACTGCTGCCTGTATTTCATAGCGCCCTCTGGACACGGGTAGGTCTGCATGAGACGAAGGTGTGATAACATGAGATGGATTTCACATAAAGTAAGATCGGACAGCATAAGGCAATGAGATAAGATGCTCTAAACAGGACTCAGTGTTCATATCATTGCGTTCCCCTCCATGCCACATGTTTAAAACATAAAAGCCATGTTGGGGCTGTAAGAAATATATTGACCATATTTTGACCATTTCAGACGTAAAGTTTTCAGTTTGTCTGTGTAAAATATTTATCTCATAATATTGGCTATAATTTACTCTGTGAAATAGTAGGTTTTAACAGTTGAAAAAAAGAGCCTTTTGGCTAACGCTGACACATTTACAGTGAAAATTTAAAAAACATTTACGCATCCAACCAACACAGAGCAACATCAGCATTTGTTTGAAGTCATGTCTCTGACCACCTGATGAATCTCATGAGTCCGATATTCACTCTCCTTTTTGCTCTGTTTTGGCCTCCTCCAACTCCCGACAATCAGCCAGTCGTTCACTTTGACTTGTTCAAGGCTTTGTTAGAGCTCATTTGTGGAAAATAGCTGTTGCTGGAAACTATACTGATAAGAAGCAGTGAGCGTGAATCAAAACGGTAAAGTAAGGGGCAGTAAAATAACCAAAACGATGGTGATACGACAGACGCCTAATCGCTGAGGTCAACAATAGAGTCGGGTGATAATTCTCTGAGGTGGACTAAGTCATGACGTCACCCGTTGGTTTGCTGACTGTGGTTTTTGAAGTCTTGAGTTCGGCATTTTGACCGTTGCCATCTTTGTTTTTGTCCAACCAATGAACGGACTGAGGACTGATGTAGAGACGCCATATACGGCTCTGGTAGCGACCTGTCAATCACAAGGTAGCCCCGCCCTCTATTTGACTCTAAATGGACCATAATTTACTAAATGAACATCATGCTGTATTGAAGAAGACTTGAAACTAGAGATTGAGACCATAAACTCATGTTTACTCATGATTTAACATGAAACTCATGTTTACTGAGGTAATAAATCAAGAGAGAAGTAGAGTCATTTTCTCATAGACTTCTATACAACCAGAGAAGTCGCCCCCTGATGGACGTTAGAGCGAATGCAGATTTAAGGCACTTCAGCAGTCGATTGACTTACCAGAAATGGAGGTTGCTGCCTGGTCACTACAAGCCCTTTCACATTTAAAACAGTTGATCCATTGTTAAAGTGAATTATTGATTATAGCACCTTGAAGTGTCATAGGTGTGTCGGTGAGGTGCAGTGTTAAAGTGGGATGAAAACCTTCACACCCTTTGTCTTGGAGACCCCTAAGTTGAGGGAAAGTCTACCCTTTAAATCCAGTTTCCAATCCTCTGCCAGCAACGCAAGCTGAGGCTGAAGCAAACATGCGTGTGTGTGTGTGTGTGTGTGTGTGTGTGTGTGTGTGTGCATGCCATAGACGAGGAGGCTGCCAGCCAGTGTATGTGACCCACAAAGGTTATATAACCCAGTTCTGCTCATGCTCAGTAGAGCCCCGCTCTTCATCACTGAAATCACCCAATCAGAGCGGAGGCTCGGAGCGGCTCACAGAGGCAGCCCTCTCATGTCAGACAAACACACTCTGTCTTCTCTCATCTCGGTGTGTGCGTGGTGTGTGTGTGTTCACTTGGCATCACTAGAACATTCCCTGTTTGTCAGTATAGCTGCAGTACCAGCTAAGTTTGATCTACATGGATTGGATCATTTATAAATCAGTAATGAGTCACATGCGAGATGCCTGAAACTACACTAATTTAATAGCAGCAGCTGGATCGTGTGTGAATGTGTTGCTTTTAGTTACTGTGAGGAACGTTTAACTGGTTATGAAACGGTCTCAATGTAGTACTGATGTCTCTATATGACCTACATAGGTTAGTCTTAGTGCTCGTCAGCGGTGTCACCGGGACACATGCAGGTTCACCAGAACCACTGTTAGCATGCTGATGTTAGCATTTAGCTCGAAGCAGCCTCTAAGAATCAGAAACGGTTGGTTGCCAGGTACGTTGCACATACAAGGAATTCAGCCAAGTGATTGGCGCATAACAATAAACACAGTGCAATAGTATGAGACGATAAATGATGATCAATAGAAAATATGAAAATGTACAATAAAATACGATAAACAAATAGGAGTATGTTAAAACAAGTCTTTGCAGTGGACTCCATGTAATGTATGGGTTTAGTCAGCCCTCTGCTGGAGACCCGCTGAATCGCATTCACTTTGGAAAGTCATGCACTTTCCCTTAGATTCATTCTCATGAATAAACTCTACTTTCATAGAAAGTGTCACACTGCCCGACGCGGCTGCTGATCCACGAAGCGGTTCCACTGTTATTGACCACAAGCCCATTTTTAGATTTTCAGTCGTCGTCGTTTTTCTATCTAATCTAAACTAAAATTGCTATAAGTCAAAAGCTAATGGAACTACACCGCGGTCACATAAGCACGAGTATAAACACAACGAGGCTGTTAAGGCGGACTAGTCGGCATGATGACATTTTGTAGTCTCTTTAAGGCAATTGTTAGTAACTGTTTTTTTAAAGACACCTAAAAGCTTCAAAATGCATGAGTGGTGTATTCTGGGACGTGTTTTATACTGGGGGAGGCAGATAACTAGGCTTTGGGTATTGGCAGAAACCGGGTACTGCACCGATCCGATACCAGTGTTTGATTAATAAGCAGCATGCCTCACTGTGTGAAAGAGACTGGGATCATTATGTTATGTGTGAGGCAACATCAGGCTTCACTTAAACATCGCTTTCTCAACTTAGTAAAACTAAATGTATCATATATACATGGATGTGCATTTATCAACGTATTTACAATTCAAATACTAAATCGTCCACTAGGTAAAATAAATCTTCCAATTTCCAGTATATATCTACATATATATGTAGATGTATACAGTATATGCTATTTGAGTCAGCATCGGCCTAGATTGAAGAGGCATCTAACCAAAAACCTATTCAAGTGGAAACGTTGGCTTAAAGACAAGGACTCCAGAAGTGCAAAAATGGGACAGCTGCCAAATACATTCGCATTTATGAGCAAAGATGAAATTATCAGTGGAAAACCGCTAAGTGGAAACCGGTTGCTGAGCATACCACACTTGCCAGGTGAATGGACCTGTTGACGTCAGTCGCTTGTTGTTAAGTTTTATTCTGTCTGTCCTTCAGTCTGAAGCCGCTGGACATCGAGTTCATGAAGAGACTCCATGACAAAGTCAACGTCATCCCTCTTATTGCAAAAGCTGACACTCTGACCCCAGAGGAGTGCCAGCTTTTTAAAAAACAGGTATTTGTGTGTGCATGTGTCACATTAGTAGGATTAGAAGTGCTGCTGCTACAGGCCAACTAATGTACGCAAATACATAACAATGTTGCATATTTGTATCTTATTTAGTTACTGCAAGCAGCATACAAGTAAAGCACCAGTAGACATTTTGGGAAGTGCGTTTACTCCTGAGAGTAAGATGAGAAATACGGAGCTATAGCTAGGAGGCAATTAGCCATCGCTTAAACATTTCCAGTTCATAACTCCTTCTCAATTACAATGGGTTGATTTATTGTTTCTGTTTGAGTAGCAGTGAGATGCAACATGTTAATTAGAGTTGTTTGTAGGCATATTTTTTAAACTTTGGACAGAGCTAGGCTTATGCTAAGCTAGGCTAATCACCGCCTGGCTCTGTGCACCATACTTCATGCATAGACATGACAATGGTGTGAATCTAACTCCCAGAAAAACATTAAAGATTGTAAACCTTCAGGAAAAATTCAAATCCCTTCTGATCTGTATGCAGGCCTGTATTCTGTACGTGTTGCCTTTATTCTGATTTCTCTCTCCTTTCGTCAGATAATGAAAGAGATACAGGAGCACAAAATCAAAATTTATGAATTCCCAGACACGGAGGACGACGAGGACAACAAGCTCATCCGAAAAATTAAGGTAATGGACACAATTTTGTTCATAATTTTAAAACTAATTTAATCGCTCAAAATCTCCTTTGTAGAGGGGCTCATTGAGAACTTTTACTAGTGATTGTCGTCCATGTAACTCTGCCCCAGCAACCGCTGCCTCTGGTAAGACCAAGCATAGTGCTACATGTTGGAACATTCTTTACCTGCGTCATGTCAGTCAACATGATTGAAGGTCCTGTCACAGCAGCATTTAAAGGACCAGTGTTCAAGATTAAGTTGGATATATTGGCAGAAATACAATATAATATTAACAACTATGTTTTCATTTGTGTATAATCACCATAAACTAAGAATTTATTTGGTTTCGTTAGCATAGAATGATCCCTTCATATTTACATAGGTAGGAGGTCCTCTTCACGGAGTCCGCCATGTTGCACCACCTTGTTTCTACTAGTGATGGGAATTCCGGCTCTTTTTAGTGAGCCGAGCCAAAAGAGCCGGCTCTTTCGGCTCCCAAATGGCTCTTCAGATTTTTTGGTGCTTAAATTAATTTACCAACAATAATGTAAAATTATGCGCAATATGAATTACTAATGTAAAAAAAACATGCACTATATCAAATGTTTATGATATAAATACACTTTTATTTATACACTCTACAGAGTGATAAAAAAAAAATAATTTAAAGTGAAACAACATACAGAAGCTTACAGAATCACACAACAAAATATTAATTAAAATGTGTAAAACAAAAAGAAACACCAAACAAAGCGGCTCCCAATCAGGAGCCGGCTCCCGTCATTCACGTCAAAGAGCCGGCTCTCAGAGCCGTTTCGTTCGCGACCGACACATCACTAGTTTCTACAGTAGCCCAGAACGGTCAAACAAACACCAGCTCTGGAGAGAGCCTTCAGCAATTTTTTGTTGGCTGGCGGCCACCGTAGGTCTAAAGCAGGGGTCTCTAACTGGCGGACCGCGGTCCGGATCCGGACCCAGACGCAGTTGCATCCAGACCCAGGACCTAAAATCGATATTTCGGAATCACACATATATTAGGCAGCGAGTTTGTACTTTAACCGGTAGGGTTGCACGGTGTATCGATACTAAAAAGGTACCGCAGTACCTGTACGTTAAAAACGATACGATTTTGCATATTTTTAGTATCGATACTTTATTAAAATAGCGCGATCAGAGCGCACTGGCTGCTCCACTCCCTCTCATGCTGCCTGCAGACATGCAAGGGGGCGGGGCTGCCCAGCGCGCTCACAGCAACAGGCAGCGCGCGCACTCACAGCGAGTGATCACAGGGGAGACATGCAGGAGCTTTTGCCGACTTTCCTCTGCTTGTTGGAAAACAAGATGCAGAAGTATCATCTGGAAGTACTTTGGCTATATTGCAGACAGTGAAGGAAAGCCCACTGACCTACAGAGACCCGTCTGCGAAACGTGTTTCAAAGCCACAGACAAAGTGAGGCAACACGTCTTACACGGCAAAGCACCTTTCAGATAGACACCCCGAGCTTTTTAAAAAGTTCAAAGAACGACGGGTAAGCACATGTGATTATAAACATGAACACCCCCAAGCTCACCCATAGACAGCTAACACGAGTAGCCTTAGCCTAGTTTGACAACAAGCCTATGATCATGAGGTCACAATGCACACAAACGTGCACTAAATGAAACACAATTGATGCAAAATGGCTCCATGCTGGTGGAGCCTGAGGGTGGATCTTGAGCTAATTCGTACCCACTCGCATCTAAATGAAGACACAGAAAATAAACCTAAGAGCCCAGTATGATCAGAATACATACAGAACACATGAATTCACTGTCCCAACAATGATGTTACCAGAGAGGATAGAGCTGAAACAAGTGTTAATAACCACACATAAAGTCCATGCTCACTGATTTCTCTTTTTAGATGACAAAAATACAATATTGTTGCTTTTTGATTGACATCACTTCACACCTGAATGAACTGAATTTAAAGCTGCAGGACAACTCTGTGAAATTTATTTTTCTAAAATGAATTACTTTATTTTAAGATGCACATTCTTCAAAAGCTTTCTGTTATGTCAGTTATTCTTTAATCCAGCCATTATTTTACTTGAAATGAGAAGAACATTTATTTATGTATTATTTATAATCCATCCAGTTAAATTTGAAAACTGAGAATAATAATTTGTTAAAATAGAATTGATATGTACTTTCTTTATTTCTTTACTTTCTTTATTTATATATATATATATATATATATATATTTTTTTTTTTTTTTTTTTTTATATATATATATTTTATATATATATATATTTTATTTTATATATATGGCACTAAATGGCACGGGTTAAATATTATTGTACTGTTTCGGACCTTTGCCCAAGGAGATTTTCTCAATCTGGACCTTTTGGAATTTTAGTTGAAGACCCCTGGTCTAAAGGGAGGGGTGAGCAGTGGGGTATTTAGTTAGTTGCAATCTGTAACTTGCCACTAGATGGCACTATTTTCTACACACTGCTCCTTTAAAACAGGGAGACGGTCACATTGTAGTCAGTAATCAGTTCATTCCAATTGAGCATCTGCAGTGGAATACACCTGCATTTTTCATTTTGAATTCATCCTATGTAAATTTTGACAGAACAAAACGAAGTCCAAAATGCAACGCTGTTGAAGAAAATTAACTACATTGCACCATCCAGTTATTTTAGAACCCTGCTCTATAAGAGTATAAACTGCTCCTCAATTTTTCAAACATAGCGAAGATCAAACTATCATGCTAACTTTTTTTGTGCTAACAGTTAACAAGCTAGCTAGCTTCGAGTACTTTTTTCCCCAAGTCAATGATTATTGATAAGTGATAAACAACCCTGGTTAGCATGCCAGCTAAATTAATTAATTTATAACTTTGTATGTAGTCCCTACATTACCAAGCATCTAGCACCAACTTTGACGACAGGACACATGGATATATTTTGCTCTGCCACATTTTGGCGTGTTAAAAATATTCAAATCTCTTTAAATCAGTTCTCACACTCTAAATACTGTCAGTCCGCTGCACTTGGACTAGATGGGAATTTGAATGTATAATTAGTAATTATTAATTACGAATAAACATGTCAGCAGACATAAGTATCCCAACCTAAAGATTTGTGAAATCAACCCATACTAAATCAGTGGTCAGTTGCCACAGAAGGGGACCAATCAAACAAAGAACGAAGGAGTCTATCAAACAGCTGGTTCTTCACAGTAAAATTAAGTTGTTCATCTCTTCACTCCAGGAGAAGATGCCACTGGCAGTGGTCGGCAGCAACGTGGTGATCGAGGTGAATGGAAAGAAGGTCAGGGGTCGCCAGTACCCGTGGGGCGTTGCGGAAGGTAGGTTCACTCGGGTCCGCTACCAGAAAAGAAGGACATGGCTTCCAATTTGTAGCCGAAACCAGAAAAGAAGTAGGCACACTTTGAAAGTTCACATGTGGGTTTTTGTCAGTTTTCAAGAAGGACGTTTGATTCACAGTTTTTCATTGCACCTCGGTCAGACAATGACAGATTGTGAGAGACGGGCTGATGCATGTGGGCGATTGAAGGTTGACATGTTTGAAGATGTCCAGCAGTCGTAGTGTCCTCTCTATCATGACGAATGATGCATGGTATTCCTGAGAGTGTGGGATACAAGGCATGTTTTCCACAGTGACCCCCTCGTATACACTGAATGTATTATCTACCAGGTAATACAAGGACTTGTCAAAATGTACTCTTGACTGCAAATGAGTCCATGAACAAATGCAACCTCCTTAAGTAGGAAATAAGTGCCACATAGCACATTGTAAAACACCTGCTGGAGCTTTATCAGATTAGTCTAGAAATAGATATTGATTTTTGTCATTTCATTATTGTTGGATTTGAAAGTAAAAAGAGAAGTTGATAGACACATTTAAACCATCACATTAATAAGGTAACACCAGGCCGGTTAAGTCTCAGTTAGGGCTCATTTTATGCCTCGCAAAATGAATATGAATGCAATATGATAGAACTCAATGTCTGTCCCACTCTTGTGTCATCTCGGTAACGCCTTAGGAAAATGTCTCCAAATTTGGCTCAAATGTATCAAATGTCTGACTAATTATTGTGGCTGTGACACCAAGGAACACCTTGACGGAATTTTTTCAAATTCAAAATTGTCAGGCTTTTGAGTCTCAGTGGGTGGCACCAGAATGTTTTTTTGAGGATCCCGGTGGCTTTTCGTTTCCCAAGTTTTTGAGTTGGTATGGGTGAATAGAGGGTTAGCAGTCACGGACATTGGGATTAGCTAAATAATTGAATTTTGCATTTACAATATTTGATTACATACGAGTAGACATGGTCAAGAAAGAACCTCCACATTTAATGAGAGGGTTTACTACTTTTTCTGTGTCGATTGGGAAATACATGAGCGCAACATGTTCCCAAAAGAAATTGTTACATTCTGACAAGTTAGAAGTTACCTGGCAGGATGCTGATAAATTGTTACCTCAACACAAACAAACTCATGTGCACACAGTCCTTTTGGTAGTGTTGGTGTTGACCCTGATGGGGACTCTGGGGAATAAAAGGAGGATAGGCATAGTGTATTATGGGATATGTTGTTCCACTATGGCAGTAGGCACTGACCAGTGTCACCACAAGTCACATTGAACTGCTGTTGCTCCTAGTGGTGTGTTAGTTTTCCTTTGTTGTAAAGTCCTCTGAAAGATGATTGTATTGTACATATCTTTGTAAAGTATTTTACCTTTGTTTATGTGGTTGACTGTTTATCAGGCTTTCACTTTTTTTCATTCCTTGTTTTCTCTCTTTTTTCTTTGTCTGTTCTTTTCCATGACTGACAGAGGGCATTTTTGGTAAACCAAACCATCTTTCACTTTAGTTCATCCTCATTTTCTCCCCTACTCCATCGCCTCCTCTTCCTCAAGAGTGTCCCCCAAACTCTCCATCCTTCCTTTCCCTCCACTTTTCTGTTGCTGTGCTGTCTCATCATTAGGCTGATGGTCAAACCAATGCTCTGATCAGACTTGGGCTGAATACTTCTCTGAAGTGCTGAAATACACCATATTTTGGAAAACGGACATGTTAAAATGTGAACGTATTATATCTTGAAAATACAAAAGAACATAGACACTGAAATCATTCATGTGTTCTCAGTAAAACGTTTCTCATTGCTCTTTGCTGACACTTTACACCAGGGGTCTCTAACTGGCGGACTGCGGTCCGGATCCGGACCCAGACGCAGTTGCATCCGGACCCAGGACCTAAAATCGATACTTCGGAATCGCACATATATTAGGCAGCGAGTTTGTACTTTAACCGGTAGGGTTGCACGGTGTATCGATACTAAAAAGGTACGCGGTACCTGTACGTTAGAAACGATACGATTTTGCATATTTTTAGTGTCGATACTTTATTAAAATAGCGCGCGATCAGAGCGCACTGGCTGCTCCACTCCCTGTCATGCTGCCTGCAGGCATGCAAGGGGGCGGGGCTGTCCAGCGCGCTCACAGCAACAGGCAGCGCGCGCACTCACAGAGAGTGATCACAGGGGAGACATGCAGGAGCTTTTACCGACCGCCCTCAGGTTGTTGGAAAACAAGATGCCAGAAGTATCATCTGGAAGTACTTTGGCTATATAGCAGACAGTGAAGGAAAGCCCACTGACCTACAGAGACCCGTCTGCAAAACGTGTTTCAAAGCCACACAGACCAAGTGAGGCAACACGTCTCACACGGCAAAGTACCTTAACGACAGACACCCCGAACCTTTTAAAGAGTTCAAAGAACGACGGGTCAGCAAATGTGATTATAAACATGAGCACCCCCAAGCTCAATTAATCAATTTAAAGCTGCAGGACAATTCAGTGAAATTCATTTTTCTAAAATGAATTACTTCATTTTAAGATGAACATTCTTCAAAAGCTTTCTGTTATGTCAGTTATTCTTTAATCCAGCCATTATTTTAATTGAAATGAGAAGAACATTTATTTATGTATTATTTATAATCCATCCAGTTAAATTTGAAAACTGAGAATAATAATTTGTTAAAATAGAATTGATGTGTACTTTCTTTATTTGATTTGACAGTTGTTGACTACACAGAGACGTTGTTACTACTACTAGGCTTCTTGTGTGTGTGTGTGTGTGTGTGTGTGTGTGTGTGTGTGTGTGTGTGTGTGTGAGATTTTCTCAATCTGGACCTTTTGGAATTTTAGTTGAAGACCCCTGCTTTACACCATGGTAAATGAGCCTCTACAGAGACCCCCCTTTTATAAAAAGGCTATAGGGGCAATTATTAATATGGTATATCATTTAGATATTTTGAATATTGAATTTGGTAACTCGGTGTAGCTGATTTTATGGGGTTTATTCTGGAATAGGATACCACATGTGAGTCTGGTATGGTAGTGTCCCAATATCCTGGGACACTACCATACCACACCAACAAATATTTTAACAAATAATTCAAGGAAGCAGACAAAAGTCCATTCACACAACAGCAGTGTACATCTCTTATGCTACAGCCGACGTCATCAAAAATGTTGCATATTTCGTGTTGGCAACGGAAATGGCATGTTTCTCTAGACGAGTTGGCGAGCTTTAAACATTGAGCTTAAAACTGTTACCATCATCAGAAGGACTGATGATCTACAGCATTGCGACGTTTCAGAACAGGTGTATCAGTTTAACGAGTGGCCATGTTAACTGGTGACGTTGGTAGTAACTGAAGTAAATGGTTGGTAGCTAATAAACATATATTTCAAATTGATTGAAGTCTTTTACAAAAACACCTACGTGTTCTGTTGGTGTTTTCAACAGCTGCCGTCGCTATGAGCAACCAAGACGCATTCGGCCGAGAGTCGCCAGCTTTTGGTCACCGGTTGCGAGCAATTAACGGTCACCGGCTGCGAGCTATGAACCATGTTGACTAGCACTGGACTGTTTGTAGCGTCCGTTTTAAAAGTGAATAAAGTCAAACCTCTGAGTCTTTGTCCTGGTGTTTGACATTCTCTACATGAACACAGATAACAGAGTTGGATCATCTAGAGCAGTGGTTCTCAACTGGTCTGGCTGCGGGACCCACCATCAACATCAATTATATTTTAACAAATATTATTCTCATTTTTCAAATTTAACTGGATGGATTTTAAATAATACATAGAAATACATAAATACATGTTCTTCTCATTTCAAGTAAAATAACAGCTGGATTAAAAAATAAATTACGTAATAAAATTCAATTTAGGAAAAATTATTTTCACTGAATTGCCCTGCAGCTTTAAACTCAGTTCATTCAGGGTGAAGTGAAAAAGCCACAATATTATATTTTTCTCATCTTCTAAAAAGAGAAATTAGTGTTTGAAGAATTCACCTCTATGAGTCTGTCCAGTCAGAGTCTAATGACTCTGGTCTCTCTGGACATTTCTCTCTTTTGGAATTCGTCCTATGATTTGACTTTCACAACTCACACCTCAACAGTCCTGCTCTGCTGTCTCTCCTCGTCTCTCCCCGTGTGTCATGGTGTGTGTACATCTCACTCAAGTCAGGAAAGCTTTATCACGTGATGTGATTCACAACGCATTGGTCGGTGTTTTCCCTGCACCGCTGAACAAGTGCCGTAAATGCTGGAATAATTCCGCTGCATAAAAAATGCCCTTCAAAATAAAATCACAATTTCTTTTTTTTTTTTTTTTTTTTTTGTCAGGCAAAGGCCCGCGACCCACTGAAAACGGGTCCGCGACCCACCAGTTGAGAATCACTGATCTAGAGACTTGTAGCTCGTAATGTCTCTCTGGTGTAACGTTACGTGCTAGCTTTCTCCACCAAATACATGTTTAAACCTTCCCACTAAATACTGGGCTATAGCTAATGTATTCTACCCACACAGAGATCTGGAAAGTCACTTTGTTTGGGTTGCATTTACCATCTTTGCTGGTTAATGTTCGTACAATGCTTGACAAGCTATCTCACTCCGCCGTACTTCCGTTGCCAAACTGCGTGCGCACACCTACGTACATCATCATTGTTTCTAAACGGGTTTATAGCTTGGCGGTTCAATGCACTACTCTTTCATCCTTATACCATGTTGTGTTCATTTTAGAGCCTTACCAACATTTGAGTATTATTAGATTATTTTAGTTCATAACAGTTACATTGGTAATGGAATGGTATGGTAGCAGATAAGTAACATAAATTTGTACATTTTGGAATGATAAAATGTCTCAATACACATCTTGGTTGTTTATGGGATCTGTCTCAAAAATGTTGTTATGGTAAATATCTGTGGATATGTGGTGATTGGTTGATCAGTGGCAACCTCCAAAAAATGTAATATTGCAACTCAGCTGTAAGACATTGCCCCCCCCCCCCCCCCCACCACCACCACCAAAGACGAACCAGGCTACACCAGAGCAACACACACTACATAAACCAACTCGCATAGTCTCATTCCATAGGTGATTTCTTCATGTATTCCTCATGCCAAACGAATATTTAAACAGTCTGCTCTTCCTATTGTCAGTTACTGAATTCTACATATTGCTTCGGGGCCTGTAATCTACCAGAGGGACACATGAATGATTCTGTTTCTTGTCTTTTGTTTTTGAGTACTTAATTCGATAGTCAACCCATAAAATAACCTCACTCTGTTTTAAAGGATAATTCCAGTCTATTACAACTATGGTCTTGTGTTGATAGCTTTGTCTATCATCTATCAGTTACTCACCACAGTGATTACCGAGATGTTTGAACAGAGTGGCATCACTACAACAAAGTCTGGCAGGGTGAGAAACACAAGCAGTCAGACTATCAACCAGGTTTGCAAACTTTAAAAAAATGACAAACCATCACGACCCAATTCGCAACAGGCTCTCTATATATATATATATATATATATATATATATATATATATATATATATATATATATATATATATATATATATATATATATATATATATATATATATATATATATATATATATATATATATATATATATATATATATATATATATATATATATATATATATATATATATATATACACGTACACGTACACGTCACCTTATATTATCTTGAGCAGGTAAACCAGCTGTTTCGAAGAAACTTGCATCTAATAAATCACAACTTTGTTTTTATTATGTGTTATTTAAAATATACGCACATGTTAAATGCTTTATAAATGAGACCAAATAAATACAAGAGTTAACCGACTTAAAGGTGTACTGCAGATAAATGAAAAGACTTATTTTGGTAAGCCTAATAAAATCTCCTGCGACCCACCCAACCCAGTCTTTGGGAATGAGTGATCTAAACCAATTCATTTACGGCTAAAACTGCAAGTGAGCGCACCCGAAACGTTGCAAATAAACCCTCATTGTACAGGAAAACTACAGCAAGTACAGAGGGTCACACAGTTTGGTTAACAATTTTACCATTCGTCTTTATTTTCTCTTTAAAAGATGTTTGTCGAACCCGAATCACAAAGACCAAGGTTGTAGTAGACGGGAATTATCCTGCAAGGTGCATTTAAAGAGGCGTACTTGACACATATTTCAAAATCCATCTGGTGTTCTCAGCAGGTTTAAAAGCCTCCACATACTCACCTGTCCTCCCAGGTCTGATGCTGTGAATAGTCATGGAGAAAACTAGAGGCTATTTGTTTGTGCTGAAGCTGCAATAGAAACATCGCTCTAACGCTGTGGTTCCCTTCTTTGCTCCTGTGGTCTCATTTCAGTCCCGCTTCACCACACGCTTTAACTCGCCGTGTTGTGCCAGAGTCTAATTGGTTGTGTTGGTGCAGGGGTGAGAACGGTGTACAGGCCTTACTGTATCACTGGACCAAAGACCGGGATCCGCCATCTTAACGCATCGCTTATAGATTCATTACAGATTCATGAGCAGTTAATGCTGAGTTAGGGTTTTCCAAAAGGGCATGTAGCAGCTCATTTATCTCATCAAGGTAACACGTGGTTTGGAATCATGACTCATTCGCATATTTGGAATTGTATGACTTTTAACATAGAAACATGTGGTTGAAACAGTTGTGTGCTCTTGATTCATTTATTTAACCAATGCAGTTCATCATCATGGCCTAAATACACACTGCTAGTAGGTAAAGCACCCAGGCTCAAAACACCTGGTGGACTCCGATCATTTTCCAATAAAGTTCATGATTGACAAATAAAAAGCTGAAATGTTTTGACTTGGAGAATGCATCAGGTGTTTTCTGCCATTCATCAACAATTAAGATCTGTATGCGATTAGTTAAAACTTCTTTTTTTTTTTTCCTGTGACCCTTGACCTTCACTTATTCCCTCATTGAGACTTGCACCCCCAGCTGTTCATGCCTAGATCCCCCCCCCATATAACACCTCCTCTCCAACCACCACACTCCCTTTAAAAGCCCCGCGCTCTTTAGTCAGTCAGCTTGGACACATGCAGGTTATGGTGTTGATCCGGGCCAAATCTGGTGCTGAATCTGGGCCAAACACGGGCCGGTTCTGGGCTCAACCTGGGCCAGGTCTGACCCACGATAAACCCAGCTGCTCCAGACCCAGATTTTCCCCCCCCCCCCCTCCCCAGCTGGGTGCAAAAAGTAACTGAAAACCCGTACCCCTCCCCCTCCGTCAGAGCTCCCTCCTCTAGAAGAGACTGAAGGTCAATGGCTGGCTTGGGATGAAAAGGGGCGGGACTGCTTAAGTTTCATCAATGGTAAGGTGTGCTCCTTATTCGCTCCCCTGATGATGATTGACTGCCAGCGGGGCGGAGGCTAACCAATAAGGAGCAGCGTATTTGACGAAGAGGAGGCGGGAGAGCCACCATGTCCACCTCAGCAGCAGTTTATTAGTGGTCCTTTTCCAGAATGCCATCTGACCGTATACCCATGTCTTTGTTGTTAAGCTGAAAACTCACAATCACCTAACGTACCGGAGACCTTTTCTGTTGTCTGACCAAGAACTGTTGTTCGTTCGAACTTTGTGGCATCTAACAGTGAAAGGCTGTGATCAGATAGGAGGCTTTATGTTTCTGACTTGTCCTTCCGGTTCATTCTTATGAACTTGATATCACAGGAACGCCTGAAGTGAATTTCTTCAAATTTGGCACAAACGTCCACTTGGACTCGCAGATGGGCTGATCATAACTGTGGCAGTCAAAGATCACTGTGACCTCACCAGAGGGCATTTTTGGCTGTAACTCAAGCATCCAAATGTAAATTATGAGAATTTCGAACTGCCAACTTTGGATGAAACTACTCAGCCTAGAGTAGTTTATTAGCTCCGAACCAGTTAATGGAAACGCGCCCGTTTCTTTTTGGCAAGATTTCAAAAGTTTGCATTGAATGGAACACGGCTAGTGTTGGGCTTAAGAGCTACAAGCTGTAAACACAAGTGGCCAAAGCACTTTTAATTGTGCTTTGAGCTGCGTTAGTGCACAGTTCAAACATGCTTCATGTATAGTAGTAGAGCATGGGCCTCTGCAGATGTATTCACTCCAACAGTCACCACAGAAGGATACTTAGCTGGTGCACTGTGGACTTTTAAAGTTTTGTTTTAGGGCAAAAAGCCGATGAAAAACAGAATGTAAGGCATATGCTGATATAGAAAAACCGTCCTATGTGATCATGGCTTGGTGTCCCTCTGCCCTTTGTGATCTGTTAATGTGCTACTACAACCCATGTTGTACAATGCCTCCTTATACTGTCACTTATCTCAATATTCCCTTACCTTTATAACCTATGAATGAATGGAATGAACTTTACATCCTCTGATGTCTGTTTGTACCACGAGGTCTAATAGAATAATAATCTATTTCTCTATATTACCACTGTGCTGTATATGCTTTATCTTGTAAATAACACAGATGTGTTAATGTTAATCACCAAAAAAAGTTTCTGCTGGGAAGTTTCTCTCAATGTGAACACATAGCCTGAGATACACCCCATTTACCCAGAGTTCTTTGCAGTTATTTAGCATCTGTGAAACCGGCTGTATCAGTTTCCCTTGAGACCAGATATTGATTTTTCATATTGTTCGTGTATTGTTATTCTGATCTGTGTGTCTCTCTCCCTGTGTTTCAGTGGAGAACGGGGAACACTGCGACTTCACGGTGCTGCGCAACATGCTAATCAGGTACAACATCCGTGCATTTCTTCTCCAAACTTAATCTCATGAATGCAACTTGATTTTTTACCCAGAGAGTCCACTAGAGGCTGACCTAGTTCTCCTCATGCCCACATTAGTTCACTGTTGTCTCAGATGCTAATGTAGCAATAGTCAAAGTTGAATATGTGCTAATTATTTGCAGCACTAGCTTGTTCTCTTATAGAGTGCTGTAGAGATGATGTATTTTTGTAGGCTGTAATGGGAAAATATGTCGTAGTCTTATTTTTAGGGTTAAAGAATGTAAGCTCTTACATTGCAAGCACCAAACAGTGCGTTTCTTATCACATTCCAGTAACTTTCCACCCAGGTGTCTTGTTAATCTTATGCTGTCATCTGTCTTTAAGGACGGAGACACAGAGGCTTTAATTGCGGTAATTTCCTTGTGTTGAGCTTTAGCTGAAGGTATCTACAAAAGATATGATGTGTGATTGTAAAACAGGGGTAATCCGTCTCCAAAACCACATGCTGTGACTTAAACTCCTTAACCAGGTCAAAAGGACGGTGGAGGAAGGCATCTGGCTGGATTATCTGTTGTTTATGGAGAGGCAGACTGAGTACAAAGGAATTGTAAATAACTTGTATAACACTTATTGGTTATCATAAACACGGGACACTATGCTTCAAAGGAGAAACATCTGTCATTACTTTTATCTTCATCCTGTCCTTTTGTTTATTCTTGTTTACAAGGCAGGGTTTCAGCAGCTGGTTTCTCTGCTCTGTGGGTATAAAGGTAGCATTCATGTAGATGAATTTAGGGCACTCCTCACTAGACTCGGTTTTACGTGTCTGTTGAGAACTGTTTCTCTCTTTTGCTTGCAAGCAAATAAATTGACTATACATTTTTGATCGTTCATCCAGACTCTGTTTCATTTGACATTGATTTGATAACACTTTACACTTTTCTCCCGAACAGTTTCAGAAATATTCCATCACAAGGCCAACCAAGAAGTTGGCATCACACCTCCACCAAAAGCCAACGGGATTCTTTCATTGGATTCTGGATTATTGCAGAAAATACACTCTGTGGCAAACAAACGTTTATGATACTGAAGTTTTGTTCAGAAAGATAATCTTCACAAGTGAACACCACTTTTATGATTTTTGAAGTATAAATAAAATTGTGAAAAAGTGAAAAGCTAACATTAGGCTACAAACAAACTCCACCACGGTCACATGACTGCACGTCACCACCACTAAGCTAAAGGAGGACTAGAGTTCTAGTGAGGACGTTTAGACGTCTCATTTAGACACTTTTTTTAAGACTTAAAAGCTTCTAAATTCACCAGAGGGGTGTTTGCTGACGTATTTTATGTTATGAAAACAAAACGGTAAAATCGCTTCAGGCATCTAACCAAAATGCTGACTCTTTTCCTTGTTTTAGGACTCATTCCTGCAGCAATCTATACATGAGCTGTATCTTCCTTCTGGGGTTCTCTCTCCTATTCTGCTCCCCTTCCTTCCTCCTTCAGGCACCTGATTTGTTTTTCTTCTTGTTCTTCCCCTTCCATAGGACCCATATGCAGGATCTGAAGGACGTCACCAACAATGTCCACTATGAGAATTACCGCAGTAAGAAACTTGCCGCAGTCACCTGTAACGGAGTAGACAACTCCAAGACCAAGGGACAGCTCACCAAGTACGCCTCAGTCACTAAACTACTGCTCCTCTCATTATAATAACAGGGAACACGTTACTTTAGATGTGGAACAAACTGCTTTCCTTTAGTTTTTAAGTTCTATGACAAGTGAATATAACAAATTACAACTAGCCTTCGCTGTGGTCCACAGGAGTCCCCTGGCCCAGATGGAGGAGGAGCGCAGGGAGCACGTGATGAAAATGAAGAAGATGGAGGCAGAAATGGAACAGGTCTTTGAGATGAAGGTCAAAGAGAAGAAGCAGAAACTGAAGGACTCGGAGGCCGAGGTGGGTTTGAGGATCTCCGTGTGTTTGAGCGAGAGAAAGATGAAAAGTGTTGGAAATAAATTGCATTTATCTTTTTTCATGGCCACCATTCATGGTCTTGGTCCAACATGATGCCATTAATTAACCTCTAAATGTCGACTCAGCTGTGGTTTTTCACAAGACTTCGTGTTGTTTTATGTTCCAATCAAAGGTAGAGATCAACTGATTGTCTGATGTCTGTTTTACGTCGTGCACATAGCGGCATAGACAGTAACGCCACACACACACACACACACACACACGTACACACATGTCGTTGTTGTGGAAGTTCTTCCGTGTGAGTGACGAAGAGCTCACAATTTGTAACATCTGCAAGTCTAAAATAAGCTGTGGCGAAAAACCTTTAAAGAATTTGGGACACCTTTGAGATCCGTTTGAGTGAGAGAAACAAAGAAAAAAAAAAAAAAAAGAGTACAAAGAAAAATACAAAAACTGATTGTATATGCTGTCAATTATCATTTTTCGGCAGATGAGACTTTTAAAAAAAGCGGAAATTGGAATCGGCCAAGAAAATTGCATTCATATAAAAATCTTATAATCATAAGGAATGTCTAGTTTTACTAATGTACTCTATAAATTCTTTATACCTGACTCATTTTTTATTCTGAATGGCTATACGAGTCATTTTTAGTTGCCTCGCTATATAACCAGACATCTACGATGCAGGTGTTTGTTTGTTCTAAATGAATGAACCAGTATTAAACAGTAGGTAAAGATGAAATCCAGTTAAGCTTGGAGCAATAGTTAATTAGGTCACCAATAGAAATGTGTGAAATGAGAATCTTTACCTTGAAAAAACGATTTAACAAAATAACCATTTTAACAGTAATAGTAGTTTGTTCTGTTATGGCAAATAACCAAGACAACTGAACAATATCCATCCGCAGATGAAGACAATGTGGCTGAAAGCATCACAATAGCCTAGGACTGTAAGTAGACCTAGAGTTGAATTCTGTTTTGTCAGGTTTCAGAAAACAAAAACATGATTTCACACTTTTTTTACATGAATCTGGATATATAAATCATAATTTTTCTCATACTGATCCCAATATCAGAAATGCCTGTGATACAGCCTAAAATGCTGAATCAGGTGTCGGGGAGCACGGGATTCTATTCACCAATCTGTTATGTTATGTTATTTATCAGCTCATTTATGCGACAAAGGAACTTTAATCACGTGTGTCTCTTGATACTGATCCGTACATCATGCCCGATCGCTACTGCATGTGTGCCAACTAATGGTACACATCTGTCCTTATCTTGTGCACTCTGTTTTTTCCGTGATAATGCTACGTTGTGAACAACAAATCAGTGTTGAAATCAGCAGGAGAGCTAGTTGGCGCAAGCTGTTAGCAGGCTGCACAGGAGTTACATTATGATGCGTTCAAGCTTTATTTAGTAAAAAGGAGTACTGGGCAAAGATATATTTTATAACGTTATCATGATGTGTTCAGATGTAATTTTGTAAAATGTAGTTTTTGGTGAGAATCTTGAATAAATCCAGTTGTTTGAAGGAGATGTTTTCACAGGAGTATGGAATATATATTAGAGAAATACTTATGACCTATTTATCTGTTTTGATTATAGCACACTGCTGTCAGATTGAAATCAGTATCAGGAAGGAAAAAGTGTTACTGTAAAAATATGAGACATGGATAAAAGAGCTATCGTGTGTTTTTCCTGCGACAAGCTAACAAGATCAAAAACCAGTTGCATGAGTAAATTAACAAATAATGGTGAAAACATACAACCTGAGTCTGGCTGACATTTTGACCCTCAGCTGGAGCGACGCCATGAGCAGATGAAGAGGAACTTGGAGGCGCAGTACAAAGAGCTGGAGGAGAAGAGACGAGTGTATGAGGATGAGAAGTCCAACTGGGAGGCTCAGCAGAGAATCCTGGAGCAGCAGAAACTGGACGCCTCCAAGTCAGTAACACTCCGACCTGTGAACAGCTGACTAATTAGCTGTTTTACTGGCAAAATGGTTCATTTGTTAAGTCTGCAGCATGTCTTCTGATTGACACATGTGACAAAATTTCCTTTGACAATATTGTTGACATGATTTTTCTAAAAAAAGACATTAACTCTGTTTCATTTTCGAAACATTTTCTTACCGCATGGAATCACATAATGTGCTATCTTCACCTCATTTGGCAGAATTGTACGGCCCCCGGGCCATACACGGCCCTTTGGCTATCACCGACCGGCCTGCGGGACGTCAATTGGAAATTAGGAATAAAACGGAAATAAGTGTACATCATGCACGTTCGTAAATGTGTGCGAGCAGCAGCGTCACTGCAATGTGTTGGTGAACTGAGCTTACGGGAGATGTGAGTTAGTTGTTAACCCCTTTAAAAATAGAAAGATTGATACAGAGTGTTGAGTTTTTAACAAAACATGGACTTCTTAGTATTTATTTACTGAAGTCAAAGGTAAAGCCAGCTTAGTTTGTGGAGAACAGATCACAATGTTCAATGATAACAATTTGTATCTCCATTACGAGACGAAACACGCGGAGTAATAGAAAAACTTGACTAATGCAGAGCGGCACGGACATCTGAGGCTTTGCTAGCTAAGCTGCTAAAGCAACATGCTCAGAAGATGTTGGTTCTCTTTGGGTCTACCTTCATATGTGAACAAACATTCTCGTGATGAAGTTTAACAAATCCAGGTCCTCTCTCGCTGACGATCCCCTGTCAGCTGTCCTTCACATATCCCCCTCAGACATTCAACCTGACTTCAGTGCACTTGCTCCAGCCCAACACAGACTCTCTCACTGAACTGAAAAAACTGAAAATTAGGTCATTGGACTACAAACTATCGTAATAAAAGTACTAATTTTGCAAAAACATGATCCCTGTCAGTGTGTTACGATTATATATGGATATTACATATGGATATTTTTGGGGTAATTTTTCCTGCTGCAGATGTTTACGGTGGAGCTCATTTTAACTGTAGTGGAGTAAAAAGTTCAATATTTCCCTCTGCGATGGAGTAGAAGTACAAAGTTGAATAAAATGGAAATACCCAAGTAAAGTACCTTGAATTTGTACATACGTATAGTACTTAAGCAAATATACTAGTTATATTCCACCACTGATTATAGTATTTACTCTTACCACTCACAGCTTATCCAAACCACACAATGTACTGCTTTTTATAAAGAGGTGGAATATTATGGAGCAGGATTGAGTTCAGTCTATTGGTCCGTCCTGCCACAACAGTCCCCGTTTCTCATGTGGCATTGAAGATTGACAGTTCGCCTTTTAGTTCAGATCCAGTTCATGTTCACACTGATTTTTTTTTTGATTTTTTTACAAACAGACCACGAATAAATCTAGAATTGTTCATAGATTACGTTGTAATCTAACCAATCTATAACTCTTCAAACATGTTTTGTATCATTTTAATACATATCTCGTGTTCTTCCACAAAACTAAGCACCCCTGTCCACACAGCGTATTCTTCTGCCGCTTTTTTTTTATGTTTCTACGACGACGATGTCTCAACAACATATCACCGCTCTAACCACGGTTGTATGATAGACTAGCATCGCCCCTTTGCTTTGTATTATCCATCTGGTCTACTATATATTTGATTAGCATTGTTTTTCATCATAAGCACCAACTTGAGGATGCCATACCTGATATTTTGTATGAACCAGGTCGAGGAGGACGATGCGTCGGAGACTGTGTCCGCCCAGCTGACGGGCGTTTCGGTCTTTCTTATGATAGTGTATGTAGACAGACACTGACAAAACAAGCTTCTTCTTCGTTTACTACAGTGACGTCACCAGCACTTTTTTCTGAAAAGTTCACAGATTTTCAACTTGAAGCGCTCGGAGCATCAGCACAAAAACAGAATGAGTGCTCAGGAAAAAGACGCTGGGTGCTGCGATGGGCTACATCTAATTAATAGTAAAATAGTATAAATCTGCATGTAAAATGAGAAAAGACTGCTTTTTATTTTTTGGGTGATTTTGGGACCGTTAAAGATGGCTCCAGTTTTTTTTCCCATGGTGCCTGTGAAGCCTGATAATACATTTTCCATGTTGTTGTACACAATTGTAACATTCTCACTTCTCTCGTTTGTCACACAGGACGATGGAGAAGAACAAGAAGAAGGGGAAAATCTTTTGAAGAGCTGATCCTTCAGTTTTACACAAACTCAATATTTTTCTTCATCCCCCTCTGAAGTTCACATGTACTGTGGCCCTTCCGAAACATACACGCAAACATATAGAACATTCGCATTCCTCCATGTTACATTTAACAAGCAGCGCGTTGTGACACGGACGCCATTTCCACACATACACACACACGCATGCAAATGCCCACAAACAGCCCACGTGCTTGTCTCTCAGCAGGGTCGTACCGTATCCGTACCGTATCAGTTGAAACCTTTTTCATTTTCAAGGGGAACGCATGTTTTAGTGAAATTCTATTTTCCTATATTTCCTGACAAAGAGGAGAAGCTGGAGTTCCTCTGAGCTACAGTACGGAGGTAACACATGGCAGGGACCATGCATAGCCATTTGTACACATGTAGTCGCGTGTTCTCTAGATATATTCCATAGATCTGCAGTTAGGCGTACCATCCTTTCTCCTCCCCACTCTTTCTTTTAATGTTCTCAAAAAGTGTGTACACGGTAAAACACTCATAAAATCATAAAGACCTCATAGAGAAGGGAGTGTATGTGAGTTTAGGTAACTGAATCAGGTGGCAGCAGAGGAGGGAGACGTCAAGTGGGATTAAGGCCCGGGCACGGCAAGATCGCTGTAAACTTAACCGCCAACATGCCAGTGCTATTTAGTTCTTCAATTTTCTCAGCACTGGGCCGTTTACTCCCCAGAACATATTGTCCTGTTGGCAAACGTATTGTTCTATTGGTTTTTTAAACGTATATGTACTGTTAATTCCTCTCTCATAACTGTCTACAAACCATTCCTCTTTTGTGGAACAGTCTGACAGAGGAGGTTAATTAAAAACGGATGGTGCAACACAATTAATAATAATCCTCTATTTTGGACTTCTCTTTTCCCTCAAAGGTCAGCTTGTTAATGGTCAACAGTACAAATTCACTCTTTTAAAATTCACCAAACTAGATGTAAAAAACATTCCCATGTAAAACCATTTACCTTGTCGAAATGTTGCCGTTTAAAATGTTGCCGTGACCGGACCTTTAGACAGGATTTACAGTGGTGCGTGTAGGAGCAGGTGTGATTTCTTAAAGGGCCAGTGTGTAGCAGTCCGGTAGAAACCTGAAACTAAGAATCGTTTTTCGTTAGCTCAGAATGAGCCCTTCATATCTACATAGGGAGCAGATCCTCTTTACGGAGTCCGCCATGTTGCTACAGTAGCCCAGAATGGACGAACCAAACACTGGCTCTAGAGAGAGCCTTTTACGTTAAAAGCCACCATAGTTCTGTGATGCGCTTGAAACTGAGGTAACGTGAGCCGCAGAATCAAAACCGAGGTGCTACCTGTTGCCATCCGACTTGCATTGCTCCTGAAGTAGTTTTATTATGGTGTGGATCACCTCCGAGCGAGGCAAGTGGTGTTCACTCAGCGGCTCACGTTACTACAATCTTGGAAAGGGAGGGGTGAGTGGAGGGGTATTCAGTTGGTTGCAATCTGCAACCACACCCCTAGATATCACCAAATCCTACACACTGTCCCTTTAAGTGCTGTGTTTGAGGTCTGAAAGTGCAACAGCAGTCAGAACATTGTCATTGCAGTGTGTGCGTTTTTCCGATTTAAATAGAAGACATGCAAAAGCTTCATCGGTGTCTACCACGTTACAAGTCACAGTGATTACAAAGATGTTTTATATTATGATTTAAGTGATGAATGGCGTCATCGATCTGAACCCTGATATCCAGCTTTTTTGTGATAAATTTCCCTTTGTGTGAAAGGGACAATTCATCAAAAAGCTGAAATATTCCTGTGACCCTTCCTCTCTCCCTGGACTCCACAGGAAGACAACAATTTGGAGAAGTTTGCCAATTCTGCCATAGCTTCGTCTCCGACTTCACTTGTCGAATATTAGATAGAACCTCTTCCTCAAGCAACCAATCATTACCCCTCTCTTACAGAAGTCAATTCAGAATCAGAAGGCAGTGTGCTGCGACACATTGGAACCTTTAAACCTTTCCAAGAGCTCCCATGTTTTATTTTCATATGATAGTGATGATATTAATAATACTACATGTAAGGTTGAAGAACAGCTCCTGAAATCCTTTATCGTTTTCTCAAGCAACTCGTAGAGTAATCTGTTATTTTAGTATAGTTTTTCAGATCGCCTGCAAAATTCATGATGCATTTAAAGCGAAATGCTAAAGGGACGAACGTCACACCTGCAGCATTTCAGGTATTACCTGTGTGG
Organism: Lycodopsis pacificus; assembly: GCA_028022725.1. Lineage (NCBI taxonomy): Eukaryota > Metazoa > Chordata > Actinopteri > Perciformes > Zoarcidae > Lycodopsis > Lycodopsis pacificus. The sequence goes on from CM051698.1 coordinate 975,261, forward strand.
TTGTGTTCATGATGGAAATGCTTACATTGTGTACATAGTGGAGGCTGCTCAGTGCCCTCATTCTTTCTTTGTTTTTTTTCACAATATTATAAACCAGGAATAACAACAGAACTTGTACTCGGAACTATTATATAAAACTTGTCTTAAGAAATACACCAATACATTTCTACACGCACACATACCGCACACATACGCACACATACCGTATACATCTATGCCAATGAGTACACTTTCTCAGGACCGCTCTGTTATTATATATTTTCTCTTTTAAGTCCGGAGAAAAGCAAGTTCAAAATAAGTGAATTTTTCTTTGAAATGCTTCTGAAACACTTCCAATAACGCCAAGTTAAGATAGACATAAGTCTAGGTGGACTTTTTTGTTTTTGTAATTTCTTTTTTTTTTATGTGGACACTGTTTACTGCTTCTCTTCTTTGTTCTCGCTCTAACTGTACATTATTAATATTAAAGTTGACATGGTTATGCTTTAAGTCCCAATGTGTTTATTTTTAATACTCGTGAAATGAATCGTTTAATATAGTCAAACATTTAGAATATTCCTGGATGGGTATTTATCAAAACACACGTTTGTAGATATGTATCGGTACTGATACGCGATTATCAAAAAGAAAAAAATGACACTGTAAATGGAAATTACGCTTTATTGGTTGTATTCTATGTAATTTGTTTATGTAATCTTTGCCCTGTTGACAGCCATGGCCTGAGAGACATTGTTTTTTGCTGTCCATCCATCTCAAGATCACCATGAGAGAATTTCTTCAAATTTGACAAAAAGGTTGAACCGATTATAAGTTGGTGGTCAAAGGTCATGTGATCTCGCACAAATCCAGTTTTGGCCATGACTCAAGAATCCCTTTGCTAATTATAACTATTTCACAAAAATGTCTAAGAGGATAAGATTTTGGACAGACATGGCTGACTGGTTGGCGGATGCATACATGTCTGTATTTCACTACAGACGTGTATTTTACTCTCACATCCAAACCAACAGATGTGCTCTTATTTCAATTTTTGTCTGCACATGCTCTGTGCAAGTGCACAGCTCCCCTGTGTCTCACGGGCATGACGCCACTTGAGTTTATTTAGTATTTTTTAACAATACGCGTGTTAACGTGAGGGTTGATAAAAGTATCTGGCTGCAGAGCAGTGGCTAAGCGTATAGTTCCGTTAGCTCTTAGCTAAACACACCGTCCAAAGTGATAAAAATGAGCAAACTGTTTTCCCCCACTGTGTGGGGGCCGGTTAAGAGTCGCGAATGAGGAGTCAAAAGTTGTTTTGAGAAAGTATGAGTCACTACAAACACGAGAGGTTCCTTGAGCATGCAGCCATAACTGGCCACCCATAATATTATAAAAACAATATGCAGTCTGCTGTAGCAGAATACGATATTAGCCGAGGACAGTTGTTTCAGGCAATGTTAACAAAAGTGAAAAATACTATGTATCTCCCAGTTTAATGAATTCCTCCGTGGCACATGTTACGCCCTTCCACAAAGTTCTGTGATAATCGGGACTGTATCTATTCCTGCTGACAAACTAACAAACCAAAAGCATAACCTCATTGGTGGAGGTAATGAGAATGTGGAGACTGAACCCTGCGGTAAAAGTGCAGAAAACCGTGATGAAACAGTAAAGTCTTTCGAGCGGATAAACCAGTGTGCTGAAACATTTGTCACAGCAGTGCAAACACTGAGCTCTCCTTGACATACATTTGTCACTCACTCGGATGAGTCAATGATATTCATACACCTAATAAGGAAATGTAATGTGTACAAAAGACCGTTCTCTTGACGGTTCCCCTGTTTGACCTTGGAAACAGTATGCTGTCAAAATAATCTTAAATCAAAACTCTAAAGATAAGTGGTGTGTGATACATGATAGGCTGTGAGGAACATCACATTGGTAAAACAGCAATGACCCTCTTCGAGAGCGTGAATGAACACTGAACTAAATGAGGAAAAAACTAGTAGAAAAGCTTGCTTTAGAGATGCTAATTTCAAAATTCAGAGCATCAACATGAAAAAGATGCTCTATAGGGGTGTTTGTCTTTTTGCCACAATAATTAGGCCTACACTCTGTCTTGTGCCTTTCAAAATCATCAAGACTGTCAGGGTGAATTCTCTTCAGGTGAGTTTTGAAATTTGATGTAGCTAAAAGAGTTCCAGATATTACTGCCTTCTTTTTGGTGTAGAGTTTACATTCCGCCTGGATCTTCCCATCTGGTGTTTGAGAGACAATACTGAAGAACGTCCCATCCAAGATTGCAGACACAGGCTTGGTTCCATCTGTGCTTGTTGATGGTCCTTCTTGAACATCATCTTGCTGAGACATGTTGTCCACCTGGCCAACTGTAGAATGTATGAAATAATAAAACTAAGGATACTTTCATAATATGCCTTTTAAATAAAATAAATTGGATATTTAATGTTTTTTTAACAAATGGACATCTACTGTCATAGCCTGACTAACTGTAAACTATATTATCTGCCAGTAATATATATGGCATTATGACATCCACATTGAGAAGATACAGCATAACTTGTAATTCAGTGCAAGATTAGATGTTCAGACGTCTCTTGATAAGGTTATCATGAACATACAAGCTCCCAATCTCCCTCTTCCTATATAGCCAGCTACTCGACTGATAAGTTAACTTGCTAAACACTGGCTATGCACTAGCCTAGACAGCATGCTAGCATCATTAGCATGTTAGCATCGATTGCTAGCTTGATATTATAAACATCACTTCACCATGTAACATTATATAGACAGCATGCTAGCGTCATTAGCATGTTAGCATAAATCGCTAGCTTGATATTATAACCATCACCATGTATATACAATAGGCTATCTAGCCAGACCCAGACATAAATTATACATTAAGCTAGTTGACATCTGTCACACTCAGATAAAATATTTAACTTGACAGACAATCCATTGAACTGGAAGATCTGAAGACTGAACTCGTGAACTGTTTTTTGATTGGTGGAGAAAGTATTTTGAGTATTTTAAATACAAAATTACTCCACTCTAAAGTATTTTGTTACAAATTACATTCGATTTTTCATCGGCCCTATCAAATACAAATTACAAAATACTCAAAGTAATTGAAATACGTATTTCAAATACAAGTAATTGAAATACTGCCCATCTCTGACTATATATATATAATACATTTATACATACATATATCTATACATATATCACATGTTTGTTAAAATGATCGGTTAAGTTACGTGACGTTAACGTTAGCTGACAAGCTAGCTAACGTTAGCGGCTGCTCGTCTGCCTGAATCCGGCTGTAGTTAAGCCTTGTAAAGTAACTTTAATAACTTCACTTTCAAACTTCACTGAGATTGTGACGATTTTACAGATGATTTATACTTCATATTATGTCCATAAACGGACCAACAGGAGCTCAGGTAGATCGGCTGTGAACATTCGAAATATTACTTTAACTCCGGTAACGTTACAAACGTTAAGATTAACACGGATAAACTGAATTTGAGTATTTTGCTCCTTTTGTTTTGTGGTGTGAAAAAAAACTAACTCGACATTTTGTTTTGGTACAGGGAGCCAGGCGCAAACGGCTCAGTTCATCGAGCTGGGGGGGGGAATTAAGACATTAGTCCTTTTGTAATATCTCCATTTGACCATCTTGTACTTAAGGTAACAGTAGCTATCATCCTCAATGAAGCCTTTACTAATAGCACAACCAGTAGAGAGGACAATACACTTCTGATTTGTTATTGTTGCTGTCACAGAGATGATCACCTTTTTATTTTATTTCTACAATAAAACATCCATATAAATTATTTCTGTGTGAATTTGAGTATATTCTGTTGAGTAAAATGTGTCAATCTTCTAAGTTTGCATCCTTGTGTTAACATTATTGTTAACGGTTTCTCTTTTCATCATATATATATATATACACCGTATATGTATACATATATCCTTCTGAGCAGGGATCCTAGATCATTTCGGAGACCGCTCGGTCCGGCCTTCGCGGTCCTCAAAGGACGCGGCCGACGTGGACCGCGAAGGCTGGGTCCTCCGAAGGATGCAGCCGCTGGATTGGGACATAGAGACAGTCTATGTTTTAAGCTGGAAAAGTGTATTTAAAAGCTAAACAGTTCTCATTACTCCATCCATAAGTGTTGGTCAAAATAGGTTCATCTCACACAGAAAACTAGGGCTTTAATTGCGCAAACCCATGCACGGGCCATTGTGGGCTGTCTTATGAGAGCCTGACCAACAACACTGCCTGAGCTTAAATTATTATCCAATATTCGCTAGTCACAGATCTATTGGTTATGCCTCCAACTGACTGTATACTGACATCAGTCATTGAATGCATGCTTCACATTGTTACACCATGCCTCTGACACCTCAGATGTCTTTGTCCATATCGACACCTATGCTGCTGAACCCGGAGTATCTCACTTCTTAGAGCAGAACAGAAACTGGAGGTTAGTGTTTTCGTTTTGAACGAAAATCTGTCCAAAAATAATGCACCCAACATTACTATCGCAGTCAGTTTTGTATTTATTTATTTTTTTAAACAGATATGACAAACGTGAGGACCTGAGTCTCAAGAATCTCGACATGAAAATGTACACACACCTGCTGATGGAAGCGAACGTCACCAAGATACAACTGCTCCAGGACACGCATCGGCCTCTGGCCTTCGTTGAAGGCTACAGCAACATTGCCTTCAACGTATTTCACGTCCCACCTGTTAGTGTGCGGTTAGTGAGAAAAGCTGTGCTCATGGAGAGAAAGACTGCAACCGGACAACAAAGAGAGGGACTTTAAGTCAGCATTTCCGATGCAGGTGAACAACACTTATCAATACAATAAGCATTTTGTTACATATATGGTTTTATGGAACAGAAATATGGGTAAACATTTATACTATTTATTGTAGTGGGAATTCAAATTAAAGACAAGACTTGTCATATATTGTCATATTATTTCCAAATGTTGCCGTTCAACAAGACTAGTTTTGGGGAACACGATGCAGAATTTGACCAATTTGACCGACATAATACTGTTATGCAAAGGTTGTGGTATAGCGCATCAGCTGGTGCTAACTGCTGTTCAACAACACAAGGAAGAAGAAATGCTCCATTCATGAAACAGGACTTGTGTCGTGACAGTCCACCGACCCTTCTGCACTGTGTTGTATGTCACCAGCTGGCATTGCTAATTAAAGCGTTCTGGAGCTTTTCTATCTATTTACAACAACCAAATGAACCGAACAACTTAAAGTGGTCCTGTGGACAGAAACTCAAATCCTCCCTGTGGACTTTTCCAGTTCTTTAACGGTCACGTTTGGACTCTTCATTGCCTCTCTGATTAATGTCCTCCTTGTCTGGTCCTTGGGGTTTGGCCCTCTCTTTAAGGTTTGTTTTGTTGTCATATTCTTTCCATTTTGTAATAACGGATACTGATGTTGAGCAGCTATGATTTTGACCACCAGTTAGTTTCAATTAAAATGTTGCACGGTGTTTAATTTAATTCCTGAACTCCAGAGTAGTAGAAGCTGGGTTCATTTCACGCTCTATACAGATGATGAACCATTTGATCCGAGCCACTGTATTGGAGTCAGTAGCTGTGTCTCAATTCAGGGGCTGCATCCTTCGGAGGACCCAGCTGTCCTTTGAGGACCGCGAAGGCTGGGCCATGCGGTCTCCGAAATGAGACGGCCTACGCTACAGAGGACTTCCTGTTTCCTGCCTAGAATGCCTGCTCAGAAGGATTACTGTGTACAGATAGTAATATACTGTAAAGGTTTTAGTTTTAATCAGTTTTTCAATCATATATTCAAAAATTCATTCATAGTTCTTTTTCATAATATAGTTTTTCTAAATTAATAATCAGTTAACTAGAAAATGCATTTCCTGCTGAAAATGCGTTGGAATGCTGAAAGCTGAAATTAATTGTGAAAGAATTGCTGAAAATTAAGAAATGGGAGACTATCTGTCTGAAATATGTTGAAGCCCGAAAGCATTTAAACTGCACTGCTGAAAAACCTTCTAGTTCAAATGTCTAACTATGGTGTCTGTAGCTGAAAGTATGAGGAAGAAGAAGGCTTTGAAAGTTGAAGTATAACAGGATTTGAAGATTTTCTCCATAGAGATCCCATTCAAAAGAAAATTGCAAAAGCTTCATTCAAAAAGTTTAAAGATTACAAATATGAAAAGTCAAAGCACCCCTCTCCTGAAAGAGCTGAACATTTTGATATTTGAACAATTTCTGTAGCTTAAACAAATTTCAGAAGTAGTGATATTTGTAGTAGTAGAAGTTGTAGTTGAAGTAAAGTATTATTAGTAGTAGAAGTATTAGTAGCATTAGAATAAGTAGTAGTAGTAGCAGTAGTGATATTTGTAATAGTAGTAGTAGAAGTCGTAGTTGTAGTAGAAGTATCATTAGTAGTAGAAGTATTAGTATTTAGAAGAAGTATTAGTATTCAGAAGAAGTAGTAGCCTAGTATCAGTAGTAGTAGTAATAGCTGTAGTAGTGGTCGTAGTATTTAATATAACAGTATTAGTAGTAGTAGTAGTAGTAGTAAAAGTAATGGCAGTATTTGAAGTAGCAGTAGTAGTAGTACTAGTAGCAGTCGTACTAATAGCTGTAGTAGTATTAGTACTGGTAGTAGCATGAATAGCAGTAGTAGCAGTTGTAGTATAAGTAATAGTAGTAGTGGTAGTAATAATATTGATGGTAGCAGTAATAGCTAGTGATGTTAGGAGATGTGCCGACGCTTCGAAGCGTGTGTCGAGTAATGGAGGGGGCGTTTCCGCGAAGCGCGTATCGAGGCTTGCTTCATTGAGGAGAGGAGCCAAAAATGATGACGTCCGAAGCCTCGCTGCCGGCTGTACCACGTGACTGCTTCGGGAAGTGGTTCAGAGTTTGCCGGGAGGTTTGACAGCAATATAAACCCCTCAGGCGCCATTCAAAATGTGGGTTGTTGGTGGAGAGTTGCGGTCAGTTGAGAGTTTGGATAGTTTGGATAGCGTTTATATTGTTATTTCTGAATAAAAATGAATAAAATGTCCCCTGTCCTGTACATCACTGTCCAAGTTACACAAGCATATTCAGTCCCCTCTTCCTAGTTCCACAAGCACTTTCCCTGTCCTCTGCCTGCTTCAACCCATGCCATTTTCCTAAAGTGACATAATAACATTATTACACAACCTGCCATATCATATGATACTACCATTTTGGGAAAATTTACACACACAGAATACATTCAAAAAATATTTTATTATGCACATATGTGATAATTTATATACAGCAATTATTTGGTCATAGATTTTTGTAATTCATAGTCATTCCCAACAGCCATACCAGACACAAAAATTCAATGCATCACATTATGTGGTTCAGATACAGCTGCCTGTGATTATACACTTGGCCAGTGAGTGTATGTGCGCGTGTGTCTGTGAGTCTGTGTGTTTATAAGCATCACTAATTACCGGCTCAATCGTGAACACCTGTGTGCCTGAAGCGATTTCATGGAGATAGCACAGGGAGACGCCTCTCAAACAAATCATCAAAACTCCCATAACCGTAGCTGTATTTAACTCAAAATTAGGCTTTTTTGTTGAAAAAATTAATGCTCTTACTAATACTGCGACAACTACTACTGCTGCTAATATTTATAGTATTACTACTACTACTGCTGCTACTACTTCTACTACAACTTTTGCTGTTGCTACTATTACTAGTGCTATTACTGCTACCATCAATATTATTACTACCACTACTGCTATTACTACCACTACTACTATTACTTATACTACAACTGCTACTACTGCTATTCATGCTACTACCAGTACTAATACTACTACAGCTATTAGTACGACTGCTACTAGTACTACTACTACTGCTACTTCAAATACTGCCATTACTTTTACTACTACTACTAGTAAGTAAGGGAGAGGAGACATAATCAAAATGTTTGACACACATAAACAGAGGTTATTAAATGACAGGCTCATCACAAGCATTTCAGTTAGAATTCACTCTCTGGGGCTTTTATTTTAAAATGGCGTGTGTGTGTGTGTGTGGGGGGGAGGTGGAGGAGGGTGGAAAGACCTCTAAAGAGTCCTAAGACCTGAATGACTGTATGAGAGAGACACACACACAGAGAGATAGAGGGAGAGGAGTATATGTGCGCGTGTGTCTGTGAGTCTGTGTTTATAAACATCACTAATTACTGGCTCAATCGCGAACACCTGTGTGCCTGAAGCCATTTCATGGAGATAAAACAGGGAGACACCTCTCAAACAAATCATCAAAACTCCCATAACCGTAGCTCCTATTGCTCCGATATTAATAATTGAGAGGAAGGCTGAGTTGACGAACAGATCCTGTAAAAATTGTGTCTGTAGTGTAAAAAATGTGGCTTAACTGGCGATCTAGAAATGGGGTACCGTGTTCTGTGGAAGATGTTTTTGAAGCAAAATTTAACATTGGTCTCTATGGAGCAGAAAGTTGGTTTTCCTGTCAATTAATGGCTTCTGTGTCAAATGTGTAAATCTGTGGGATTCCACAGTAATGTTTCTACGACAAGGACGATATTAGCTACTTTTACATCCAGAAATTATGCATGAAGAGTGAAGATTGTGGACACAGTGGCAAAACACAAATGTTTTTTTCACAAGAATCTCAAGCTGCTCTTCACTCTAGCGGTGACATCACGCACTCTAAGCTGCGCAATACACACCCATTATAAAGTCAGAAAAGGGCTGAAAAATCATAAAAGTTAAATGGCTGCAGTTCAAAAAGTTTAAAAGATATCGGAAAGCTGAATTATGCGGCAATAGATCAGAGTTTTCTCAACATTTGAAAGTTGAAATGGTGTCTTTAGCTGAAAGTATGAGGAAGTTGAAGGATTTGAAAGTTGAAGAAGTTTAAGAGGATTTGAAAATATTCTCCATAGACATCCCATTCAAAAATAAAGTTGCTAAAAGCTTAATAATTCAAAAAGTTTAAAGGTTAGAAATAGAAAAAGTCATAGCAGAGATGAGCTGACGGAGCTGAACATTTTGTTAGTTGAACGGTTTCTGTAGCTTAAAAAATGAAGAAGAAGCGTTGCGACGAAACAGGGGGGGGGACGGAAGAAATAGTGGAACTAGAAAAAGCATTTCCCGCTGAAAATGCGTTGGAATGCTGAAAACTGAAATTAATCGCAAAAACATTGCTGAAAATAGATATCCAATTCAAAAACAAATTGCAAAAAGCTTAATAATTCAAAAAGTTTAAAGATTACAAATATGAAAAGTCATATCACACTTCTCCTGAAAGAGCTGAACATTTTGATATTTGAACAGTTTCTGTGGCTTAAAAAATTCATCAGTGGTGATATTTGTAGTCGTATAAGTTGTAGCAGAAGTATTATTAGTAGAAGTATTCGTAGCATTAGAATAACTACTCGTAGTAGTAGTAGTGATATTTGTAGTAGTAGTAGAAGTTGTAGTTGTAGTAGAAGTATTATTAGTAGAAGTATTAGTAGCATTAGAATAACTACTAGTAGTAGTATTTGTGATATTTGTAGTAGTAGTAGAAGTTGCAGTAGAAGCATTAGTAATTAGAATAAGTAGTCGAAGACGTACTATCAGTAGGCATAGTAATAGCTGTAGTATTGGTCGGCGTATTTCATATCACAGTAGTAGTAGTAGTAGTAGTAGTAGTAATAGTAATAGTAATGGCAGTAGAAGATGTAGCAGTAGTAGTAGTACTAGTAGCAGTCGTACTAATAGCTGTAGTAGTATTACTACTTTTAGTAGTGTTGGGGTCTGAGCATATGGCTGCACATGTGCTGTGAACAAAGACAATCAGGCCTTCCCTTTTGCAAGCAAAGGTTTCATCCTGATTGTGGTTTGATGAGCACCAAACCCCCTCTGAAGGAATTTCACATGAGGGTGTGAATTTCTCCCCCCCCCCAAAACTATGGTTCCTGAATGCACCGCTGCAATCTCATTGGCCAAGAGCCAAGACAGCACCAGGACCCCTGTGGTTCAGCCACTGTTCAACAAAACTCACTGCAACCCACACCTCCACGCTTTTCCCCTTCGACCTCCGTCGAGCAAGGGAGCACACAAACGCTCCCTTCCCTCTGGACTCCGTCCTGGGACGGAGTAGAGGCACCGGGCCCATCTCCCCCCCCCCCCAGCGCCACGCTGACAACCGAAGGCCCACGATTTCCGGGAGGAACGAAACGACCTCAGCCGATGTTCACCCACGAGGGCCGCGCACCCTCATCCAACCCTCCGGCAGGAAGACGTCGAATCCCCTCCTGACTGATGATTTCCGGGAAACCGACACGGACCCCACGCCGTCTCACCCGACGTTTCACTGTCCCCGCTGCAGCGAGAACAGATCGGACCCGCGCTTGCTCCAAAGCGAGCCGCGCCACAGAGGTCCGACCCCATCGGTGCTAGCTCAAACGCCGCGCCGATGCCAGCTCAGTCTGCGTCCACTCCAGAGCGAGTCACGCGACCGGGAGCGACCGAGCTCCGAGCTACTCAGTCTGCGCTTGCTCAAACGCCACGCTGCCGAGCCCACACTCGAGGACTGATGGATTCCCATCACGGGAACGAGCCCCATCGAACGAAGCTTCTCCAAAGTAAGAGTTCATCATGGCATCTTGGGCATAGCTTAGCTTAAATTATCCTAAGATACATTCAGGTTAATTCATTTATGTGTTATTATTCCCGCACCCTGTTGTGTTCAATCACTGTCTTGTTACACCGCGTCATTGCGCAATTATCGCGGACCACGGAGCCCCGCCATATATTGTGTATTTCCTGTCGTAACTGTCTGCCTTAAGATCAGTCGCTGCTAGTGGATGTAGTATTTTGTTATTATTGCTTAAGAGACGTGATAAGAAACAGACGCTCATCCCACAGCAGTTAGGAAGATCTGTTTATTTGGGGATTACTTTCATTAATTTTATTTCACGTCGTGTGGGATGTCTCTCTTCATTAAATCAGCTCTGTGAGTGAAGTGTGGGATCGCGATCATATCGTGCACAGCTGACGGTAGTTCGCAACGCGACAACGGCAGTTTGTGGGAGATATGATCAGCGATCCTCATTCTCACTACACACAGACTCTGATTCATGATCTCTCTCTCTCTCATGTTCCTGCTCTCCCCCCCCCTCTCTCACTTAACCTGCACACACACACACACACACAGAGACCCTCACACACACACACATACACACACTCACACACACACCCACACACACACATACTCGCATACAGACATCCTCACCCATTTTATTCATTTGTTTAGATATTAGGTACATAAAATTGTATGATGGCGTTTGTTGATTGTGATGGTAATTGATCTGATCTTTTATTATTTTAATTTAATAAACCCTGTTATACTTTAAGGAGCAGTCGTCTGTGATTACTTGTGCATATGTAGGTAATGAGAACTGGATGTGTAGCCTGTGCTCGAATTCAGAGGAGACAGAATCATAATGTTAGATAAACACAAACCAGTTATTAAATGACAGGCTCATCACAAGCATTTCAGTTAGGATTCATTCTGTGGGGCTTTTATTTAAAAATGGCGTGTGTGTGTGTGTGTGGGGGGGGGTGGGGGGGGGTGGAGGAGTGGGGAAAGACCTCAAAAGATCCCTAAGACCTGAATGACTGTATGAGAGAGAGACACACAGAGAGATAGAGGGAAAGAGAGAGAGAGACACACAGAGAGAGAGAGGGAGAGAGAGAGACACACAGAGAGGGAGAGGGAGAGAGAGAGACACACAGAGAGATAGAGGGAGAGGAGTGTATGTGCACGTGTGTCTGTGAGTATGTGTGTTTATAAACATCACTAATTGGCTCAATCGCGAACACCTGTGTGCCTGAAGCCATTTGAAAATATTCTCCATAGAGATCCCATTGAAAATAAAAAGCTTAATCATTCAAAAAGTTTAAAGGTTAGAAATATGAAAAGTCAAAGCAGACCTCTGGTGAAAGAGCTGAACATTTTGATAGTTGAACGGTTTCTGTAGCTTAAAAAATGAAGGACAAGAAGAGGTGCGACGGAAGACATAGAAGTTGAATAAAGATTCGAAGAACAACAGTTGGAATGCTTAACAGCATTCCAACAACTAGAAAATGCATTTCCTGCTGAAAATGCGTTGGAATGCTGAAAGCTGAAATTAATTGTGAAAAAATTGCTGAAAATTAAGAAATGGGAGACTATCTGTCTGAAAAATGTTGAAGCCCGAAAGCATTTAAACTGCACTGCTGAAAAACCTTCTAGTTCAAATGTCTAACTATGGTGTCTGTAGCTGAAAGTATGAGGAAGAAGAAGGCTTTGAAAGTTGAAGTATAACAGGATTTGAAGATTTTCTCCATAGAGATCCCATTCAAAAGAAAATTGCAAAAAGCTTCATTCAAAAAGTTTAAAGATTACAAAAATGAAAAGTCAAAGCACCCCTCTCCTGAAAGAGCTGAACATTTTGATATTTGAACAATTTCTGTAGCTTAAACAAATTTCAGAAGTAGTGATATTTGTAGTAATAGTAGTAGAAGTTGTAGTTGAAGTAGAAGTATCATTAGTCGTAGAAGTATTAGTATTAAGAAGAAGTATTAGTATTCAGAAGAAGTAGTAGCCTAGTATCAGTAGTAGTAGTAATAGCTGTAGTAGTGGTCGTAGTATTTAATATAACAGTAGTAGTAGTAGTAGTAGTAGTAAAAGTAATGGCAGTATTTGAAGTAGCAGTAGTAGTAGTACTAGTAGCAGTCGTACTAATAGCTGTAGTAGTATTAGTACTGGTAGTAGCATGAATAGCAGTAGTAGCAGTTGTAGTATAAGTAATAGTAGTAGTGGTAGTAATAGCAGTAGTGGTAGTAATAATATTGATGGTAGCAGTAATAGCACTAGTAATAGTAGCAACAGCAAAAGTTGTAGTAGAAGTAGTAGCAGCAGTAGTAGTAGTAATACTAGAAATATTAGCAGCAGTAGTAGTTGTCGCAGTATTAGTAAGAGCATTCATTTTTTCAACAAAAAAGCCTCATTTTGAGTTTAATGTTTAAATACAGTTAATCCATGAGGCTTTTATTTTGAAAGGGTGGGACTGGGTGGGGGAGGGAGGGGGAGAGGAGACATAATCATAATGTTTGACACACACAAAAACAGAGGTTGACAGGCTTCATCACAAGCTGTTCAGTTAGAATTCACTCTCTGGGGCTTTTATTTTGAAATGGGGTGTGGGGTGTGGGGGAGAAGGGGAGAGGAGACGGAATCATAATGTTCGATAAACACAAACCGGTTATTAAATGACAGGCTCATCACAAGCATTTCAGTTAGAATTCACTCTCTGGGGCTTTTATTTTAAAATGGCGTGTGTGTGTGTGTATGTGTGTGTGTGTGTGTGGGGGAGGTGGAGGAGGGTGGAAAGACCTCTAAAGAGTCCTAATACCTGAATGACTGTATAAGAGAGACACACACACAGAGAGAGAGAGAGAGACACACACAGAGAGACACACACACACAGAGAGAGAGGGAGAGGAGTGTATGTGCGCGTGTGTCTGTAAGTCTGTGTTTATAAACATCACTAATTACTGGCTCAATCGTGAACACCTGTGTGCCTGAAGCCATTTCATGGAGATAAAACAGGGAAACACCTCTCAAACAAATCATCAAAACTCCCATAACCGTAGCTCCTATTGCTCCGATATTAATAATGAAGAGGGAGGCTGAGTCGAAGAACAGATCCTGTAAAAATTGTGTCTGTAGTTTAAAAAATGTGGCTTAACTGGTGATCTAGAAATGGGGTACCGTGTTCTGTGGAAGATGTTTTTGAAGCAAAATTTAACATTGGTCTCTATGGAGCAGAAAGTTGGTTTTCCTGTCAATTAATGGCTTCTGTGTCAAATGTGTAAATCTGTGGGATTCCACAGTAATGTTTCTACGACAAGGACAATATTAGCTACTTTTACATCCACAAATTATGCATGAAGAGTGAAGATTGTGGACACAGTGGCAAAACACAAATGTTTTTTTCACAAGAATCTCAAGCTGCTCTTCACTCTAGCGGTGACATCACGCACTCTAAGCTGCGCAATACACACCCATTATAAAGTCAGAAAAGGGTTGAAAAATCATGAAAGTTAAATTGCTGCAGTTCAAAAAGTTTAAAAGATATCGGAAAGCTGAATTATGCGGCAATAGTTCAGAGTTTTCTCAACATTTGAAAGTTGAAATGGTGTCTTTAGCTGAAAGTATGAGGAAGTTGAAGGATTTGAAATTTGAAGAAGTTTAAGAGGATTTGAAAATATTCTCCATAGAAACCCTTTCAAAAATAAAGTTGCTAAAAGCTTAATAATTCAAAAAGTTTAAAGGTTAGAAATATGAAGAGATATAGCAGGGATGAGCTGAAGGAGCTGAACATTTTGATAGTTGAACGGTTTCTGTAGCTTAAAAAATGAAGAAGAAGAAGCGTTGCGACGAAACAGGGGGGGACGGAAGAAATAGTGGAATAAAGAAAACAGGATAACAAGGATTGTTGGAATGCTTAACAGCATTCCAACAAATAGCGCGATCAGAGCGCACTGGCTGCTCCGCTCCCTGTCATGCTGCCTGCAGGCATGCAAGGGGGCGGGGCTGCCCAGCGCGCTCACAGCAACAGGCAGCGCGCGCACTCACAGCGAGTGATCACAGGGGAGACATGCAGGAGCTTTTGCCGACTTTCCTCTGCTTGTTGGAAAACAAGATGCCAGAAGTATCATCTGGAAGTACTTTGGCTATATTGCAGACAGTGAAGGAAAGCCCACTGACATACAGAGACCCGTCTGCGAAACGTGTTTCAAAGCCACAGACAAAGTGAGGCAACACGTCTAACACGGCAAAGCACCTTTCAGACAGACACCCCGAAGTTCAAAGAATGACGGGTGTTGAGGAGAAAAACTCTCGGAGTGAACAGACTGAGATCGAGGCAATTAGCTTAATTCAAGCAATAAGGTTTATTTATGATGGAAGTATTACGCCCAGCAGTCAAATCGTGCACGAGGCCTAATCTCTGCTCTGAGTGAGCAGGGAAAATGTACAAAAGACAGGAAAAGCAGGAAAAGGCGCGTATACATCATTGCGCACAACATTATATAGTTTCTTCTTAGAGAAGTCTATTGGTGGAATATAAAGTAGGGGCGGCTCTGTCCTTAGAGGTCAAAGGGCCCGAAGGAGCACTGAGCATCATCACTCACACTGGCTCACGATTGGTCCTCCATCGCTGCATCATCAGGAATGTGTGCATGTTATTAGCATTTGTTGAGGAGAAAAACTCTCGGAGTGAACAGACTGAGATCGAGGCAATTAGCTTAATTCAAGCAATAAGGTTTATTTATGACAGAAGTATTACGCCCAGCAGTCAAATCGTGCACGAGGCCTAATCTCTGCTCTGAGTGAGCAGGGAAAATGTACAAAAGACAGGAAAAGCAGGAAAAGGCGTGTATACATCATTGCGCATAACATTATATAGTTTCTTCTTAGAGAAGTCTATTGGTGGAATATAAAGTAGGGGCGGCTCTGTCCTTAGAGGTCAAAGGGCCCGAAGGAGCACTGAGCATCATCACTCACACTGGCTCACGATTGGTCCTCCATCGCTGCATCATCAGGAATGTGTGCATGTTATTCGCACTTGAGGAGCCGAAAGGGTGCAATTCTGAGCTAAGCAGAAGTCTCTGTGTGAATAGATGAGGGAGTTCTTCTCTGCTGGACTAGATAAGCGAGGAATGCCCTTGTTATGGCGGTTTTAAGCAAGCGTCTCCTTCCAGGGCCACAGTATCTGTTTTCTATCGTACGAGCCGGCGCCGGAAGGCCCGATTTGGAGTATTTGACCTTCTTACTGTGACCTCACAACTCCGCAATATAAGCATACAAGTAAAGCGCATATTATTTTACACAACACGGGTAAGCACGTGATTACAAACATGAACACCCCCAAGCTCACCCATAGACAGCTAACACGAGTAGCCTTAGCCTAGTTTGACAACAAGCCTATGATCATGAGGTCACAATGCACACAAACGTGCACTAAATGAAACACAATTGATGCAAAATGGCTACATGCTGGTGGAGCCTGAGGGTGGATCTTGAGCTAATTCGTACCCACTCGCATCTAAATGAAGACACAGAAAATAAACCTAAGAGCCCA
The DNA here is from genome assembly GCA_028022725.1 of Lycodopsis pacificus. NCBI lineage: Eukaryota > Metazoa > Chordata > Actinopteri > Perciformes > Zoarcidae > Lycodopsis > Lycodopsis pacificus. The sequence goes on from CM051698.1 coordinate 991,462, forward strand.
GTATGATCAGAATCCTAACACATGAATTCACTGTCCCAACAATGATCTTACCAGAGAGGATAGAGCTGAAACAAGTGTTAATAACCACACATAAAGTCCATGCTCACTGATTTCTCTTTTTAGATGACAAAAATATAATATTGTTGCTTTTTGATTGACATCACTTCACACCTGAATGAACTGAATTTAAAGCTGCAGGACAACTCGGTGAAATTTATTTTTCTAAAATGAATTACTTTATTTTAAGATGCACATTCTTCAAAAGCTTTCTGTTATGTCAGTTATTCTTTAATCCAGCCATTATTTTACTTGAAATGAGAAGAACATTTATTTATGTATTATTTATAATCCATCCAGTTAAATTTGAAAACTGAGAATAATAATTTGTTAAAATATAATTGATGTGTACTTTCTTTATTTGATTTGACAGTTGTTGACTACACAGAGACGTTGTTACTACTACTAGGCTTCTTGAATATATATATATTTGATATATATATATATATATATATCTGATATATATATATATATATATTTGATATATATATATATATTTTTTATATATATTTTATTTATATATATATGGCACTAAATAGCACGGGTTAAATATTATTGTACTGTTTCGGACCTTTGCCCGAGGAGATTTTCTCAATCTGGACCTTTTGGAATTTTAGTTGAAGACCCCTGCACTAATACAATCAGACAACATTTACCCAAACTATTTTCCACTCCTTCATAGTGTATATGCAACCTTGTACTGTAAGAGATGTGTTGGTAAAAGCTGTTGTCCTCCAAACTGTTGTCCTCAGACTGCAGACTGTGTTGAAAGTAAGACAGTATTGTTCTCAGCTGTGACCTCATTTTACACGTTTAGTCTGTTGCTCATTATCAGTCGGTGGGATAAGTCTGGGAGCAGGAAGGGTGGGAGTCTTCCTCTCGCTTTACTGTCAAACGTCTGTGTGTGATCATAACAATCCAACTGAGAGCTGGACTGAGATTTCTATCCAGTTCATATCATGCAAATTGAACACTGATTTGAAACAGCGTCTCCCCCCTGAACCAAATGTATTTACAAAACTCTCAGTTTAACTGATGTGGTGTTATTATTATTATGAGTTCTGAAAATACTATAAGGTCACTAATGACTGTTGCTAATTGCAACAGCTCAGTACCACAGTCACATTTATATCATATTAATACAATCAGTGATAGCTGAATACTTGAAATGCTGTTGAAAAGTGAGCCTATATGTGATAATGATAAATGCTAAAACAGTGAACATATCTATTTAAAGGTTACATTTAAACATTCGCCGCCCATAAACTACTGGTCATACCAGACCAAGTAAGCCTGTAGCAGAAAACCCCTGAATGTATTGAATTAATGGTGTCTTTTATTGGTAAGGAATTTACTCATTTGTAAGGGATATGTTTTATTTCTTGATTCAAAAGCCTTGTAGTCTGGCATGAAAATAGTTTGGAATCTTGGCCACTCATGTGGGTCGGTTTCTTATGCTCCTGTATTGTTCTTATTTATTTAGCAGTCTCCTGTGGTTTTTAGACCTCACTAATCATTCAAATTGTAAATACTCTTCAAAAAACATTGAGAAAAGAATCATCGGCATTAGTGACTCACGATTGTAAAACCAGCAATACATTGCAATGCAGAGGAACTCTTCTTAATGTATAGCTAGTATTTCTAAGGTTTCTCTGGAAACGGCCACAGTGAGATGATGATTGATATGCATTTATCCAACATTCCAGATGTACATAATTACCTGTTTCTGAAGTAACCTGTGGAAAATAAACGAATGCTCTTCAGCAAAAACCCTCCTGTCTTCATTTCATCCTCTGGGTTTCTCTTTTTTCAAACCAGTGCAGTTAATGAAGAACACAGTTCAGTACAAAATAGACGGCCCAAGGTACAGGGCAACAGTATGTGTATCAAGGCTGCATTGTTTCCAGTATAAGAGATGTATACACATGTATATTATCCACTATAATGACTTTAATGCCCACTTGCTGTTAGATCATGCTGCTGTATGTACAAATGTCCCTAAACCTGAAGGATTACATGTGTTCTGATGTGTGAAGTAGGTAAGGTTGTGCAGACAGTACTGCAAGATCTTAAAGAAATCCTGTCTGGGTCCACCTTCAGGCCACAATTCACTCCAAGAATAGCAATGTTTATTTTCCCTCAATTTTTCATCCTTCAATGTTTTTTGTTTAATGATCATCACATCTTTACTGCCAGCATGGCCTGTTAGTTGTATGTGTGGAGAAAGCATTGTTTTTTCTGTCAAACAAACCCAACTTAATGTTTAATTACCAAATTAAATACTTATTATTATTCCTGAAGTGTTTACAATCCGTCTTATGTGTTCATCTTCTTACCTCCCTGACCGTTGATGCTTTCTCAGAGATGTTGGATATGTGGCAATGCTTTGATCTGTATATGGACTGATTTAAAATCCTGTGTTCAACAAAGTAATCCTCATGACTCGGTGTAGCTGCTTGTTGACAGATGCAAAGCTGTTTTAAGCCACTATACATGTTATATTCACTATTTAAGAAGCTTCACATGAACTCAACATGACTGAAGTTGAACCAAACAAAATCTCACAATACAAAAGTGTCACTATATTGTTGTTCATTTAACAAACAGGAGCCTCAGTAGCGTGTGGAAGAACCATACACAGCCACAACAGCCTGGCTCCTCCTCCTCATGCTGGTCAGCAGCCTGCTCACACACTGCTGTGGGATGGCATTCCACTCCTCAAGCAGGATTTGTCGCAAGTCAGCCAACGTGGTTGTGTTGGTCACTCTGGCACGAACAGCTGGTCCCACAAGTGTTCACTTGGGTTGAGGTCAGGACTGTTGGCAGGCCATTCCATCCTCTCTGCTCCCAAATTCTGGAGGTAGTCTCTGATGAACCGCTCTGTGGGGGCGAGTGTTGTCATCTTGGAGGATGGAGTTCGGTCCCACACTGTGGAGAAATGGGATTGCCACTGGTTGCAGAATCTCATCGCGATATCTCTCTGCATTGAGATTGCCTCCAATGAAGACAAGCCTCGTTTTTCCAGTGATGGAGATGCCGCCCCACACCATCACACTGCCTCCACCAAAAGGTGTTACTCTATTGGTGCAGCAATCAGCATAGCGTTCTCCCCGTCTTCTCCACACTTTGACCCTACGATCCAACTTCATTAGGCAGAATCTGGACTCATCGCTGAGCATAACGTTCCTCCACATGTTCAGGTTCCAGTGCAGGTGTTGCCGACACCAGCGCAAACGGGCCTGACGGTCAATAGCAACAGCAGAATAAGCTGTTTGGCATTTGGCAGAGAAGATTTGGCAAATTTTCATGGGCGCAACCCACATACTCAGCTGTGCTGCTGCACCGTTTGAAAGGTAACTAAACAGGCTTTCCAACGGTATAAAATTCATTGCCAAGAAGCATTGTTACAACAGAGAAATAATCTACCAAACACTAATTTCCGAACTTTTTGTTCGATGTTTATCTATCTCTCTGTCTGTCTGTTCATCCCTTCGTCTGTTTCATCAAGTCACACAGTGAAAGGTGGACTCTGCTGTGCTGTGATGTAGAGCTCAGTGTGGGGCCGGGGACTGCTAATACTCAGAGTCTTGGTTATTGCATGCCCCTGAACTCACCAACCCCTGCAGCACCTGAGCAATCACGACAGATCCCCAACAGGCTGTAGAAGTGTTTGTACCAGCTCATAATGGCTGCTTTAGATTAAAGTAATGGCGATGGCTTGATAAATAACCCCTCAATCATCTTATGCTCTGTGTTAGTGTACTTAAAGTTGAATACAATGTCTGTAATGTCACAACTCTGAAGGATGTCATTGTAAGTTCAGTCCAGACTCACAGGAAAGTTCTAGGTTATGTACCATCCGTCCCTGATACTCTTTAAACTCTGTATAATGGTGGCCTACAGCTGCTAGAACATTCTGAACTTACAAAATCAGAGCGACGAAGAAGCCCCAAGGACTAAGGACGTGTCCATAAGCACTCTTACAACAGTAATATTATTTAAAGGGACCGCACTTCACAGCAAGCAGACATTACATGGAACATACATGACATAAGAAAATATACACAGTAGCCACACAAGGCCACCTGTGAGCTAAGCACTCATCCTGTTGCAAAATGCACAACACACAAATAAGCCTGTATTTGGTGGTTATCAACAATGTAAACTTTAACCTGGATCTCTTCTCACAGGAAATGATTGTTGATGGAGCTGATTTTACACTACAGCTGCCAAATTGTTTACTTGCATCTCCAGCCGCTACGTGTCATAGTATAATATGAATGTAGATATGTGCAATCAATTCTCTAGGTTTTCATCTGAGTTGTATCATCTCACAGAACATGCAAAAACTTGTATATATTACTCATCAATCGTCTAAACTTTAAACTGGCAAAGTCTTTTCAAAAGGTCTGTTGACACCGCAGGGCTTGACCTGCAGCTGCTGACTGTTTAGTGACCCGCATATACTTCCCTTGTAAACACACACAAATCTGTGTCACTGCACATGATGGAGTTTTACATGATTCACCCAAGAATATCAACACAACAGGCAGTTGGCGTTCACACAGTCATTGTTGCAGCCTGCCTGAGGGTGGTGTTTGGAGCACATGGGTGAATGGAAAATGCTAAAGCTGAGTCATGAAGAACCCACAGCTGTCATGCATTTGCACCTGGTGGATTGTATACTTTATAGTAGAACAACGTCAAATTGTCCATGTAAAGTACACAATGTTGACTTGACTCCTTAATGCACTGAGAATAATATGTTGCATGTGGTTTACCATACTTTATTTAATTATCACAACAGTATGATTATTTAAAATAAATTAAATCTGAGGTTTAGTTTTAAAAATTGAAATGTCTGATCACGCTCTGTGCTTACGTAAACAAAGTTGTTTCTTTTTGTACATTTTCTGTAGACATCCACTTCACCTGTTTTCCCATTAGATTAGTCAGAAGTGTTTCAAGTGTGCATTGGATTATATACATTTAAATTTTTTGTTAAAAATGTATATAATTTGATTGTTATCATAAACCTATTTGTGCATTATGTCCAGCCTGAAGTGTTTGATCTGATGCTCAGCATCGTATAACTGTGGATGATCTCTTTTTCCATCCATTCTTAGTGTGCACAAAAACAGTGAATACCCCTGTATAGAAAGGGTTTTTCAACAACGGCATTTCCACTTCCTTATTTGTGCAGGGAGGGATGCAGGTAATTATCTTGCAGTTTATTAAGTGTAATATTCTGAGGTGGCGTAACATACAAATCAGAATCAATGAATATGCAGCTGTTGTGTCCATTTGGTCTGAAATATAATTGCTAATTATGAGGAGCTTATTGATATTTTTAAAATGGGTTTGCTCTCTCTCAGTCCCTCTAATCACGGTGTCTTCCAGTCAGTGACGTGCTGTGAGGTTCGTGTCTGGTGAGGCACTGACTCTTTCATTGTCAGATTTACAAATACATGAACCCAATAGAGTAGCTTAAATCACCATCCAATTGGCAGCTTGCACATTGACTACTGGTTATTTTTCATATCAGTATTCTTAAGGTACATATTTGATTCCACCGGGAGCGTGTGTGTGTGTGAGGGATTGCACAATCTGAGATGAGGCACAGCTCGCGTGTCTCCTCTCTGTTTGAACAGGACATGGGGAAATTCAGCGATTTTGATTATAAAAATGCTTAGAATTATTGGAATCATACAGAAATTACATTTATAGCACAGATCAGTGGAGAAACATTATTTTTTATTTCATCATTTGTTTTTTACTTTTCAAGATGACAGGTGAGGCAGAGAAAACATGATACAGTGCCACATAGGCTGCCCTACATAGACAACTTTCTCCCCCACTGAACTTAACTTGACCATAAACGTTTCAGATTTTAAAACAATTACATGAGTCGGACACTCATTTGGTTGAAAATAATAGTAAATGGTAAATGGACAATGGACCATTGTGGTAGATGCAGTCAGGCCTAACTTGAAAACCTGAGACACATTCTCTAAACCTATACTGTACTCAGAAAACACACATAGCCAGCAATATAGTTAGGACATTTATTAAAATACAAAATTATGTATTTATAGGCCTGCAAAACCAGGCATTAATTGATCACAGTATTATACGATAATACATCTTCAGTGCTGCTGATTGCTGCTGTCAATGTGCAGCTGATTGTAGACATCCAGAGCCCACTGGAAAGTTCCACTGTAGCATATCTGTCTTCCTTTGATAGTCTGGACTCTGCAAAACATAAAGAGAAAACTCAGTTTGTCCACCTTCTTTAGTTTGTGTTATAAGAGTAATTGCTGTGGCTTTGTGATGATGCCTGTCTGGAGGTCATACCGTAGGTTCTCCATCTTTCTATTCATCATCTCATCAGTTACAGGAGAAAAACAGTGGAAGAAACAGTCACAAACTTACATGAATGCCTGCTTCAGACAGGAGATGTGGGTCTTGGCTATGCTGGAGACCCGCTTCAATGGTAAACTGCGCATGCAGACGTTGAAACAGCAGTTTCCAGGCACTGTGTTGAACTGCAGAGCTTTAGCTGTGAGGAAGGTGAAACAGGTAAAGTCAACACAGACACAGGTGTGAGCAAACTCTGAAGATGATTAGGCACGATCACTGATCACTCACGCATGGCGTTGCAGCAGCAGGCGGTGAGCAGCAGCAGCCCCAGAGTGAAGCAGAGAGTCTTCATGATGCTGTCAGAGATGATGATGATGAGGTTCTTCTCCCTTTGCTGTGATTGACTCTTGGCATTGTGTCCGATATAAATCCTGTCCATTGTGGAACCAAAATGTATGACGTCAGCCTTTCAGGGCAAGAATTCTCCGACACCTCCTCAGAACTTCCACTGCAAAGAGACACTCAAATGACTGCTGTCGTAGTTTGGGGAGGGAAGTGACAGCTAAGGGACAGGCCACAGATTTGTTGTAAAGATTAAAATCAACTTCCCCCATTTAGAGAACAGAAACCCGGTGTGTATCTTTACATCTTGGTGTATATTTAATTGGTGGAAAGATTGTCGTGGCATTCAATGTCATCATTACAGAAACATTTTATTTAGATTTAGATCGTACTCAAGTTTAATTGACAGTGTCTTAGTTTAGTGGTTCCTGACCTGGAGAATTTGTAAAGATATTTTAAAAGAATAATTTTTTTTGTCCTCTCTCAAAAATAGTAGGCTATTTGTTGGCAACCACTCTCTTAGTTTACTCATAAGATGAGCTTTTAACATTCCATCCTTTACATTTCCAAAAGCAGATGGCAGCCAGCCATAAAAACCAACCCAAATGCACACAGAATTAACAGGCATGCACAATATTTGCTGGTCAAAATGTTTTATGGATTCCATAAAATGCTCTATAACTTTGTATATTTCATCTTTTTTACTGAAACTAATACTGTTATTTACGGAAGAAAAATGCATTTAATCTGTAGCTGAAACTGATTTATATGACTTACAAAGTTTTTGACATTGGTAAATTGTATATTCCACCAAAGGCTGGATCAGAGTTGCAAGTCAGAGTGGTAGCAAATTTAAAAGACTTTGTCCTTAGAGTTGAAAACACAAGTTGGCGCATAGTTGCAGAATTCACTCAAAATTTACTCCGAATTTTCTCATGAAAGGATTTAAGTGTTAGATTGTGTTTTCAGTCACAGAATTTTAAACTCTGTGATTGGATGTTTCTTGCAGAAATGCACCTTAGGAGTCGCAGTAAACGTCTTCCTCATTGTTTTTATGTACACAGGCTTATAATACCTTCTACTTTTTCATAAAGAACCAGATTGTTCTGTGAGTTACTTTACATTGTCGATGGGGACAATTAAGGGGAATTTAACTCCAGTTAAATAAAGACAACATGACATTCAGGCTGAATGAAATGATTGGACAGGTTTTGGGGGGACCTTTAGCATGTGATCAGGGGCCCAATATGTCATAATCCGCCCATGGGTTTTGAAAAGCAACAAGTGCTGTAGATTTGTTACAGTCTGAGAGGACTAACCATACTGTGTGGAGGGTCGGTACCTTTGTAGATAGACAGTAGCTGTCCAAGTCCAGATATTTTCTACCTACCATTAGTAGAATCAAGCCAAACAGAAAGTTTTGGTTTAAGTCTGCTGCATTGATAACGTGGCAGATAAGCACTGTGAATGCCAACTCCAGAAACAGTATCCTTACTACTCTGCATTATCCACAGTCTTCACTTTTTCATCAGAAGGATTTTCTGTATTGAATCGGCTTGAATATTCAAAAGCGACTTTAAACCAATAAATGTCTCATTTTCTCTATAATTCATATGTACACTATTTGGGCATTTAAAAGTCAAAGTTCAACATTTTGGCTGTAAAAAAAATAATATTCAGAGGATTGTGGGGTTATAAATACAAACACAAAATACGAACCACTAAATTATACTGGTTTCTGCCTCCTCCAGGGTGAACTACATCATGAGTCAGTTTCCCCCTTTATGCAAATCTGTGCGGTGCAGACAGAAGTGATGGAGACAGCATGACGCTCACAAGATCTTATCAGCTGTTTTCAGACGTGTGCACAAACCCAGTAGCAGTGCATCTGTGACCCATTTAGATCATCTCTGTGCATGCATTTGCAACCAAATCAATTTCCTCTTAATCATCATCTGTAACTGATTTGCATCTCTCTTTTAATGGGCTGTCATTGCAATGCACTGAGCTTTATATATAACATAATTACTCCCTATGAAAAGATACATTTGAGAAGCACGTGTTGATTGTGTTTCAGTTACTGTGAGCTACTGATGTGTCAGAACTTACTTAGGTAAAACTAATAGTTGACTTTATAGACAATATATTGCATAAAAGGTCCCTGTGGTAGCATTTGACATTAATATAGAAACTAGAAAAAGCATTTCCTGCTGAAAATGCGTTGGAATGAACTGAAATAAATCGCAAAAACATTGCTGAAAATAGATATCCAATTCAAAAACAAATTGCAAAAAGCTTAATAATTCAAAACGTTTAAAGATTACAAATATGAAAAGTCATATCACACCTCTCCTGAAAGAGCTGAACATTTTGATATTTGAACAGTTTCTGTGGCTTAAAAAAATTCATCAGTGGTGATATTTGTAGTAGTAGAAGTTGTAGTAGAAGTATTATTAGTAGAAGTATTAGTAGCATTAGAATAAGTACTAGTAGTAGTAGTGATATTTGTAGTAGTAGTAGAAGTTGTAGTTGTAGTATAAGTATGATTAGTAGTAGAAGTATTCGTAATTAGAAGAAGTAGTATCAGTATTCATAGTAATAGCTGTAGTATTGGTCGTAGTATTTAATATCACAGTAGTAGTAGTAGTAGTAATAGTAATAGTAATGGCAGTAGAAGATGTAGCAGTAGTAGTAGTACTAGTAGCAGTCGTACTAATAGCTGTAGTAGTATTACTACTTTTAGTAGCATGAATAGCAGTCGTAGTAGCAGTTCTCGTATAAGTAATAGTGGTCGTAATAATATTGATGGTAGCAGTAATAGCAGTAGCAGTAGTAGTAATAGTAGCAACAGCAAAAGTTATAGTAGTAGTAGTAGTAGCAGTAGTAGTAATACTATATTAGCAGCAGCAGTAGTAGTAGTTGTCGCAGTAGTAGTTAGAGCATTCATTTTTTAAACAAAAAAGCCTAATTTTGAGCTTGTTTAAATACAGTTAATCCATGGGGCTTTTATTTTGAAAGGGTGGGGCTGGGTGGGGGAGGGGGGGGGGAGAGGAGACATAATCATAATGTTTGACACACATAAACAGAGGTTATTAAATGACAGGCTTCATCACAAGCAGTTCAGATAGAATTCACTCTCTGGGGCTTTTATTTTGAAATGGGGTGTGGGGTGTGGGGGAGAAGGGGAGAGGAGACAGAATCATAATGTTTGATAAACACAAACCGGTTATTAAATGACAGGCTCATCACAAGCATTTCAGTTAGGATTCATTCTGTGGGGCTTTTATTTTAAAATGGCGTGTGTGTGTGTATGTGTGTGTGGGGGCGGGGGGGGGGGGGTGGAGGAGGGTGGAAAGACCTCTAAAGAGTCCTAAGACCTGAATGACTGTATGAGAGAGACACACACACAGAGAGAGAGAGGGAGAAGAGTGTATGTGAAACTACACTAGGATCAGAATCCTCATATCTGATTGGCCGAGCTGCAACACGTAACAGCTGCAACAAATCATGTCTCCAAGACCTGAATGACTGTATGAGAGAGAGAGAGAGAGAGAGAGAGAGAGAGAGAGAGAGAGAGAGAGAGAGAGAGAGAGAGAGAGAGAGAGAGGAGTGTATGTGCGCTTGAGTCTGTGTGTTTATAAACATCAGTAATTGGCTCAATCGCGAACACCTGTGTGCCTGAAGCCATTTGAAAATATTCTCCATAGAGATCCCATTGAAAATAAAAAGCTTAATCATTCAAAAAGTTTAAAGGTTAGAAATATGAAAAGTCATAGCAGACCTCTGGTGAAAGAGCTGAACATTTTGATAGTTGAACGGTTTCTGTAGCTTAAAAAATGAAGGACAAGAAGAGGTGCGACGGAAGAAATAGAAGTTGAATAAAGATTCGAAGAACAATAGTTGGAATGCTTAACAGCATTCCAACAATTACCTAAACCCATACTTCCTCCCTTGTCTAGACACGGTCATTAAAAATAGATATTGTTTTGTTTGATAAAAACGTTATTTAACATGTCTCAAGTGGCTTGAGATTCCTGCCATGCTCGATCCATGTCTCAGTTGTGAGATGAATGGGTGACCCTACAAGGTCAGTGTTCTATGCACTGAGTCATTTGACCTTTTGTTTGCAGCTTCCATCCATCAAATTATCAAGGGAGATCTGTAGGCTTAATGTAGGATCTTAATGTTGAGCTAATTCTCGCAATTAGTCATTTTCAGGAAAGGTTAAGTATAAATTTAGGTTTACAAAAATCCACCTCTTCAACAGCCTACTTTACTGTGTTTATGATCTGTGGTTTTTGACACATAACAGAAATTGTGTAATTAATACCATTCATGTACTTAACCGATTTTATTCGACATATACCATCTTATTGTTAGTTATTACTTATGTTAAAGCTTTATGTCACACTCCACACCAGTAGATTCCACTATCATCACATTGGTATTGTTGTGGAATCTTGTTTTGCGTGTTTAGTTTAGTGAGTACGGTGACCCAGTCCGTGTACGTTTTAGTCATCCGTTTTACCGTTAATTCGGAAAAACCAAAATACGGAAATACCATGGTATTTTCGTATTTTGTTTTTGCAAATCACTTTTTTGTTTTTTCCTTTAAAACGAGACGCAGAGCACAGCAGGTAACCCGAAAGAAGAATATTTCAAAATAAAAGTGAAGGCAATATAATGACCGTATGCAAGAAATTAATACATTCATTAATTAATCTGGGCCGATGGGAGTGCGTTAGCATCAGTAGTTGATTATATGCTGTTTAATATTCATTTATCTATGTACACAGCAATAATCAACTTTTCGATTAATTAGCATTGTTTGATGCAATACAGTTTGTGATATAGTTTAATCAGTCATTTTCGTGTTCAGAGTTGTGGGCACCGATATTTATTTTTCCACCGTATTGTGCTGTTGATTTAGTGAACGTGAAGTCGATGCAAAGTCAAAGTATTTACCATTTTTACCAGTAGATGACAGTATAAGTGTATTTAAACCATAGATTTAGTCATATTTACCTGTGCCTCTAGGTTATTGATTCAGATGTATTTAATGCTGATTATTTCATCTGATATTTGATGTTTATGGTTAATTTGCATTAGTTGTATACATCATGTATTTACATGTTATATTTGTGTAATTTAAGAACTCAACATACATGGAAGAGCGAGCATGTGTTCATGATCATGAGGCAATAAATATTGACAATTGAAAAAATAAAGATATTTGGTTTATTGTTATTGAACATTCAGCCTAATTTACCTACCTCATTGATTTAATTGTCACACTTAAATCCTGATTTGAATGGTTAAACAGAAGAGATCAAAGGGCCGAGATGAGACGATATAGATAGATAGATAGATAGATAGATAGATAGATAGATAGATAGATAGATATGTACTTTATTCATCCCCAGGGGGACATTTGTATGTTACAGCAGCAAGACACACCAAGAAGCAAAGTAACAGAGTAACCAAAATATTAAGTATTAAAAAATGCTCAATATATACAATAGAATAACAGAGTATGACAAATTAAATATCAGAAAATAGAATATATAAGATAAAACAACAAAAATGCACAGTATATACAATGAATAGAATAGTGTTAAATTAACTTTACTTCACAATGACAAGTTAAAGCAAAACAGTTCAGCATTGTTTTAGTTTCTCAAAATCACAGACATGTTCTATTCAACAGGCGTGAACTGAGTTTTTTGTGCTGTCGCAATGACTTGTTATAACTATTAGTGATATTAGGATCTTAAAACATTTTCTGTAATACAGAACAGTACATGTGGCTGGTTACATTGACTTACCATATACTTCAGAATGCGATGCCCATCATCTTCCTCAGGTTGGATGCCTGGAGGATGGCAGCCCTTTAAGGGTTGAAAGCACTTGTCGCCTGTATAAAAGGATTATAGTTGTTGAAATATCCCTCAAACATTAACATTAACATTTGCATGTTTGTGAAGTCCACACGCTACTAAAACAGTCTAAAAGCTATACTCAAATTGATTTCACCTAGCATTACACTTGAGAGCAATACCATGTTAACATACATATCACCTTCACATTATGTTACCACATAACTAAGCTAGCTCTTGTAACGTTAGCTAAAGTAGCAACTAAGCTAACGTTAGCTGTTGTGGCGTTAGCTAAAGTAGCAAACACACAATTGATAGTCAGCTAAATGATTTTTACTATCAAATACTGTTTTAAAGTGTAAAGAAAACTCTGCTTCGAACAAATACAACACACCTATGGTTATAAATTGCCTACTTACCGAAAACTGAGACCTGTGGACAGACAGCAGTGCACGAACTGTATTGCATCAAACACTACATCAATGCACCAATTAATCTAAGAGTTGATTATTGCTGTGTACATAGATAAATTAATATTAAACAGCATATAGTCAACTACTGATGCTAACGCACTCCCATCGGCCCAGATTAATTAATGAATGTATTAATTTCTTGCATACGGTCATTATATTGCCTTCACTTTTATTTTGAAATATTCTTTTTCGGGTTACCTGCTGTGCTCTGCGTCTCGTTTTAAAGGAAAAAACAAAAAAGTGATTTGCAAAAACGAAAAACGAGAATACCATGGTATTTCCGTATTTCCGTATTTTCGACTGAATGGTAAAACAGATGACTAAAACGTACACAGACCTTATTTGACTTTGGTTCTTGGTTTTTCCGTTTTTGAATTCAGAACGAAAAACGGAAATACGACTGCCCATTTCCGTTTTCCCGTTGTTGGTTTGAAACGAAAAACAAGAATACCATGAACGGTATTTCCGTATTTTGGTTTTTCAGAATTAACGGTAAAACAGATGACCAAAACGTACACGGACTGTAAGCGTCAGAAGCCCGCTGAAATTCAAAGTTGAAGGAGGAGACTCACTGAAAGCATAAAACAACAAGAAGGTTGTTTCTTGTTTTCTGTCAGTTGACCTGTTTCTTGCAGACTGTAGTTTCATACAGACTTCTTTTCAGGTAAGACAAAATCCAACCTGGTCAGCATATATTATGTATGAAACAGCGGCTAAAGTTAGCTTGTCATTCTAAGATAGGCTAACGTTACGCTGGCAATTATAGATCGCTACATTAGCTTGAAATGAGCTTGCCTGAGTTGACTCATAGGACAATGTTGCTAATGCTAGCAAGCTAACGTTAGCTCCTTTAGCTAGTTTTCAAGTTCCAGGTGTTCACTGTTTGAAAATAGAAACGTTGCAGGCGTACTAATTAAACTTAACTAACGCATGTTTTTTTTAGTGTTTGCAGTGTTAACGAGTTATGTGGCATTATTTAACGTCAGCTGACCAGGTAACACAACTTGCTACGAATGTGTGTTTAATTTAGTAAATGAGCTGAGCTGAAAGTAAAATGCAGGGCGTTGGCATGTTTACTTTTATTTGTGATAATCCTGCGGCGTTTTTATCCCACATTACTAGTGCTTCCCCTGTCTGTGTAAAAACGTCTAAAAGCTAGCTTTAATAATGTTAGCCTTTTTTTCCTGGCAAAGACAACGGTCGTTTAAGAGTTTTTCTTACCTACAGGTAAGTTATGTGATATTAACGTTGGCCCATCATAATTATTTGCATGACCTAGTAACGTTAATAGTAAGAAGGTGTTTTGAGAGGGGAGTAAATGCTAAATAAACTACCATATCTTATTGCTGTTGTGCTTAAAGGTTTGACATCTAAAAATATACAGTCATTACCGTCACTGTTTGCAGCTCAGCATGGAAGGTGGCGAGGAAAACGGTGCCAACAACAACTTGAAAAGACAGAGAGAACCTTTGTCAGATTCTGAAGACAATGTCTTCTCCCCATCAGGTTTGATTCTGCCTGTATTAAAAATCATTGATAGGCTAATAGCAGAGAATGAAATTAGCACCTGCCAAATACAGGTTCATAGACATATCTTTATCATAATCACAGCAGTCTTTGCAGGTATATTTGTGACTTTTGTCCTTGTGAGTCTGTCTATCTGATGTCTCAGAGGTGGATGATGGCCAGAAACGGCGGCGTCTGGAGGCAGCTGGTCAGGAGAACCGCAGTCCTAAAGCATCCTCCTCTGGACGCCTAGCTGAGCTAGACACAAAGCCGGACACGCCGATGGTTCCTTCAATCCGGTCCAGAGTCCAGCAACTCACCCAGAGACGAGAGGGTAATCCAACCTTCACCGTTGAAGCAGGCATGCTAATAATTGACAGGCTTATAGCGGTGTATTTGGGTTTATTGTGTTTATGGTACTGCTCAAGATACCACGGTTGCCAAGATCAACAGTCAAGCTGGATTTCCTGCATTCAAAAGGAGAACTACTGTCAAGGTGCATAACAATCTGTGTGGATCCAGTGTGTCAGTGTGTTAGATAAATATTGTAGTTTGTTGTTTTAGGGGGAGCTCCTCTGGCCCAGCGGTGCCTCTCAGATCCTGGGGCTGACAGCCCATCAGTCATCTTCCATGAAAAGGGCTTCAGAGAGCATCTCCTTGGTGAGGATGTATATGATCACACACATTCAAAAACCTCTGAGGATGAAACTCAGACTTATAGAATACAGTGTTCCTTTTCTGTTTAGTTTTTTTAACAGACATTAAAATAACGATAGATGAAAGACAATATCATAAACTATCAAAGGCAGAGACTCAAATTATCCGGTTTCCGGGCTCGTTGTGGAGTTTTTTTAATATTCGATTTCCGGGCTCCTTTAACGGGTTGGCTGAGTGATCTCAGACCTGACAGTGGCTAGAGGGCCAAGTCTGGGGGTTCACAGTCTGTTAAAGGATTTGCCACATTTAGCTGCAAAGTCCTTAATAAAAATTTCAGAAAGGCAAATGCCTAACGTGATTGTGACTAAGCTCAGGCATTAAGGCATTTTTGCATTCACATAAAAAAGAAACACTAGGTCTTAAGGCATATATTGGTTAAAAGTATGCCCATTGGATTCTAACCCTCCACTGCACTCAGATGACGCTGGTAAATGATCCCTCATCGCATGTACCGGTACAGATCATTTACCAGAATCTCAGGAAAATGACAACCCGCTGCGTGCACAGTGCATCCTCCCATCACACGTGCAGCCCACACTACTGCACTGTCTCATGCAAAGGAAAGTTTTGTTAAATATTAACTTCTGTTACATATTCTACACATACAGACATAGAAACAGTTGTAATGTTGCTGCTATGATGTCAATATACGGTACTTTGATGATATTTACGTTAAAACAGCAAGCCAAGTACACAGTTTATAACTTGACACCGTCTCCTAGATTTTGCTAGCTAGCTGTTATAATGGGGATGTAGCCTGATTGAGCATGCTAATGTTAATTGAGTAGTTTTAATTAATCTATTTCCAACCATTCTTTATTGTAACTTATATATTATATAATTAGTTGTTCACTTTAATCCCTAAGTTTGCACTGAGCCCAAATTGTCGCCTCACATTTTTGAAGTACCTTTCCCCATAAATTAGCTTGTTAGCTAGCTTTTTAGTACGGTAGTAAGTAGTTCTAAAGAGAATCAATGGGACCTTGAACAATGCCTGGCAGGTGTAGTTTTTCTTTTATTAGATCCCCTGTTCATGTTGTACAGTACTGTGGATGCTAAAGATTAGTATTTGAGCCATGCTAGGAGTTGGATCTGCCAAACTTCCAGCAGATATATTTGAGCTCAGTGGTGCTGGGAAAAATATATGTCAAGGGCAGCTCAACTAAACTAGCTTTACTAACTCAAATCTACTTGCAGCACACACAATACTGCTGTGTTATATAGATATCAGATTGGAACATGGTAATGGAAGATACTCTATATTACCTTTTCTTTAGAATATTTCTACCATTTGTTTTAGATAAAAACTATTTCTTCATTTCTATTTATGTTTGAATCTCTATAAATGTTTTCCTTCCAGGTCAGGGAGAATTTAATCAGCGACTGGAGCGTTTTAAAGTGCCGGTCTTCCAGGCTGGTCCCAATCCAACCCCAAGCCCTGCCAGCGCCTCCCCGAGGACCTGCTCCAACTTTGTGTCTGCCATTCAGCAGAAACTCCACGGCACCCCAGCACCCAGCTCCAAGCAGGCTTCTCGCATTCGCCAGGTTGGTTTAGAGCCCTTCTTTTGGTAAAATGCATACTTTGATCAGCACCATTCTAGCTCTCATGTTCTCGTACTCTGTTGAGCAAATATATTCTAAAGCCTGATGATATAAATCATTTACACACATAGATTATTTGTAATAAGAACTTGAGAATGTCTGTCATGGTTACACCGATCAGGAACGGGAAGAGGAGTTGAGCGGGTTGCCTTTCCAACCCATCAGTGAGAACGCCTGGCTGAAAAGGAGCAACTCTGATCCCTCGTTATCTCAGGTGGGTTTGTGATCTTGTACACCTGTCGCACACACGCGTATATACATATACAAAAAACTTAATTCTTGACTGATTTCAGCGGTTCTCTGATGATGGATGAGAAGTGTCTATAGTGTTTCAATACCAGACAGTTATTGGATTGCCATTAAGTGATGCACAATGGTTATTGCATTTAGAAATGGGTTGTCCCCTTTGAATGATATGTCGTATATTCAGTACAGTAACAGCAACATACTCTACAGACCAATGGCAACGCATGTTTTAAATAGGTTTTTGGGGATGTGATTTTTATATTTGTATGTTTAGTGAACCAGTTTGTTTGAGTTTTTGTTTTACACACCGGTTAATGTAAACATTAGCAGGGATGGACCCCCTCTGGCCCCTCATCTCCCTCCGCCTGGGTTCCTAGATCCAGAGGGAGAGTCCGCTGGCCTCCTTTGAAGTCCTGGGATGTGAGTCCGTGACCAAATAACCCTTCTCTTTCTGGTCACTTTTGAGCTTTGACGACTGGCCAATACTTGGAGCCAACGGAATGGGTAATAGGGATTTGGGCAGTGATGAGAATTAAATTAAGTAACCGAACAAGGCAAATATATCAGCAACAACTTTTGCTTGAAGAATTACCCATTCACGTGGATCCATGTGTTTGTCTCTTTAGAGGAGGGGAGTTCACCTTTTTAATAGTGCGCCTATTTAAGTGTGGTGGTGTTTTTGGGAAATTAGCTGTTCACACAAAGGGTTATCGTTTCACCAACACGTCATGAACCGCAGCAGATCTTAACTCTCATTTGAGATGTTGTAATGGAACCACCATGACATGACATGGTAACCCACTGCTTCACAGAGATGAACGTCACAAATTCACGTTATGTTTCTTATATTTTTCATAAACTTTATGTATTACATACAGTCACCTTGGAAGGGTATGTATTTTGACTGTTCAGCATAACTCCACCTTGATATTACTTGCTCTACTCTACTGGTTATAATGGCTGTTTGGTGTTTGTTGGCATTCAGAGTACGATGTTTTGTTTGAGTTTCAATACTTTGCTTCATGCCCTCCTGCCCTTTTTATTCTACACTCTCAATATAATAACTGGAAACTTCATTGTAGTCCTTATCTTTTAGCTTGTACATCTACTTTGATTATGTTACATTGATAAACATCAAATAAATATCTTAATTTGTTTCCTGGTGCTTATATCGTTGCTTCCAGCACATGGATGGTGACGCTGAGGTGATAGATGGCAGCTTCACTGAAGCTACGACATCATGTGAAGGGAAGCAATCTTCAGGTGAGACTTTTGACTTCAAATGACGGTCCTCATTGATGAAATAAACACATTTAGTTCTTATAGTGTTGAGAATTAGGTCGATACAAACAATGTCTTCAACTGATCTGCAAGACCAGTATTGTGGCTACAGCAATACTTTTTTCCAGTCCTTTGTAGCCCATTGCACTCTGAGTATGACCATTGTTAAAATAACTCGATACTCTGTTAAAATATTCCTCATTATACACAGTCACTCAAATTGGAGCACCACAATTTTATAAACCGCCTAGAACGATATAATATAAATTTAGGAGTATAACTCTTAAATTCTGGTCTATGGCCATCTACTTTTAAGAATTAATGTGTAGTTACAATCTGGTGTCACTTTGCAAGACGAGTAATGATCCCAAACAGTTCCATAAATCAATAGTCCACCAATACCCCAAAAATGTTTTCGGGTCCGCATTCTGGCTGAACTCTCTGCGCTGTGATCTGCGTGCCAGCTCACAGCGTCAAAAATCCAAATCTGGCCTCTCATAAAAACAAATGGATATAAATATTGGTACCTGCTATGATCTCTCTCTCTCTCTCTCTCTCTCTCTCTCTCTCTCTCTCTCTCTCTCTCTCTCTCTCTCTCTCTCTCTCTCTCTCTCTCTCTCTCTCTCTCTCTCTCTCTCTCTCTCTCTCTCTCTCTCTCTCTCTCTCTCTCTCTCTCTCTCTCTCTCTCTCTCTCTCTCTCTCTCTCTCTCTCTCTCTCTCTCTCTCTCTCTCTCTCTCTCTCTCTCTCGTATGAAGCTTAGGTATCCTAGTGTTAACATGTGAGACTACTTTTTCAACAGGTGAAAGGGCACCCAGTGACTCTGAAGCTCCTGTAGGGCTTGACAGCTCCAATAAGGAGCAGCTGCACACTGGATGGAAGGAGCAAAATCCTCATCAAGGTGATGAAGTCCACAAGGAGGAAGGAATTAAAGACAAGCATCAAGGGACCCAACAACCACAGACTGCCTTGAAGTTGTCTTTTAGCGAGGATCAGAGCTTTTCCAAAGCACCTTTCAGTGAGGACCAGAATGTGTCAGAGTTGCCTACAGTTGATGAGCAAAGCTCGCTTGAATCAGCTCATGCAGAGGAGTCAGACAAGACGGAAACAGTTGATGTTTCCATAGTAACTGAACAGGGCGGATCTGAAGTGTTTTCACCTGAAGAAAGAGATGGTTCTTCATACAGCGACGAGGGGATTGAGCCTTCAACAGATGAGGAGTTACGTTTGTGGAGATATCCTCAAGACGAGGAAGAGTCTATCGTAGCTGGAGAACAGGAGGAATATGTGTGTGTGAAAGAGGAGGAAAGGGAGTTAGAGTCATCCAGAGTGAAAAAAGTGGACCACGGCTGTATTGCAGATCACAGTGAACCCTCTGACATCCAGGAAGGTGAATGTTATTTAGGGGATGTCTCTGCTGAGATGGGCGCCTCCTCTGAAATGCAGGAAGATGAGAAACCTAGACCTGAGTTGCAGAGCTGTTTAGATGCATCTGTAAAACACCCATCTAGTTCAAGCAGAGACATAGAGAGCATGGAGTCCTGTGGAGGACTTCATGAGGATACAGAAGATGTTGATATTTTTATAATAAAACCAAATCAGAAAGACACAGGAGGATGTAGTCAAAGGGATGATGTGTGTCAACAGTCAATTGAGATCCACACAGTTTGCATAAAAGGAGACAACATGGATCTAGAGTCGGACAGAAGTGGCAGGGAGAAACTAACGGAGACTTCTGGTCTGACAAAAACACAGACACGGTACACGGAACTAGAAAGAAATATTAAACGGGTAGCAAAACGTCAGGATGAATCATCAGCCACTGATGGAAAAGATAGAGCCCAGAGTTTGACAGAGGTCCAGGTGTCGGATCACCTTTTGGAGACCGAGCAAATGGAGCAAGATACAGTAGATGGGAGGCAGGGTGTTGTAGAAACTTTGTGTTCAAAGAAAGTCACCTTCATCCTGGAGCCTGAGCTCATCAATGATTCTACCCTGTCTGAGGCCAATACCTCCACGGAGTCCAGGACAGAGACAGGTGAGAACAGTAAGAAGATGCAGGTGTGAACTCCTGAGGACAACTTGGAAACTCCTTTGAAGCACATGGGTGAAATAGTTTGTTGGTAAGACAGAAATCCCTGACCACTGGAAGTACTGGGCGTTTCTAAATATAATCACGGGGTGACTAAATGTTTGAACATGCACAGATGTTATTTAGAGAAGTGTGTATCTTTGCAAATCTAAAATGTTTCAGCTTGAGTGTGTTGGGAAATATTCATCTTCAAGTAGAGAGACCAAGACAGGGACACAAGCTGGTTGGTGTTGCACAGGTGCACTCGAGGGAATAAATATGACCGGGCATAAAAGTGAAACAAGATGGATGGTGCCCATCTGTTTTCTTCAATTTTAACACCTAATTGTGTGGGACCTCAGCAACCATATACCCGTCGTCAAAATTCCAGTCCTTTTTTTGTTTTAGAAAGTGCCCTCACACATTTTTCTTCCCACAGATGCTGAGCTGAGCTCTCATGATGAGACCAACACGGCTGAAATAATCGACCAGATGTTCGAGGAGGTGCTGGAATATGCTGGACGGATGGAGGAGGGTAGGGGGGGCGATGAAGACATCGAGGACCACGACAGTGGCATTGGCGTTTGCCCTGGAGACAAAGACACGATAGACACAGAGTCAGAGAAGGAGAAGAGTGAAAAAGAATGCGATGAGAGCAAGAGGCTTGAAAGCAACAGAGATGAGCTGACCTTTCCTCCCAGCGGCATCCTCTCTCCTCTCAGCAAGTCTCTAGAGGCTGTGGTCACCCCTCTGGTAAGATGAATTTAAAACTTGATCTGTCCATGCTTGGGTTCCATTAGGGGAGCTCTCTGATAAATTCAGAACCTGGAAAAATATGTAATGTTCCATATTTCACCAACAGCGACTGGCAGCAAGCCAGGAGTCCAATCCTTCCTCTCTGCTCTTGACTCCAGAAGAGATGACCACCGCTCCTGCTGAATCTGCTCCTCTATACAGGTAATAACAGCATAGCCCTTTGTACTAACTCTGTTTGGAGTTCTCCGTCTTCAATCGTCAGTTGCCTTCTCAATATCTTGTATAGAACCCTTTAACCATTCATATCCTCACACTGGTGACTTTGCCAGAAAGCACAAGAGGAGAAATAACAATGCTAAATTATTTAAAATAACAATACAATGATAATCACTGTATAACTTTGAGGTGCTTTAAAAGATGGAAATCAAATGTTGGACCAGCCGGCCCATAGGCCTCACTAAAGCTATGATATTACATCATTATATTGGACTAGATAGGATAACTAGGAATTTGGTTGCCATAATGTTTAAATATCTTTCTGTAACGTAAAGGCGGCATTGTATTTCAATCGTCATTATTTTCACTTCTTTAATTACTGTTTCTTAAGCTTTTCTTTTGAAGGCGCAGTAATGATGATCCATATTGTTACATTTGCCTGGGTAGTTGATTGGTACTGTCATGTGTCTGTGATTTGATTTTGGTTTGTTCTGTGATTCTCAGTATTGATGCGTACCGCACACAAAGACAGAGTAAGCTGCCCACCATTCAGAGTGTCACTCCTGGGGTTCAGAGACGACCTCCAGAGAAGTTCCAACCTCAACCATCCGTCAACACCAAGGAGAAAATCACGGTGTGAAGCACTGTTTTCAGCATTATAAACCCATTAACTGTTGTTAATCAACCCATTTCACACGTCACTGAGTATTTAATTTATTAGTTTATTTGTCAGGGAAAATGCAAAAATATAAAGGTTATAATAACATAAGATGTGTTGCCTATATGGCTTCTAGTCATGGTTTATTTGCAACCCTTGTGACTTGTTACGGCCAGTGTGTAGGATTTCGCAAAAATGGAATATAGTAATCCAGTAGTAGTATAACTATCTTTAGTTCATAATGACTTGAAACTAACAATTGCTGTGTTTGCGTTACATACCTGCAAACTTGTCGCTTTTCTGCGAAATTCGTCGTTTTGAATCAAAATGTATCATCCACGTGAATCGTGTAGATCCGTAATCGGGTTTTTTTTCGGGGGGGGGGGGGGTGTCAACTGGCCAGCCAGTGTTTCTCAGATTGGAGTGAGATGAGGAGAAAAGGTGATGTCGTGATCTTCGCTATCGAACATCTTTGATGTGTCGAGTCTTGGCCAATCAGCGTTCAGATGTGTACAGCGTCTTCATTTCCCCCCGTTAAAGTTTAAGTTGCGTTATGTCCCGTTACCGTTCATACTGGCTGGGTTAAGTTAACGTCCACTGCATGCGGAACTTTGTCGACTGTTAACGTTTGTCATAATCGCGATTTAGACGGAAAAAACATAACGTGATGAAACATGCAGCCCCCCGTGTTCCGGTTCAGTTCATGCGGTCACTCGTTAACGTTAAACCCGAACACCGGCGCATCTGGTTGCAGGTTGTTTGTTTTAACTCAAAGTAGAATGAGGATGATTTCATGGTCAGAATAACTTTCATGACCACGAAACATGAGGCCCAGATACTGATGAGATGATGAGGTCAGAGAGCTTCAGGGAGAGGAGGATAATCGCCTGTACACGGAGGACCCACCATGAGCATTTTAACAAGCTGCCTGTAGCGCACCTTGACACAGGGCTGAGCTGTGAGTGGAGCTGGTCCTGGATAAAGGTGGAGCTGGGCCTGGATAAAGGTGGAGGTCTAAACAGACGTGAGTACAGCTTCATGCTGTTACAGTGTTTTAAATACATTGATAAGGCAGGGTATGATGAATGCAGCCTCTGCTCCAAGGAGATGAACTACAGCAACAAGGGCTCACATGTCCTCTCATCACACTGTTCACACTGTTCACTGTGATGACCACAGCCAGTGGACCAACAGTCCCAAACGTTCCTCCCAAGAACCCTGAAGTAATGAGTGTTAAGGAGCCTGTACCTTCATTTCAGCGGGTTGCTAATGCAGAGGTGTGTATAGATCACAGCTATTATTTTACTCTTGATAAACTACCTTAGCCAGAGTAGATTATCATTTTCATTTAAATAATTTAACTGGATTGAATGCATATTAATTGCAAATAGAAGATGGGCCACAATTCTAACCACTTTACAGTAACCGTGGAAGTTAATATTAATATTATCAATGAAAATGAATCACTTTATTTGTACAGGCAATGGTTCTCGCTTGCTATATTTGTTTTTATTTGACCAAAACTTTTGAAAGTGAGACCTCGGTCTCCATGGATTGTGTCTAAATAAAGGTTAATAATAATAATGGAGCTGGAAATAGTGATTAATAACTGAATAATACATTTGTTTTAAAGTAAATGTCTTATCACTTAATTTTCTTCTCGGAGTACACTAGAAGGCTACATTTCAAAGCCCATATTTAAAATAAAATTCTTGGAGCGCACCCCCCCGACAGGGTTTCGGGCTTGTCACCTTTTTCACATCATGAGTTTGCAGGTCTGGCGTTAGCTTAGAATGAGCCCTTCATATCTACATAGGGAGTGGGTTCCTCCTCACGCAGTCCATCTATGTGTATCTGTATTCAGGATGAGATCAAAGTATGTACCGGTACATACATTTATATGTATTATAAAATACTATTAATTCAGTCAATTGCTGACTTTTTTTTGATTGAGTTCAATCCAGTACAGGCGAATAACCCACAGTCTTTCTGTTGCCCTGTGTTTGTCCAGGCCCTTAGTGAAGAAGCAGGGAAGCTGCAGACTGTGATCAACCAGACCCTGCAGGCTCTAAGCTGCTGTACTGATGAGGAGCATGGACGGGGCTCGCTGGAGGAGGCTGAAGCTGAAAAACTACTCTTGGTCTCCTGTAAGATGTTTAGTTTGTTTTTGATGTCCAGTATTTGTGTGCAACAGAGAAGAAGCTATGTTCACACTATTGGGTTATTTTAGAAGTGACTGCCTCAACAGCAAAATGTCCTTACTTCTTACATACAGTTGATAAAATAATACGAATAGAATAACTATTAATGACAAAAGATGCATGCATACATTTGTCTGTTAATTTAAAGTTGGGGAAAGCAAGAGAAACCGGCAAGGTTAAGCTAGAATTTGAAAGTATCCAATCAAGGAAATCTCAGCCCCTCCCTTCAGGCCTCCCTCCAAAGCCACTTTCCGAACTACATCTGGGGGACAAATCCGTGAGAGAGACGTCCTCAAGTCTCATTCACATAAAACACCGAACATTATAGTAATTGAAGTAAACAACTACCATGGCTATTGTTTGTAACAACCACCAATCCGCTGATGGATTCTGACATTGACACGTTTTCAATACTCATTTGTCTTTTTCCACATATTTGTCAGTTGTGTCCAAGTATCAAACATTTCATGGGGGCCGATTGAAATGGTTGGATGGGTTTATTACAGGTCTTCGGTAGCCACAAATATCAGATTATTGTTTTTTTATTTATTGATTGCTGTCGGGACATAAAGAGAATTTCAATAAATAGAACAAAAAGGCTTCTAAAATAAATTGCCTACCCTAGTTTTAATATTAATTGCATCTCTACTACTACTACTTTCCAAAGCCTGAATAATTGTATTCAAAGCCTAAAAAGAGTTTTTCTTAATTTGTATTAAATTAGCCAGGGGCAATATATTTTCGTGTCATCCATCCGTCCGTCATATATACAGTGAAGGAAATAAGTATTTGATCCCTTGCCGATTTTGTAAGTTTGCCCACTTACAAAGAAATTAACCGTCTATAATTGTAATGGTAGGTTTATTATAACGGTGAGAGACAAAATATCAAGAAGAAATCCAGAAGTTTGGCTGGTCTTGTGGCCCATTCCAGCCGTGTGCAGGTCTGACATCCTTCGACTGCTCTTTGGTCTTGGACAGCCTCGAAACCTTCAGGATTTGGAGAGGATCTGCAAAGAGGAAATCCCTCCTGAGATGTCCCCAAACCTGGTGACCAACTACAAGAAACATCTGACCTCTGTGATGCCAACAACGGTTTCTCCGCCAAGTACTGAGTCATGTTTTGCTAGGGGATCAAATACTTATTTCACATCATCAAATGCAAATCAATTTATAACTTTTATATGATGTGATTTTCTGGATTTTTATTTATTTTTTTTGATATTCTGTCTCTCACTGTTAACATCAACCTACCATTACAATTATAGACTGTTCATTTCTTTGTAAGTGGGCAAACTTACAAAATTGGCAAGTGATCAAATACTTATTTCCTTCACTGTATATCTCAGGAACGCTTGGAGGGAATTTCTTCAATTTTGACACATATTTTTTTTGGCCATAACTCAAGATTCATATCCTTATTATGACAATTTCACACAAATGTCTAATAGTATAAAGTGAGGACATTTTGGACAGACATGGATGTATACTGCAACTTGACTGGTTGACGGAGGCATTCTAGTTTTATTATCGTTCTGTTACTTATAATTATTGTTATTTACTTGGCTCCCTCAGGTGAGAAACGCTCGGCCCTGCTGGCAGAGGTTGCAAGAGTGAGAGAGGAGAGGAACTCGGAGTCAGGAGAGGACAGCGAGTATGTTTCCCAGCAGGCCTGCAGAGGGACCGTCAGCATCACAAAGATCCAGCTGCCTCTCAAGGTGGAATTTGTCTGCTCCTCCCACAAACGCACAGGTAGCACACTGCCTCATATTTAACATTATTTTGATACATTTGCACAATAGAAAATAACTATTTCAAAAAGCAGAGCTTATTTAATAATATAGTGGTTGACATCTACATTGAAATTATTGCATTTGTTATGTAACAATGTAGGTCGGCCAAGTCACTACTTTTTCGTGCTGATCCGCTACGGGCCCTGCAACATCGTCGCCACCCCGCTGGCCACGGCTGCAGATGCTCAGAATGGAGACACCATCTCCTTCCCGACTTCTGTCACTCTGTAAGCTGCTTTGTGGTTACTTCATTTGACACATCTCATACACTGCTCCTGGCACCAATTTTCTGCATTTAAGTCGAGTCAATTGACATCTTACTTACTGTCTTTTTCTGATTTGACAAATGGTCACATTCAGACAACTTAAGCCAAATTTGCTAACTTTTTGGACAATCTCATGTTGAGGTTCTAGAATATGAGTATGTATGTATATTAATTATATGTATTTATAGATGATTGCATATAATATCGTTTGTCTTCTTGGTATTTCAGGAAAGATATCCGCTCATCCTTTGAGATTGATGTGGAGGTCTACAGCCTGGTGAGACAAAACATATGACATCTTGATGGGCAGCCCTGTTATATATTCATAAAATATTAGCTGAAATAATACAATAGCGGTTCCAGAAGTGTGTTCCCCTTTGTAGATTCACATTTACAAGTTTCCTATTTTATTTATAAAACCGTTCCTTAACACTGACGTGGGACTATGCCAGTCATGACAGCATGTTAAATAGCTAAATAGACAGTTGATGACTATCTGTGTTAGACAGAGATGTCTGCATCGTTGGTTGCTAAGGTTATGTTGCTGAAGAGAATTGTTTGTTTTGGTGTACTGTTAGCGTGCTAGTTATCTTAGCATGCTAGTTGTCTTAACAAGTTGTTTGGTTGTTAATGTGCTGGTCTTTGTGCCTCCTAGTCCCACACATCAGGTAGTAACTGCAGCGTGGACCGGGCCACCACCAAGTCACGGGTGAGTCAGTGAGCCCAACAATGAGCCAGGTGTGCAATTATCAATGACAATCTAAGTCCGTTATGTTGTCCTCACACATTCAGGTCACACCAAGAAAGCTTCTGAACACTATCACAGTGAGTATGCCTAGATATTATAGTATGTGTTGCTGTTTTTCACATTTCACCCAAACCTTTTCTTTTGTTTTCAACAGAGATCCAGTAACAGTCTGACATGTAAGTTGAGTTTATTTTGGACAGTATTTATTGTAGTACATTCGGTATGCGAAAAATATAATGTGAATTTTATATGGGGGCAACTCTACTGCAAGTCATGCATATTACTGACTGACCATTTGAGTTTGATATGAGTCTTCATGAGCTTCTCTGTCCTTCAGCTGCTGCTCCTCCTGCTCTCAACACTCGTCGCTCCAGCAACTTTTTTCTGGTGGGCTCCCACAAGATCACCTTGTCCTCGCTGGGACACAGCAAGTTCCCTCTGGATAAGGTACATACTGCCAACATGTGTTTGAGAAGGGATGCACTCTGTTTTTATTAAAGGTTAATATACATCCGCCTTACTCTGCCCCAGGAGACAGTGTCTGCTGCTGAAATGTGTCCCTCGGTGTGTTGGTCAGTCGGATCATTTTGATGGTTAAAAATGAACAAACTAATAGATTGATACCGATAGATTCTGCTCGAGACTTTTCAGTTCTATGAAACAAGCCCTAGCTACATCAACTTGGATATCTTTGTCAGTTTGGCAAGTAAACAATAATATTTCATGTAGTTTGATGGATTGTTTTGTAAGTGCAGACAGTAAATATTTTCTTCTGGTAATTGTTAATTGAATTGAAGCATTCAGAGGGGAGAAGCATGGCCTATTTCACACACCCACAGTCACCAGGGTTAGCACCGCTCTCTGCGTTTCATTTCTGACCTCCAGCACTGACCAATCAGAGAAGAAGCACAGTGCTACAGGCATTGGGTGCTTTTGTTATTCTGTTGGAGGTTTCCACACATGGGTGAGCTCACTGGTGATGTAATATGTCTGCCTCCCTCCCCCCTTCTCTCTTTCTTCCTCCTCTCAGATGAAACTTGAGGGCAAAATCAGGAGGCTGCTGGGAGATGAATTTCAGGAAAAGGTTTTCACAACGCTGCCAGCCCTTCACCCGTCACTGTTTCCCTTTGCAAAAACTAACCTCGTCTCTGACCGTACAATTTAACCGCCGCCTCAGTCTTGATAGTATTTGTTTGTGCATGGTTTTCTCTTTGATTAGGTCAAACTCTTTCCCATTTGATCTGAAAAGTCAAAGGCAATATCTATTATATTGACTCCAAAAGTCAGTACAAAAAAACAGTGTCAGTGCTTCAAGGGATACGTACTTCCTGGTGCACAAACCCTTGATGTGTATTCATAGTGGAATGTATTTGTATTTGTTCTCTGTACACGTTTCTCTGCTTGCATCATTTCATCTTGATATCCAGGAGGAAACAAGCAGCATAGAAACTACTCTTATAATCAATCATTATTAGTCAATGTGTCCAACGGTTATAAATGAAATATCTTGATAGTCAAAGTTTAATTTCAGGTTGCTTTTCTTAACAAAAATAAATGAGGATCATGTTGGAATGAAATTCTTCAAGACATAGTTTTCTGCATGTCTTCCACATCGTACCAGTTTAACAGCGTGTCTCCCCGTCTCTTCCCCGGACCGCAGGTGCCTTTCCTCTCACCTCTAGAGGGCAACATCTACCTGCAACTGGACAGCGAAAGTCACTCTGATGTCCAGCACCACGGTTTCCTGGTTAGTAATGTGATGTTGCTTATTTTCCACAACTGTCTGACCACATCACATTACATTTGTTGAGCAAACACTTTTATCCAAAGCTACTTAAAATAAGTGCATTCAAATATGTGGGTACAACCCCAAGAAGAAGAGTCAAATACGCATGTCTACATTAAGTGTTCCATTTAAAGACGATAGATAATATTCTATGGGCCATGTGCAGTCTGCGATGGAAGATGTGTGGAGTTTCTGATGTAGATGAGGAGTTTGTTCCACCATTGGGGAGCCAAGACAGCAAACATTTTGTAGAGCGGTAGTTTGGTAACGGTTAAGTCGTTTGACATGAGCAGAACGTAGTGGACGGGCTGGGATGTATGGTTTGACCACGTTCTGGAAGTAGGATGAGCCTGAGTCACTGACTGGATGGGAGTATAGTCTCTCCTGGAAGGAAGAGCAGCTCATTCTTGTCACGGTTTAGCTTCAGGTGGTCTGCAGACATGAGAGATGTCAAACCACAATGTGACTCTGCTCGTCTCGTCTGGCTAACAAGCAATTTAGTGTCGTACTGACTTCAAAAATTCAAGATTCACAAAGTAAACGGGCCGAGATAGTTGTCATAGAAGTTTAAAAACAAGTGTCAGTATCTGAAAACTGACATTAGAAGCAGATTTGCACTACATTCCAATGAGACTAGCTCCTGTCTTTGCTAAACTCTGAGTACAACAGTTATACACCGATCAAACCGAACAAGATGGACGTTTTCCTTAAATGTTGGAAAACTGTATTAAATACTTTTTTTTTTTTTTTTTGGATCTGTTCCCAGACTATGTTTGAGTTGATCAGTGGATACGGGGTGTGGCATCGGCGATATTTTGTTCTGGTGGGATGCAACATGTACTACTGGAACCACCCCAACGACAAAGAATCTAAGGTACAGTCAGACATGCAGACTAAGTCGGCAAGTCACTTTTCAATTAATTCTTGTGTTCTGTTTTTCACGTCCCAGGATGCAGAGGGCAGCATTTCTCTGTCCAGCGCCCACAGTCGGTGCGTCAGGCCTGTGAGGAGAGACTCGTGTGCGCGACCGTTCACCTTCGAGCTGGTCAGCAACGTCCCACAGCAGCAGGACGCCAGCGCCAAGTAAGACCGAGTAAAAACCCTGAAGTATGACATCTGTGGGGAGATATGGATTGTAATCAATGTTGCAATCATGTGTGTATATGTGTGTAAATATAAAAATTGACACTTTTGTGTACAGGAAGCATGTTGGTTTTCTGGATGTCAGTCAGAGGGTGTTTGACTTTTGTTGGTTGATGGGGAAATGCCTTCTGTGACATCGGTGATTGGGTTGTTTCTAGAAATGTCTTTTGACAGGATGATGACTGTTAAAAAATACCCAGTTTGGAGGAAAAGGGCAGTTGTCTTTGATTTTACAGTGAGTTTACCAAAATAGGACAATGTATTTTACCCCGCTATACAGGCTCACTAGCATCTATAACGAGCAGCTCTGGCTTCTCTGACGGTTCTCACAATGCTGATGGTTGTTGTTCTTGTTCAGGTGTTGGTTTTCTGCCGACACCAAACAGGAGAGACTGGACTGGATGGAGAAACTCAATCAAGCGCTGTTGGACTTTAACACGTGGAACCAAACATCAGCATCACAAACGGAGAGTCAGCAGTCGAACCCTTCCAGCAGTGGGAACCTGAGGGAGAGCATACTGTAACTACATCACTAAGCCAGCAAACCCACTCGCATGTGCTTTCTTATAGTTTCAGCTGCCTGGTGTTCATGAAAAACACAGTGGAAGCAGCTTTTATGTGGCAGGTAGACGAGTGGCCACCAGGGTTTAAATTCTTTATCTGAGGTGAGCTTCTTTAACGGCTGTTTCACAGTTGAAATATAAATTTTTCTTTTTTGGGCGGTATCTATTTGATTTTCATATTATTGTTTACTTCTTTTTTTTTTAATCTGTACCATTGTTTTTTTTTTTTTTTTTTTTTTTGCAGAGTTAGTTTTATTTTGACTTTTCGTGGCAATCAGCTGCTTTAGCCTTTGTTGGCAATTTATTTGGGTCACGTTCAGAAGCTAAAATGAAACTTCTTGTAGCTTCTATATTTTTGAGATAATTTACACATGTATTTAGAATCGTATTGTGTTTTGTATCATTTAAACCGGAAGGATTAACAAATTTATATAGATACACTAATACATAGGAAATCTGTAACTCTACTAAACTAATGTAGGATGAGAATATATTTGAAATAGTAAAACACTAAGAGTTATTGGAATATAGAAGGAATGCTAGCTCGTTGGAGCCCTTCGTAGTCATTCAGATTCTGTTGGGTGAGATAATAAGGTTTGGACCATGGGCCCAGTCGATCCAGTCTAGGTGGAAGCAGGCTGATTTTTGGCTGCTGTTTCTATATAATGCGATTGAACTATACTTGGTGTCTTTTTTTACTAAAGAAGTAACCAGTTAAAATGCCAGTACAACGCATCACTTGGGGGTTCTACCTCCCAGTGCCTCGCGGTGTTCCCTCACATTCCCAGGTATATGATTTGTATTACTGCACATATAATTACATATTTAAACCCATATGTGTGTAATACAGCAGATGAGATAAAAGAATGAATGTAGTCTGTTCTGCCTGATGTCTCTGTTCTTTCACGTGTATTTCCACCTGTCAGTCTGTCATAAATGTTATTCATGTGAACTCTTTCTATGCACTTGGAGACAATAAATGGATTGAAATGGCTACAAAATATGTTTATGAACTTGACCAATCCAGGCAGGAGTTTTTCATACATAAGCTGGTACAAAAGGCTAATAATTCTAATTCATGACTATATATAAATATTAGATTATATCACTTTAATATTTCCGTTTTCTTCCCAATAGAAAACATGCTGAAATCAGTGTACAGTGTTATTTCAAACCAATATCCCAGACAAATCTATTTATTAGGTTTAAATACTCCATTGCCATTACATTAATGTCATTACATTATACCACAGAGACCTTTACATGCACATATACAGGAATGTAAAGGTGAACCACAGATGTGCTATATGTACGGAGAGTGGCAGGAAGGGAGCTCATGTCAGGAATGTCATACAGGAAGTGGTCTAGAATTAGACTTCCTGTTGGTCCCGTTGCGCCTCTGGGTGAAGGCCCTGCTGGGTGTTACGGAGCTCAAGGTGATTACGACGACGGAGCGGTGCAGCACATACAGTTGTGTTGAATCGGCCAACACCGGTTGTTAGAGCGTTTGTGTAGCCTGGGTGGTGGTTCTATACAATAGATCTCTATGGGTTTGTCAGCAATTTCTTTCATTGTCGATTTAAGTTCGGTACATAAAGTTAGTGCAAATGATTGAGATCTATCCATATGAAACCTTTTTAAAACTCAGATTTTACTCAATCTGAACAGCTTCTTCATTTGATTTTTGTTAGGTCTTCATATGCACATTTGTCTCTTATGGTGGAGCGCAGGTCACCATCATCTGGGGATCAAGAACGTCTGCGGTAAATTTCACATCAATGGGACCAGCTGTCAAGTGTTGACTGGCGACGAAAGCTCTGGCTGTTAGACTTCATCTTTAACTCTTGATTTCATCCTGCAGGACAGCTGTCAATACACGTCAGATTGTTGTTGGACAGAGCAGATTGAGGATCAGCGTGACGAGACTGGGGACCGGCAGGTCAGTTGTCCTTAGCGATGAGGGTCTTGCCCTGACAGGAACACATTCTGCACAACATCCTGGTGCGTCAGCCTCTGCTCTACTCCAGACACGGCTCTGAAGGAACGTGTTCCTGTGTGGCAGAGATGTAAGAGATGATACTGAGGTGGGTGGCCTTGTTATTGTGACTAAAAAAAGGCAGCCACCTTGACAGGAGGAAGGTTGAAGAGTTGCTCAACACAGGATTCTTGCATCTTACAGTCTAATGCTCTTACACAATGACATATCCCATATTCATATTTACGGTAGTTTTAGTCTTTCAGGTCATTGTTTCGGTTCCATGGCACGAAACCTTACCGTTTGGATCTGCTCTCACAGCGTCGTTTCCAGCATCAGCTTCACATAGTGGAGCATTTAGCAGCTAAAGAGCCAGAGTTGATGGAGACCAAAACAAAGATGAACATAGGGTGACTTTTGGACTTATAATGAGGTGGCCAGAAACACAACTTCAAATAGATGCTAATCTGCTGGATGTTTTTTTGTGTAAATTCAGCATATCAACTTTGCACTGACCCCAGGTAAGATAGGATAAGATAATCCTTTATGAGTCCCTCAGTGGGGAAATTACAGGATTACAGCAGCATTGCTCACAAGTAATAAAATGAAGATAAAAAATCAAGTAGTATAAATAAACTAAACAGTAATAAAAAATATGACAGTAAAGAAGAATACAAAATATACCAGTATATACAGACGGAGTAAAATGTAAAATGTAAGATAATACTTAAACGTATGGGATATTGCACGGGATTGACAGTAAAGAAGAATATTAAATATACCAGTATATACAGACGGAGTAAAATGTAAAATGTAAGGTAAATACTTAAACGTATTGGATATTGCACGGGATATTGCACGGGATTGACTGTAAAGAAGAATATTAAATATACCAGTATATACAGACGGAGTAAAATGTAAGGTAAATACTTAAACGTATTGGATATTGCACAGGATTGCACGGATTAGATATTGCACCAGGTGAATGAATTAAAGTGTTCAGAAGTGTTCATGTTCAGTCAAATGTTCGTGTTCAAAGTGTTAGTGGTCTACCGAGAGCAGTTTGTTGTGCAGCCTGACAGCAGCGGGGAGGAAGGACTTGCGGTACCTCTCCCTCAGACACCGGGGATGGATCAGTCGGTGACTGAAGGAGCTGTGCAGAGCTGCCAGAGTGTCCTGCATGGGGTGGGAGGCGTGGCTCATCAGGGATGAGAGCTTCGCCATCATCCTCCTGTCTCCCACCACCTCCACAGTATCCAGTGGACACCCCAGCACGCTGCTGGCCTTCCTCACCAGTTTGTCCAGTCTCCTCCTGTCAGCTGCCGCGATGCTGCTGCTCCAGAAGACCACTCCATAGAAGATGGCTGATGCCACCACGGAGTCGAAGAAGGTCTTCAGGAGTGCTCCCTGCACCTCAAAAGACCTCAGTCTCCTCAGCAGAAAGAGTCTGCTCTGTCCAGAGCCTTGGACCTTGAAGGTGGCCAACATATCAGTCATTCCATATTTAAATTGGTGTACATCTTCTTAATGTTTTGTCATTGTTCTAGAGATACTGGTGTTGGGATCAATAGGGGCTTGTTTGAGTTATCAGCATTTAAGAAACTGAATTCTTGACATCAATAGAATTATTAATGTAAGTAACAATTATTAATGATTATTAATAATAATGGGGCACCACCCTGCGAACAGGGACTGATAACCAAACGATAAAACTAAGTCTCATAATTAGTGTTCACTCATAATGTCAATAGTCTGGTACGACTACACATTCGA
This sequence comes from Lycodopsis pacificus, assembly GCA_028022725.1. Taxonomy (NCBI): domain Eukaryota; kingdom Metazoa; phylum Chordata; class Actinopteri; order Perciformes; family Zoarcidae; genus Lycodopsis; species Lycodopsis pacificus. The sequence goes on from CM051698.1 coordinate 1,025,868, forward strand.
AGTGACAGTGAAGGATTGAGTCCGTACACAGGCTACTACATACAGGTTCATTACATACATATGCACAAGTAATCACAGACGACTGCTCCTTAAAATATAACAGGGTTTATTACATCAGAATAATAAATGATCAGATCAATTAATATTGCAATCAACAAATGCTATCATACCATGTTTATGTGCCTAATATCTAAACAAATGAATAAAGTGTGTGTGTGTGTGTGTGTGTGTGTGTGTGTGTGTGTGTGTGTGTGTGTGTGTGTGTGTGTGTGTGTGTGTGTGTGTGTGTGTGTGTGTGTGTAAAAAGAAAGGGGGGCTCTTAACCCTACAGTCGAGGACTACAAAGATGGCGGCGTCGAGTGACTTAGCCAAAATAGCAGAGGGGGGGTTAGACTGTGGGAAATGACGTGTGTGCGAGGGAGGGGCCTTACGGTGCTACCGCTAACCTACCACCAGATGTCGTAGTCGAGTGACTTAGACCAAATGGCAAAGGGGGGGGGGGGGGGGGGTTTCAGCTGTGTGTGATCACGTGTCTGTGCAGGCACGTGTATGTGTGTGGCGCAATTGATTGAACGGGGTTTCCCAAGGGGCCCCTGACTATGTGCGTATGTTTACGTGAGAGCGAGAGTGGGGGTCACCTCCTGCTGTGTTGGCAGGAGTATGAGCCAAGAAAAAGGAGAGAGAGGAAATCGACATAAATCAAACTTCTGTTGCGATGTCAGAGGGAGCCTGAGTCCGCTAGTTTATCCTGCATACGCACACCGTTGTCTGTTTCGAACTACCGGCTGCTCATGCAGTGATAAACACGACTCTTGGCTCACTCACAGAGTTGAGTTAATGACGAGAGAAAGAAAACACGAAGTGAAATACCATGAATGAAGATAATCCCAAAGAAAACAGTCAATGCAGTTAATACACAATACAAACGGAGCTTCTCTGGTCCGTGATGATTGTGTATTTACCTCCATATAATGCAACGGTGTCTTTAACACGAACAGAATACGGGAAATGCACAGTGGAGCGGAACTGGGGTACGCTGGGTGTTGCGCAATACCTTGATATTACGCAACAATAACGTAACGCACAAAAACACGGGAATATCAACATATAAATGAAATAACCTGAATGAAATTTAGGTTAATTTAAGCTAAGCTAGCCCAGACACCAATGAACGCTTACTGTTTGAGGCTCGTTGCAGCGGGGAGAGTGTCCGTGCAGGATTGTGGGTGTTCTTCCTGAAGGAAAAAAAGGATGAGGGCGAAGCGGCTTTTGGACGGCTGGTGTGTGGTGCTGTTGGGTCCTACTCCTGCAGAGAGTGGGCCTGGTTTCAACGTCGGCTGAGATACGTTGTCGATTCGTATCTCCCGGTAACGAGCGGTGCAGAAAGAGGTTTAGTCGTCTGGTACCGTTGGCGTGTGCACGAAAGGCGAAGAGCGGATGCGTTTCTCGCGGGCTCAGGGCCGTAACTCAGAATATACGTGGTCTATTTCGGCCGGCGAAATGGCACGTGGTCGCTGAGTTGAGGGTGAGTTGAGGGTGATCGGTCCTCGGGGCATCTTCATAAGGACCGGACGGAACCGGAGCGAAGAGGAAGATCTGTCCTGTGTTCTTCCTTATAAGCGGGTCTGCTTGCACAGCGGGAGGCTGTTGGTCGGCCAATGGAGGGTCCTACTGAGCGGTGACCGAGGGGGGGTCAGCTTAAACGGGCAGGGATCAGGGTTCAGGTCAGATGTGGCTCTGACGGAGCCTGTGAGGGGCTGAGCCAGCCTGATGATGGTGCCAGAGCCCAACACTGGGACTCAGTCATGGAGAGGGTCCAAAGAAAATAATAAATGCGGGAGGGTCTAAGTAAAACATTCAGTACCTTCCCCACCAAAATATCTTCTGAACGAAATAGTGAAAGAACAATTAGTTTTTCAAATGTAGCTCCCACACAAACATTTTAGACTTGCATGAGAGAAATTTGAAGCGCAGCACTGAAAGCTGATGTTCCCTTGGGAAATCGTGTTTGTGCTGGCTCCAGCTTCGGGCTCACTTGGCACGCTCCTCGCTGCCTTCTGAAGAGGTCCGGGAAGCTTGGAGGTGTAAACAGGCCGGCCGGTTCAGAGGACGTAATAAAACAAAATTCCTACCATTGGTAGTAGCTGGTGTCGGTCAAACAGCTGCAGAGGATCAGAGAGGGTCAGTGACACAAGACTTTCTGTTTCAGTGAACACATCAGTTCAGCATCAACAATAGAGCTGACCTACCTGGTGTTAAGAGAAGGTTAAGGACTCACTAATGAAGTCATGAGAACCAAGTGTGGATTGAATCCTCTTCTGACACCTGCATATACCTTCTGATGAAAGAACAATAGCCATGGACTCCATTAGTTCTTGGCTCCTTTCTGTATTTTACGCTGGGTTGTAGGCTAATGACTTATGCATTATACATTGTGTCTTACTGTAACACTGTTTAATTGGCCTCCCTTTACGAGTCAAGGCTTTTATGGAACACCATGTCCACCTAAGCCCTATCCAGCCCCTTCTGCCACCATCTATTGTTTTCCTGGTCCCCTCCCCTCAAAATTACTTTCTCTCATGCTGCTTCTAATGAAAAATCCAAATTACTATTTTTAATTCAATGCTCATGTGATCGTGTTCTTTTTGATGCTGTCAAGACACAATGACCCAAGTTTGACCACAGTTGTACCAATTATACAAAGAAGATGAAACATGTTAATTAGTGAGCTGAATAGCTGATGGAGACAGATGTTGTTACCCCTACGGGAGTCAGGCTGGTTGTTTCCCCTCGTTCTCAGTCTTTGAGCTATAAGCAAACCAACTTCTTGCAGTAACTTCATATTTATCGTAGGTGGTATCGATCTTCTCGTCTAACATTTAGCAATAAAAGTAAATTTAAGTGTTTCCCAAGATGTCGCACTATTCCTTTAAAACTCAAAAATGTACATAGATGAGCATTCTTGAGCTTGAAAATTGAAAAGCTTGAAAGAACCCAACCCCTAGATCTTACTAGCTCTCTCCAGAGCTTTCAACCGCATCACATGGCATTCATGAGAGGGCGGGGTTTTGTTGACCTGCAACCTCAGTGGCTGGTAACATTTTATCCGTAATATATTTCCATTTTTTTCGCCTGATGATGATAGCGTGGCTGAAAGCTTTGACATCTCAAAGCTGAGGTAAATATTCTGCTCTATTAGTATTTGCCATCTTCTCAACTGGCCCCTGAATATAGCACACATCTCCCTATCCCTGCCCCTTTCTTCCCTTGACCTCCCCCCCTCCCCACACAACAGCATTATTCTCTTCCCTCTCCTCACCCTGCTCCCTCCCTTTCCTGCTGGCCTCTCAGCAAAGGATGTGTCTCTGGGAGAGTGAGACAGAGAGAGAGAGAGAGAGAGAGTGTGTGTGTGTGTGTGTGTGTGTGTGTGTGTGTGTGTGAGGGGGAAGAGGAAAGCAGTCAGTAGAATGGATTTGTGCCCGCTCTCCTGATCATGCGTCCTTCTTCTTCTCTGTCTCATTTGTGTCCCTCTTCATCCTCCTCTGCCAGCGTTGCACCCTGGCCACCCTCAGTGCCATCCCTCGGGGAAAAGGAGAGTCGTTAGGCGGACAGGCAGCTGAAAACCCAACTCCAATGTCTGCCAGCGATCTGAAGAATGGAGGGGACGAACTAGAAGGTAACTGGAGGCACACACGCACACACTCACACACACACACACACACACACACTGTTTGCCAGCTGACAACATTGCTAAAAGGCCGACGCCCACTTCTTCTAAAGTCTCTCGATAGCTAGAGACAAAACAAAGCGGTGAATGGCTGCAGTGTGGCCTGTCTTTGAGAAAAATGAATGAACTGTTTCAAATACAAAAATCATTCAAGTATTAAGTTTAGAGTGAGGCATCAATTTGTAGACGGGCCCTTTAACATTTGCCAGCCAGTGTCAACCCCCCTTAGTGTGATGAAGGTTCCTCCCTGATCACAGGAGCTGTGATCGGGCTGTCGAATCTCAAGTATGTTTATGAAAAAACAAGGACTTTTTCTTTTAAGAGCTACACTACATCAGAGTCAGTTTGGTGTCCTCTGATGGCCCAAATGTTTATATATATCCTCAAAGTCCATTCAGTAACTGTTATGGAGCTGGCAATCATATTGCATGACAACTGTGCCTAGTTTCTACTGTAGATGGTCCGATTTCCATTATTTTATGTACACTTTAAGGACTTGCTTAGAAAAAAATAGAATTCCATGACCACTGGGATTGAAGATCATGCCATATGATCAAAAGCTACACGGCTACTATTTGAAGCTTGCTGGTTCCGAGGCCAAGAATGAACCTCGAATGCTCAAGTCATTTTTAGTACTTTTCTACCTGGAAAAAGAAAATTGCTAAATTTAAAGGGACAGTGTAGGATTTTGGAGAGACAGCTTAACAAAAGAATGGTCAAAATTGGTGCAGCAGATGTCAAAATAAACTGTCGAAAACATGGATCCTAAACTTTACATATTTGAACTCCGTAGTATCTTTTGTGTTCCTGTGACTAGTAAATTGAGATGAACATGTAAAATCGGTGGAGTGTCTCTTTAAAGATACACAATATCTGCATTGAAAAAGCATTTTAAGCATAGGCCTATCAGAAGTAGGTCTGCCGTCAAACCAGCTGTAATTCTCCACCATGTGCCATCATGACCTGAGGGTTTGTTAGTTTCTATATTTCCACGATTAGTCGACTAATCCGTAATTTTGTTCTGAGACAAGATTTCTTGAGGGCTAACCTCGACCATAGAAATTCTCACTTGACTAACACAAAAGCACCACTTTAAAGTTGTGTTTACCAGACAAGTGTTCATAAGTTCCTTGTAAATTAGTCATTCGGCATAAAAAATGCGTAAACAATGACTTCATCAACAAAAATTCTTCATCATCTGAGGCCAAAACGACCAATTAGTCGACTAGGAAGGGGCCGCCTGAGATTTCTTTAGTTTATTATACTTTTTTTTTGATACTTTTTTCATGCTTAATGACTTATTTCTAGAAAAAGTAGAAGACAGTCCTGTTTGTGGGAATTGAGATGTCCAAACATCTACACACAAACTCATTGAGTGGCTGTGTACCATGCACTGTGATGCATGCTTAATCTATCAATTGTATCTTATCAACAAAGCTTTCAACATTAAAGTGACAGAGCAACTGCTTAATGTTGGTGACCTAGCACAGCGCATAACTCACTGTAAATTATTCAACTAAGACCAATGAGGATGTGTCATTCAAATGGCAGCATTGTCACGTTACTCTTGATTGTGTCTGAGAAATGATAGCTTGCTACCAGACCAGCCGGCTGACAACAGAGACTTTTTCTGCCATTAAAAGGTCCTGTCCATTACGGTTAGTGGTGCACCGGTTCATAAAACGGTTCGGATCGTATCACGGATCAGAGTCACGGATCGGCTCAAAAGAAAAAAGGGAGCAAATCTGTTAGAGATTCCTGATCATGTTGTTTTGCCGCTGATACTACTTGCAGATCATTGATGATCCATATTGGCAGATACAGATCCCTTTGTTTGATTATAGCAGCTGGCCTACAAGGCTTCAGGCTTTTTCGCCACCATCCCAAACATCATTTCAACCACTCTGAAATCAGTGTAAACCATCACAAATTATTATGTTATTCTTTTACTTTGTTATAGTCATTTCTAGTTTTCTTTCATAAAAATTCAAATGATTTGGAAATAAAAGATTGCTTAAGATTAAAACACATCTTGTCCTGAATAGTTTTATTGATGTATTATAAGCTGTTAAGAGCTAGTGTTAACAGGTTATAGTTCCCTCTCTAAGACGGAATTTGTTTATGTTGCTGTGAAAACATCTCCTTCAAACAACTGGATTAATTCAAGTTTATCACCAACACTACATATTATTCGACCACTTTACTTGCTCTCCTGTCAATTTCAACACGGATTGGTTATTTACAATGTAACCTTAGCATAAATAATCATGAATACCGATGTCCTGATCACATATTTTACTGAACATTGGTGGATAACGATGTCATTAAAACTTTATTTCACACTGTGATGGTCAAGGTAATCTGTGTAATTATTCCGCGGTTCACATGTGTGCCGAATTTTGAGGGGTGATCCGTACGGATCCACTTTACGTTGCAGAGAAATGTTTGACTCAGACGATACATTGCCTAAACATCAACACTGCTGCTGCTTTAGCATTCGGGAGCTTTAACAAAACCAGAGTGTGCTTATCTTGAGCTGGTGAATGGGAAACACAATGTTGACAGAGAACTGCCCAGCTGGGAGAAAACCTCAGCACACCACACTGGATTGTATGTCTCTTCTTGGAGGCAGAGCTGCTGTGGAGAAAGAAATAATGATATTCAATATTCAATCCAATTCAAGCTTTTCTTTCATGGTGAAGGATACAAAAGTCTCATTTTCCTTTTCCTCTTGACAATTTAGATCCAAAATGGTTTGCCTCAGAAAATAGTTTGGCTGAGGTAAGCCACCCGGATCCTGAAGTATCTGGTCTCCACAATCAATTTAGATAATAGATGACATCATAACCTTCAGTCACATGTGAAATATCCCCTCCGCTCTCTTTCCCACTGACGTAATCTTTAATTTCATAATAGTGCATGCATCTTGAATGATATTAGCCAGATGGGCTTTGTTTCAGGTGCAGTTGCAGACCTCCGCAATAAACCAACAGTGGCTTGTGTATCGCAGTGTTTAAGTTTAAGTTCATTGTCATATACATTTACGGTATACGAAATTTGTCCTCTGCATTTAACCCATCCCTAGCTTATTGGGAGCAGTGGGCAGCTGAGATGCGCCCGGGGAGCAGTTAGGGGTTCAGTGTCTTGCTCAGGGACACTTCGGCATAGGACACGTAGCAGCCAAGGATCGAACCGCTGACCTTGCGGTTGCCGGACGACCCTCTCTACCCAGTGAGCCACGTCCGCCCCCAGTGTGAAGGGGTTCTCAGTATTAAGACCAAACCAGCTACTATGTGGTGGTGCTGCAGTACTTTTCTCAAATGTGTCTTCTGTGTGCTTTCTAACAAACCGAAAAGGGCAAATTTAGTGAAAGCTGTGAGGATGCAACAGGCCAGTAACCGTACTGAATCAGAAACACTAGACAGCTCGAGCTAACTGGCAGACATCACCTAAACATCAAGGAAGGAAGTCAAAATACAACTAAGATTTTACGATTTATATTACAGCAACTTCTCTTTCACATTTTTCCATGAACACTATGTTCATGATCATAGAAAGTACATGGTAGTGTAATGAATGTAAAAGGATTGTATGCTAACTAACTGAAACCAACTAAATATAGCTGCTGATTGTTTTTTTTGTTTAGTAGTTTAATAGTTTCAGCTTCTTTTCCCTTGTCTTTGTTGCCAGTGGGCTTTATTGTATTTCCTGGAAAAATGTGATTCTCCACTGAACTTTCACGCCCCTTTTGTAGAATCTGAACAATTCTGACATTTGCGACTTCCAGTGGTAGGATAAAAAAAAAGATATCGGCAAACAAAAAACATATGCAATCAGAAAATATTATATTTACATGAAATAAAATCTACACGTTGGGTCGTTAAAAGAGGAGTCCACCGATGTAGCATTGCACTCCCACACAACTGTCTAATGAGACTAATGTTTGTAAAGGTGCTAAATTCTACATTCAGAGCATGTCTGTGATTGAGGTATTGCCTCCACATGGCTCTCAACATGGTGACGGCTAAGCCGGGGGCTAGCAGCTAACGGGGCACACGTAAACAACGGCAACAGCACTGACAGAGCTAACGGTGTCAAGCAACTTCACTGCCGACAGTTGACTTACAGATCTAGGTGTGTTATGATGGTAGCGGCTAATGTAGCCTCGGGCCGCCAGCCCCAAGCAGATTTGAGGAGAGGGCTACGGAGGTCTGGTAGGCTCACATATTTCCAACTCCAGCGCCATTCAACAATCACTCAAGTGACATCACGCGAGGACATTTATCAAATTTTGCATAGCTTGCCCTGGAGCCACAAACGGCTTTATACAACTCAGTACAGCCCAAGATCTTTCAACAGACTTGGATGTGTAGAATGGCTGAGTTTCCTTTTAACACAACAAATTGCAGTTATGTCTTCAGAGGTGCTCTATCTCCAAGAAATGCATCTGAAATTAAATATACAATCTATTTCATTAGTTAGGGTTTTCTCCAGACCGAACATGTACCTTTTGCCGTCTATTTGAGAACCCCTGGGTGGTGCAGTTACATATATTTTAGAACGATAAGGTTGTTCTTCCCCTGTGCTCTGTCTATCTTTCTGTCAGACGCGGTGCCGGTGGCTAAGGTGTGGCCAGAGGTGGAGAGGGCCGAGTGTTTGGCCCGCGGCGCAGCCCTGAAGTGGGCGTCATGTGTTTTCTGCCGGCCTGAGCACCTGGAGCGACTGAGCCAATACAGGAAGAGAGAAAGTCAAAGGACTTCCTCCATACACACCAGACTCAAGGTGACATCACAGACAGATGAACACATACTCATTATGAAACAATGTGACCTCAGTTCATTAAATTATCTCGTAAATTGTTGCAGCTGTGCACGTTAGAAGAAATGATTGTCGTTATCGTAACCACTGTGCTGCTGCTTTCCTTCCAGTCCATGGTCCAGTCGTACCTGGAGGGGGTGGGCTGGGGTCTGCAGCAGCTCCGGGAGGCCAGGTTCGAGCTGAGGGAGGTGTCGCACACTTTGAAGAAAGCAGGGCTGGAGTCCAGTCGGAATGCAGAGGGGGTGGAGTCCCTGGAGAGGCTGAGAGAAGTGTTTGTCAGCCACCGTCAGCTCCTCGCTGCTGTCAGCAACCTGCCGCGCCTTTACTCTGGTGAGATGCTGCACAGTCATCCATTCATCATGAATTCAGTGAATGCTTTCAACATAGAACCATAGACTGTATGTAAGAAGTGGACGTAGTCACTGTGACGTCACGTACTGGTCTGCAGACTGCATATTTTTGAAGGCTTGAGTTCAGCATTTTGGCCGTCACCAGAAGTGACACGAGAGGGTGGAGCTAAGTACAACCGAACACTCAACCGACCAAAATGTAACAATTAACCTTCATGAGGTGAAAAGACACTGTGAAAGGGTAAAAGTTGTAAGACAAAAACAGACAATTCCCAGACTAGACAACGGCGTGGTAACGACCTGTCAATCACAAGGTAACCCCGCCCTAAAGCGTACTCTGCTTTATGGTCTACTTGACTCTAAATGGACCATCATTTCCTAAATGAACATTCTACTGTGATCCATATCGTACATGGAGTAGATAGAATAGTGGTAATATATTACAAATCAGCCCTACAATAAATGCCACTTTTGTGAATCTTGTGTTGTTTATGTTGTTTAATGGTAAAATATTGGAAACATGTGAATTATTCTTTCTGGAAAGTTAAACAACTTCAGTCTTCAACATTCCAAAGTAGCAGCAAGAGGTTATTGTAAGTTGTTGACAGTTTGAGAAATGTAAGTGTGCCCTCCGTCCTCCCCTTCCTTGCCCTTTTGCAGTGCGTAGCATGGTGTTGGAGACGGAGCGTCTGGTGGAGTCCCGACGGCTCCTAGAGGCCCACGCCCATCTGATGGATCTGGAGCACTGGCAGGACGACATTCTCTGGCAGCTCCACGGGGCTGCTGGAACGGCAGGAAGCGCGCTCAGCGCAGAGGACCAGGAGCTAGTGGCCAAATACTTCTCTGGTGTCGGGCAGCTGGTGGACGCCCTGGGTAAGGCCACAGTTTACACAGTGACATCAGTTTCATTAATCTGACTTATTCAAAAGCAAACATACTGTATATGGCAACTATGTTTTTGTAGTTTAGTGCCCTATATTTCTGTATAGATATAGAAATGTATATGTATCATAATCTTTCTACAGAATTTCTTAGGACTAAGGCTCTGTTCATTCTTTGGTTTAGACTTTCCCTTTTTCAAATCTGAATTTTGCTCATTTTAGACAATCATTTATTACAGCCTAGTTCATATACGGCCGTTTGTGATAAGATGCTATTCAATGTATAGGACAAGTTTGTCTACTTTGGATAAATATATACAAAGTATTCTTTTATTTCTTTAAATTAAGGTTTCAAATAAAGTGTCTGGTTCTCAGATATTGGATTAATACTGGTACTAGAATACTATACCTGGTCCTACTGAGGACAAAACAGAGAGAATATCCGCTGAAAAGATGTTGTTGCTTAGTCATTGTGAAGATTTGCTAATGTACATTGTATATAACAGTTCATCGGTTTCTCAGCTTTGAGAGAACGTTAAACCTCATGCAAGAACATTTTGGTATTTTTATTCTGACGGTGGCTCGTATGAGTGAGCCACGTCAAACGGATAAGATGTGTAAATGACCAGCCTAAACATGCAAACAAACTAAAACGTCTCGCCACCACAAGCCCATCGAATACTGCAACAAGAGGGGCTCAAATAATATAAGATGTTCATAATGATATTGTAGTGTTATACAATTCAAATGAATGGTGATATTGTTAGGCTATATGAATTATTTAGAATTATATTGGCCTATAATTTGATTACCAGAATGAAACTGAATAATATAAACCTAACTATGAAGTGTAATTGATATAGGGTTATCAAACTCAAAATTGCTTCCAAGTAATGAAATATACAACCCATTAGTGAAAGAGTTTGGCTTGGATCAAAGCAGACTGATTGTTCGTGACTCCTACGACAGGTCTGGACCAATCATAAACTGTGTCGGACTCATACAAGCCACTTAAGAACCAATCGGTTCGTAGGAGTGCTTCTTGCACGAGGCCCATTGTTCCTTGATGCTTCTCTGATGTTGCTTTTATCTAAACATGGCTACATAATATATTATAATGTAGATGATTGTTCAGTCTTGTCATTCAAATCTAAATCATGAGATCAAATTCAGACAGATCACCTGCAAAGATATGGGGAGCTCAGCTAGCTTAGGGAAAAGTTAAAGCAAATTTTCTTTTGTCTTTCTTTCTTTTTGGTCACTTGGGGGCAGCGGAGCAAGCTCAGAACACACCACTGACATAGTTTCACCTTTATTAAGTTGTTGGCAAACATGTTGGCAAAAAGGTTTGCTGTTTGCACACCCAGTGGACTCGTAGTGACATCAGCATGAGTCATCTTGCTGGCCGTTCTCCAGCCCCAGCTACAGTAGTTGCTCACATCATCTGTCTGCTGATTAGTTCTGGCCAGCTAACCTAAAGTCAGAACTTTTTGCGAGAAAAAGAACATTATTTTGCTAAAGAGCGAACCTCAATTGCAGCTGCAGTTAGCAGCTGTTTGGGGGCCATGGAATCCAAAACAATGAGCTAAAAATCTCTACAGAGTTGAGAGGAGCTGCATTTGGGTGATAATTATCTGTGGGTTTGTAAATTGTAACAAGCAATTGGTCGCAGCACTCGGTCGTGCACCTCTGAATTTTTGTAACAGACGTGACTGTCACAAATAGCACTGTTAACACTATTAAATTCTCCGTGCCAGGCTCAGTCATGCCCCCTGTCACTGCAGGTAAGGAGCTGTGGGCGGTGGTGAGCAGCGCTCTGGCTCTGGCCCGACAGAACCCCACGCCGTTCGTATCAGCAGTGAGGATCGTGGAGCGGGAGGAGGCCCTGGACCGAGCTCTACTGGAGGAGCGAGGGGGGACCAGAGGCACCAACAGGCCCCTGCCCCCAGGACGACCTCGCTGCTGGAGAGCATGCTTCTTCCAGGTCATGTACCAGCTGATCCAAACTTTTTATTTTTTTTTACCAAGTTCTCTTTTTTTACATGTCTAATTGTATGTGACCTTTCTTTTGTCAGGTACTGGAGGAGGCTGTCTCAGCGCGGTTTCGCAGCGTTTCCTACCTGCACACGCGCGGCCCGGGTCTAGCAGGCCACCTCTCTGCTCTCCAGCACTGCATCATGGCTGATCTGGCCACCGTGCGCCACCTGCTGGAGCACTGTGTCCCGCCGCACTACCGGCTGACGGGGGCCTACCTGAGGGCCAGCCACCGCTGCTTACACGCTCACCTGGCACAGGTCAGTGATGAGAGAGTCTCAGAACAGTAACGGGGACTATTTTTGTTGTTACCCAAGATCATAGTTTACATGTATTATAATAGGAACCATAAGACTTAAACATGGTCTTTAATGGATTGTCCCAAATCTATTCTTAATTAATATATTCGTTTTCTCTACGGCAATCACCAACTGGAGTTTTTCGGTTTATCCTCATTTTCATCAACTATTTTTAAAACTGGTGCCCACCTCATGATACACATTGATACTTGTGGCCTAGGTTAGCAGCTGGGACCTGGAGAGTGGTGAAATCTTTGCTGTGCTCAACTGGGTGCTACACATCTACAACAGGTGAGATTTATGACCTGCACAGACTCTATTTCATTATTTGTCTTTCCCTCTGTGTGGGTTTATTGAGGTTTGTGTAATGTTTTGCAAAATTTAAATCAGAATCAGCTTTATTGGCCATTTATGCGTACGCATACAAGGAATTTGACTCAGATTTTCACGTTGCTCTCAACGTACAAACATAGAATATACAAATAAACAAGAAAATATAAAGACATTAAAGACAACAAAGTAGAACAGAGGTAAGCATAAACATTTAACATTTAATCACTATGTACAATATAAATATATATACAAAATTATATACATGAACATGAAGAACAATGGATTTGAGATATTAGTGCAGAATGGTGGTAATAGTGCAAATGGAGGTGCAGTATGTCTGATTAATTGTTCATCAGAGTGATGGCCAGTGGAAAGAAGCTGTTCCTGTGTCTGGTGGTTTTGGCATACAGAGCTCTGTAGCGCCTACCAGAGGGGAGGAGTTGGAACAGCTTGTGTCCAGGGTGTGAAGGGTCTGCAGTGATCTTTCCTGCCCGTTTCCTGACTCTGGAGGAGAACAAGTCCAGGATGGAGGGCAGGCTGGAACCAATGATTTGCTCTGCAGACCTGATAATCCGTTGTAGTCTGTTTCTGTCCTGTTTGATGGCCGATCCAAACCACACAGTTATGGAAGAACAGAGAACAGACTGGATGATGGTGGAGTAAAACAGAATCAGCAGCTCCTGAGGCAGGTTGAACTTCCTGAGCTTAACTTTAATACCTCATACTTGGTAGTTCACTGCTACTTGATAGCCATCTTTGGCGTTCCCCTTATACCAGCCAGTCTCACTGAGAAAGATTATGATGCTGTGGCCTTTGCCTCGCTCATAGACCGTAGACATATTCTGTTACAGTGGAAAAGCCCGAATCCACCTTCTACTACCTCCCGGCTAAATGATTTAAAAATATATATATGGAGAAAACGTTTTTTTTTAAAGCTCAGATTGTGATGATGATGTTTTGGCAGCCCAGACATGATGGGTCATCCAGAGCTGGTGACCAAGATGGAGAAAGTGGAACTAGGGCCTCTCATCTCCACCGAGGGCCTGGAGCAGCTGCAGAACAAATACGTGCAGAGTGTCCGGGTGAGTCCACCGTCTGGAAGTACGTACGACTACACATTTTGTGTTGGACCGCCACGATATCACATTTTCCAACAATTTGATGGATATTATCTTTTTACAAAAATGGTGATATTGAAATTGAAAGTTGCTCGGAACCATGTTAAAGTGCTAGGACATGTAGTAGGACATGTAGTGGAACTACCTGTGTTATACTGATTCAGTGTGTTCATGTTGTTGCTGTCTAGAAGAGTGTATCAGAGTGGATGCACAAAGCCCTACAAGTGGAGTTGCAAGACTGGCAGAGAGACCAGGAACCAGATACAGACCATGAAGGTTTCTACCAGACCAGCTTGCCCACTATCATCACACAGGTAAACACACACACACACACACCAACCATACATTTCTTTAATAAAACCCGGAACCTCGTCAATCTCTTTTGACATCTAGTAGGAAGAATGCATCTGATCTCTTCCTTCATAAGTCTGATTCATCTCACATGCAGCTGGATTATTGGACATTCTTATCCTGGTTCTAGAGCTGCTGGACCAGCTTTTTACCCTCCCAGATAAACTGGAGGGTTGTGGAATGCAACTCAATTGTGCAAAGTATCTCAACATCCAGACATGGTGTGAAGAGTGTCCAGTTTGGTGATGGTGATGATATTGTCACAGTTCCAACGCCTCCTGGAAACAACCTGGAAACCTGATAATCCAAAAACAATGTTTATATTAGCTGAGTACTAGGCTATCAGAGCTCCCCAAAACAGATCACACTGCCACATGAATTTATAAGTTATGTTCAGGATCATATTAACCCTCACATGGTAGTATTGGTTAGTATGGTCATGTTGTGGAAATGCTGTGAACAAGTCATGTGCAGGTTGGATGACATTACATAACGCTGCTTTCTTCCCAACTTGTTTTAAATGGTTTAATAATGTCAAAATTGGTTAGCAAGTTCGGTTCCGTGGCTAAAGGTGACACGCAGGCTAGCTTGTTTTGCCTGCAACGTTTGTAAGGTTTGTGATTAACGGTGGCTTGGAGCAATGGTTTCAAATGTGTGTCGAGAGAATTGGATAGTACTGAATTGAAAACCGGGGTCAAAAAAATCAATGGGAGCCCAAAACACCGGCTAGCGGTACTTTTTAAAACTTTGCTAACATTGCATTGTTGAAGTAAAATGGACCATTGCATGACATGCAATGTCTCGTAAAAAACTCTATTTAATATTACTCGTTAAGGGGCTGATGAATGTATGTATGTATGAGTGATGAACCGATAAAGAGTCTGTGGCAGTTAATAATCCTAGCGAACTCATCTCTAACTTTGAATGAATTTGTCATCATTTCTAATCATTTAAGAGATGATTTCATGGAGAAGTTATAGCCACAGACTGCACGTCGCTTAAATCAGACTTCCACAGAGAGTAACATATTGTCCTTGTCTGTCATACCAGCTAGCTCATCACTGGAAATGTCCTGGAAAGGATCTCTAGAAAAGAGTGGGAACCCCTATTGACCTTTTGGCTGTAATACAACATGACCTCCAGTTTGCACTTAAAATGCTTTGTCGATGTCTTTGGCCTCTAGCTCTGGGTCGTGACCAGAAGAGTGAACTTTGTCTTCTTCTGTTTTTAAACCTAATCTAAGCAATTGATCTACCTTTCAGCATCATAGCATCACGTTACCCACAGCAGCAGCATCATATTATATCATGTGTTTGGTGGATCTGCTTTATGGAACCATGGCAGATGCTGGAGGAGAACGCCCGGGTGGCTCGGATGATCGGAGAGTCCCTGCGAGATCAGACGATACAGATGGGCCTGTATGAGATGGAGAACCTCCTAAACAGGTGTGGTTTGATGCAGGTTGCCTGTCAGCCTTTTTTTCCCAGTATACAACAGCAAGGGGAAAGCCTTTACTTTCACTTGTAGTGGTTGCTTTTCGTTCTTGATGATTACATTACATTACATGTACAGGCACAATACAGTCATTTAGCAGATGCTTTTATCCAAAGCGATTTACAATTCAGATTCTATCATTCATATACCGTAGGCACAGCCACGGGGATCGAACAGCCGATCCTCTGATTGAAGGACGGCCCTGCTTTCCGCTTAGCCACAGTTGCCTTCTTTGCCTTTCTGACTTTTAGTTAAAACTCAATTCCTAACGGCTGGCTCAGTAACTGTTATCTATCTGACTCACGAATCTCACTAATAGGAACTCCGTAACGAACACCCACAGAACACAAGAAAGATTGGATTTTCGTTCAGTCCACGCAGGTTTATTTGCATCACACAGAGTACAAGTAAACCGAGTTGTCCCTGAATCAACTAACTTCACAATAGCAATGTACATCACTTCATACCTTCATTCTGCTCTACACTGTAAAACCTAACAGCTCATGTTAATAAAAGAAGTAAGCTAACCCAACTTAAATGGCATAGAAAGTTGTAGTTACTTGAGTGACACACTAACATGAACTCGTAAGTGAACTTCAGCCATAATGACTCAGTCATTTGGAGTTTGATCAACTTCTGGTAGACTTTCAAGTTATGTGTATCAATTCCAATGAGTTGTATTAAATCATTTGATCTAAATTGATTTTATAGACAGTGGCTGTGTTCTTAGATGTCTTGATCCTTGATCTGTCGTTAAGACAGGTGTCTGTAAATGTACATTTTTCTGCGTTTTTTCACTTAGATTTTTCAAAAGTTACCGAGAAATAGACACTGTACTATCCGATAACACCGTTATTGTAACCAGCAATAATGGTTGATGTGATTTGCGAGGCGTCAGTCAGGCAACTTTCTAACATTATCACGTAAGCCGGTTAGATGGCCGAACGTTATTTCAGCGTCTTCACATGCTATAGTACACTCTTTAAAATACATATTAAAAGAAGTTCGAAAACAACATTTTCACCCGTAAGATATCTCGCGTCAGACACCTGTCTTAACCCTCCTGTTATGTTCATTTTTTAGGTACAGCAATGATGTTACCGGGTCAATTTTACTTTAGCACAAGCAATCTAGTTCATATCCACGCAGCAGCGCCGCAGCGCACGCACATGCTGCTGTTTGTGTGAAGCTGAACTAGTCAGGCGTAACGTTACACGGCACGTTGACCCAGCGCAGCCGTGGAGGAGAGGATTTTCCACACACCTGTCTGTCTGGGACTGAAGTTAACAAAGTGAAGAGAGAAACTCACAGCGCACATTTTTGGTGGTTTAAACCCGTTTGCTGCCCTTAAACCAAGTAACGTTAAGGTAAGACTGTTCTCTTTTTTTAGCTTGCTAGCAAATTATTTGAAAAGCTGACATTAACATCACTGTAACGAAAGCGTGCACTTTCTCTTAACGTTTAATTTGCCTGCAAAACAAGTTGTCTTTTCACCCGTTAGAGTTGTTGACATCTGCACATGATTTTACATCCAAATTGCCAGAGTGCAAGGATCATAAAGTGACTGTTATCTGCGGTTAGCTTAAGCTAACGTTACCGAATAGGCTAACGTTAGCTTAAGCTAACGTTACCGAATAGGCTAACCGAATAGGCTAACGTTAGCTTAAGCTAACGTTACCGAATAGGCTAACGTTAGCATGATTGTGCTGGGCTCCACGTGGTGATATCATTCAGTCTGTTTCATTCACTTGGGCAGTTAGGACAATGGGATTGAGATTTTAATAAAACAAATTATATCAAACTGTTGATTTAATTTAAGGCATTCAACATATGTGTTGTTTATACAGCTAATACACAACTATACCAAACTAACGTTACTGCCTTATGTTATCTATGTTTTTTTCCTTTCTTTTAAGCCTAACTTTAATAAATTGAACGGATTATTTTCATTTCAGTTGTGGCTGAGCTCATGGACCCAAGTCATGTGGAAATGTAAGTTATGTGCTTTTTCTAGTCCCATCAAAGTCTGCTTACTGAGACATTACAGACTCCAACATGGCCAGTATTCTACCGTTTCTCCCATACCATGTTTGTATTACAACTGCATATGCCCTTTTAGCTGTTTGAATAATATGGGGGAACCAGATGTTAATGTTGCTGTGCAGGCAGAGTAGCTGCTGAAACATACGCTAACCTTTGCAGTATGTTTTTTGTTTGTTTGTTACAGGCTTCCCATTCACAGTTGTACAAATGGCAACGCCTGATGTCCTCAAGCTAAGGGTCATTCTTGATGAAGTCAATGCCGAAAAGCTTAACTTGCACTCTCGCCCTGACACTGCTCAAGTGAGTAAAAACATACTGGGACACTACACAAAAAACAAAGGTGACATGTCTTACACACACACAACCAACATTGAATATTGCTTGATTTGATTAAAAAATGTATTGTGACATTGTCCTCAGGATCATTTCATCAGGGAAACACAGCTCATGATTTATGTGAAAAATAAATTACTTCAAATCTTACTCTGGGAAACTTGCTTGCCCTTTACAGATATGCTTAGAAAATGTAACTGTTGTCCAATGCTTTTGTGTTTGGTACAGCTCTATGGCGAATTCCATAGGATCACCAATCAGAGCCTTCAATATTCCTTCTTCGCTGCGCTGGATAAAAACACTCCACAGCTGCTCAAACTCTACAAAGGGAGGAAGACTGGAGATTTTGGTAAAAAGATGGCAGATCTGCTGATGGCATATGACGAGCAGGTAAGGGTGCTATTAATATGTTTACTGAAGGGTGGAAGTAACTACAATAATAATGACTGAACTGATGAAACAACTATCAAATAAAATGGTCAAATTAAATGTTGCATCAAATAAAATCAATGAAATAAAATGGTCAAATCATATATTCAATATTTCAGTTAAAAACCTCTCTCTGTGTAAAAGGACAAGAATGACATCAGTGCAACTACAATAAGACTCATCAATGATCTTCAAGAGTTGCAAGGTAAAGTTAACTTCTCATTCTCACTCAGCCTTCATTGCTCATCATCTCTTGTTTGCACTGATGAGCCACTGATTTATACAAACTTGATGACTTTAGACTCGACAAAATTAGGAAAGACTTGCAACCTTCTTCCAAACCAAAAGATGAATAAAAATGTTGGAAGAATCTTGTCTTTTTAGTGTACCACAAATAATACATTAGAGTTTGGTGAAGAGTGTTTTTTGACTTGTAAGGACTTGATACTCAAGGTTAGAATTTGGACTTGACTTGAGATTTGCCTGCCTTGACTTATAACTCGACTTGAGTCTTGCCTGTCTTGACTTGGGACTTGAATACAAAGACTTAAGACTTAGACTTGATGACTTTGTCCCACCTCTGCAATCAAGTGTCTTCCCTCTACCATACCATTGTAAACTGTTTTATTTCTGTGGTACACGCATGTTCTGGACCTCATGTGTACTCCCTCTTTCAGGAGGAGTTCGAAGCATTCCAGGAGGGTGCAGTGGCGCAGTTGGGCGTGTGGCTGAAGACACGGCTGCAGGAATTCCCTTTCAACCTCTTCATGTCTCAGTCATCCTGGAGGATCAGGTTGTAATGACTCTCAGATCTTGGACTGATGCACTGGTGGTGTTGTTTAGCTTGATCTATGCTGTCAATATGAGCTATCCAGCAAAGCTGAGTGGCTTCTTTGAGTTCATCCAGGTTGTCCTCTTAAATCTAGATAATGGAAGAAAGCAGCTCAAACCTAAGTTGCAGGCCTTGAAAAATGAGCGGGAGTAAAGAGGTGACGTCCTGTGCCAAGACCTCCAGCAGTCATGGTTTACAGCCCAACAAAGTGCAGAAATCGGTTCATAGAAATGATCAGTTCATAGAAAAATCAGGACTTGTATTGACTAAATTCCCTTTCTGCACAGCTCAACTACTTCCTGAATCTCAGACGCTCTTTTATTTCCTCTGGAACAGCATGGGACATAACTAATTAAACCACCTGTGCTTGATCTCAGCAGCCAACAACAAGCAAGCACACCTGGTTTCATTAGGTCCTATCCTGTATTAGAGGAAATATGTGTCTGGGATTCAGGAAGTATTGGAGCCTATAGCCTATTATTGCATAGGCATTGTCAACTCTTGCGTCCCGTCGAACCGGCTGTAAATGATGACCGCAGTGCTCTGGAGGCTGAAGTACCGGAGAAGGGAATATCAGTGTTCTGTCAAATAGTATTAAAAATGGTCCATAGGTTATTGATAGTCAGTCTATTGGCGATAACAGTTGTTGTGTTTGGTTCTTATCTATTGTCAATTTCAAACCCAGCTGGCCAGCTGTTAAAAGCCCACCATTTAGTTAAGACAAAATACAAAAACTTTTCATGACTCCTTTCAGTTTATAATTTTTGAAAAAATGTTTGTTGTGAGCACAATGTATTTGATCAGTGATATATTTTCTTATGTTGGCAACTGTGTGGATTCATTTTGGCATAATGTGTAATGTTGTGGTCAAAAAAATCATATTTGTTAAAATAAATTCATTGCATCTAACTGAGTATTTGTATTGAGTTAATGCAACTTGAATGGTTCAAGGCAATCAGTTTCCTTAAATGAATTGAGTAGCTGCTATACCATTTTGAGTTGTTGTAACGTAAGCTATTTAAGTTAATCAGACTTAAATCATATAATTGCTGTTACATAATTTGAATGAGTTCATACAAACATTACAAATAAGTTAAAATAACTAATATGGTTTAAGTTCAATACAAAGAATGGAGTTAGTACTAGTCATTTATTTACTTAAGTAAACCTAACAATAAATACTTGAGTTAGGAGTACTCCATTTAAGCAATTTTTTTTACTAAAAGGATTTGAGTTATTTAACTTAAATGGTTCAAGGCAATCGGTTTCCTCAAACCATTTGAGTTGACTTTACTCATCAGGTTTTACAGTGTAGGTTTGGGTAACTTCGATTAATCACAGTCTATTTACCCACTCGTCTTCCTCTGATTTAGCGTCAGTGGCAGCAGGTCACCGTGACCGGCTCCTGTTTCCCAATCCAATGCATTACTTGAACATCTGCTTCACCCCCCCCATCTATCTTCACCCAGGCTCCTTGTCAGTCGACAAGCAAATCCACCTGAGATGAGCTTGGTTGAGTTGTGCATGTTTATGTGCGGCAAAACCTAGGCTCCCTGGCCCTTCTTAATCCCTTGGCCGTCATAAATTACAGCCCTCTGCATGCTTTTTTCCTGATTTCCGTTATACCCGTCATCATTGGACGCTTCACTAATTGTAGTCTGACAGTCCCCTTTCTTTCACCCCCTGACAGAGCATCCTGTTTCCCATTCACACAATTGTGAAGTAGTGTTTTCAAAGATTGAACTTTGCTTTACCTGAGTATCAAAAGGTTACATGGTTGAGGCGGCCAAAATAGCACAGACACCCTGCCTCAGTGATGTGAATATCATATGAAAATGATACAGGCCAACATCACAGTATGAATGTGAATATACATCAATACTTTTCAAATTATGGATATGATTTTACACAAATATATTTCCAGACACACGCATACATTTTTCTCCCACACACCCTTTCATTCACCTCCATTCCTTCACATCACAGGTTTCGAGAAGCTCTGGTGGAATTTGGGAAAGAGCATCGCAGGGATCTGAGCAACAACAAAAACAAGTTCTACTTCCACTATCTGCTGGCATCCATCAGCAACTGCATCATCCTCAAGTGAGACAATGGCAGCTTTCAAAGCTTTATTACACAAATGCTCGGACTCATTTTGGACACACATAATTGATTACTAGATTGACTTTGTTTCCATGCTCTGGGAGAGGTACTTCATACTGTAAATAAGGATCAGTTTCTTGAGGTCAGCAAAAAAGGTCGAGGTCATGTCCATTTATCGTAGAATAAGTCGATAACTATCAATGATTGAGGTCATGTCCATATCCATATATTGTACGTAGATAATGTAAAAATAATGGAGGCCTGTCTGTGTAGTAGTCCTCCCAGCACATTACAAGAATTGACAAAATACAACAACAAACAGGCCTGAATCAAATCCACGTTGTCCTTTGTTTTCGATACAGAAAGTCCACAGAGAGTCTGCAGAAGCAGCAGTCGTCCCGCTCGGCGGGACAGTTCTCTCGGACTCCTCCAAACCCCATGGCAGCGCTGGACCGGGCGGTGAGACGGGCGTGTTGCCTGGTGATGGATCAGCTCCTGCTGGACCTCCAGCCCTTCCTCCCCGGCCTGCTGACCCGATCCTGGCTGGTCCAGGGAGACCCCACCCCCAAACTCTGCCGCGTCCTCGAGCGCCACCTGGAGATGCACGGCCGCGTTCGACCACCCTGCAGACAGGTCACCGCTTGGCTCTGAATCTGTCTGCACTGTGTAGATGCTATTTCAGTTGCACAGACGTTTCTCAGCAGTAGAGCTGTTTTTGACAATATATTGTCCAAAGGTTCTTCTGTGGTTGCAGCTGAAGAACCTTCTTGTTACCCCAAATATTTTCTCCATGTGTGTTAATGTACATTATGTGGTATAAGATCATTTATTTCTTGAATACCTCAAAAAAACAAATATGCCCACTGTAGTCCAAATGTATGAATATGTATCAAACCAGGAATTCATCGTATGGCTACGTAAATTATGAACTCAAAACTTTTGCCCATTTATGCTTTTGGCCCAGTGTCAGCTGAAATCATTTTAGAATAGCTCTTGAATTTTCTACCTTGTGATTGACAGGTCGTTGCCAGAGCCGTACACGGTGTTTCTACCACGGTGTTTCTACCACGGTGCCACTCCTTTGAGTCCAAATATGATCACTTCCGTTCAGTGGTTGCAATCCAAGATGGCGACGAGCAAAATTACGAACTAGAGGCTTCAAAACCGAAGTGCACAAACCAATGCGTGAAAGTCACGACGACTATGTCGACCTCTTATCTATGATCCAAGGATATATATATATTCCCAAAATACTTATTGCAGCATATTGTTTTGTAGCCCGACATCTTGACTGGAGCTGCTTCACTCTGCTTACAGGTGACATGTCCTTGTCATTGCTCTGAACCTTGTGCCATGTGTGCTCAACATGCAGCGTCTGCAGGAGGAGGCCCAGTGGCTGACGGTGGTGGAGTACGTCAGGGCTCTGATGCAGAAGAGGCTGGTGTGTCGCAGCGCCGAGGAGAGGAGGCAGCTCGCCCAACAGATGGTTCAGGACGACCAGCAGTTCAGAGAAATCCTCCACGGCCTGGTGAGGAGGAGCCGCCTCTTTCTGTCACGATTCAAAAACAGTTTGCATTATCACCTTTTATAGAAGTAATGAATACTACAGTGGTTGGCTGTGAGGGAAGCCTAACTGATTCAATGGAAAAATGCTGACTAGATTACACTTTAACCAGTGGTGTATAAAGTACTCAAAAGCCATACTTGAGTAAAAGTAAAGATACCTTACTGGAAAACTACTCCAGTAAAAGTAAAAAGTCACCTTTTAGAATACTACTTGAGTAAAAGTCTTAAAGTATCTGATATTTATTGTACTTAAGTACAAAAGTACTTTTCTGATATTAAATGTACATCATAACCTGAACATTAAATGAACATCATAACCTGTTCATTGAAAGTAAAAGTACAAGTAAATGCTGTTAATAAAAAAGCAAAGGGTCAGAATTTTGAGAATTATGAAGTTTATTCTTTTAAGTGCTGTGGCACCATGACCAAGCACATGGAGCTGTGTTGACAATAATTGGGTTGGCTGTGATCCATCCAGGAGCAACAATGTTCAACATAATATATTGTACATGAGTATACTTTTGCATCTACTATGAACTTATCATCATAATTCTCCGAAAAGCAATATGACACTATGAAGGAGTTGTAATAGTGCGTTTATAAGTACGCTCATTAGACTAGAGGATGTAGAGGACAAATTCATAATATTATGTTCAGCAAAAAATATCCACTTGATGCATCAGGTCAGTGTTTAGAGAAAGGACACACTTTAAACTCCTATGGGCCTGATTTGAACACAATAGACAAAGGTTTTGCTCAAGCTGAATCTGCAATTGGGCGACTGCTACCATCATAACTCCATCTGATCATCCACAACATGACTCAAATATCAAAATTTATCTTAAATATGAGGTTTAAAATGTAGCATTCTGGTATATTCTGAGAAGAAAATTAAGTGATGAGACATTTAGTTTAAGCAAAAAACTAATATATTATTCAGTCATTAATCAGTATTTCTGCTCTATTATTAATATTAACCTTTATTTAGACAAAATCCATTGAGACCGAGGTCTCATTTTCAAACGTTTTGGTGAAATAAAAACGAAGATAGCAAGAGTAGCGAGAACCATCGCCTGTACAAAGAAAGTGATTCGTTTTCATTGAACCCTGTTACTGTATGGCTTAATATTAACTTCTACTGTTACTGTACATTTGTTAGAATTGTGGCCTATCTTATATTTGCAATTAATATGCATTCAATCCAGTTCAATTATTTAAATTAACCCGCTGAAATGAAGATACAGGCACCTTAACCCTCTCTCATTACTTCAGGGTTCTTGGGAGCAACGTGGGACTGTTGGGCCTGTTAGTCCACTGGCTGTGGTCATCACAGTGAACAGTGTGATGAGAGGACATGTGAGCCCTTGTTGCTGTACTTTATCTCCTTGGAGCAGAGGCTGCATTTAGCATACCCTGCCTTATCAACACTGTGACAGTAGGAAGCTGTACTCACGTCTGTTTAGACCTCCACCTTTATCCAGGCCCAGCTCCACCTTTATCCAGGCCCAGCTCCACCTTTATCCAGGCCCACCTCCACCTTTATCCAGGCCCAGCTCCACCTTTATCCAGGCCCAGCTCCACCTTTATCCAGGCCCAGCTCCACTCACAGCTCAGCCCTGCGTCAAGGTGCGCTACAGACAGCCTCCTCTCCCTGAAGCTCTTTGGCCTCATCATGTCATCAGTATCTGGGCCTCATGTTTCGTTGTCATAAAAGTTATTCTGACCACGAAGTCGCCTCATTCTACTTTGAGTTAAAACAAACAACCTGCAACCAGATGCGCCGGTGTTCCGGTTTAACGTTAACGAGTGACCGCGTGAACTGAACCGGAACACAGGGGGGGGGGGCTGCATGTTTCATCACGTTACGTTTTTTCCTTCTAAATCGCGATTATGAGGAACGTTAACGGGTAACGGAACACAACGTAACTTAAACTTTAACGGAGGGAAATGAAGACGCTGTACACATCTGAACGCTGATTGGCCAAGACTCGACACATCAAAGATGTTCTATTGCGAAGATCACCACATCACATTTTCTCCTCGTCTCACTCCAATCGGAGAAACGCTGGCTGGCCAGTTGTCACATTGTAGCATGTAGCATCCTGGCATCACTGGGAATCACAACACCGCGGCTTTGAGAGCATTTGTTTGCAATTGTGCATTAACGTGATTAACCAACGATTTAACTTGCTGCTAGCACCACTGATTCACCAAACCTGCTGCTTGCAGTCTCTGTTCCACCACAGTTCCCGACGCTGCTCTCATGATTCATTTTGTTTCAAAAGATAGATTTGATTTTGTAGCGAGTAACGAAGGTTTCAGGGGAAATGTAGTGAAGTAAAAGTATCGGTTTTCTTTGCAAAATGTAGTGAAGTAAAAGTAAAAAGTCACCAGAAATATAAGTAGTAAAGTAAAGTACCCAAAAAAACTACTTAAGTACAGTAACGAAGTATTTCTACTTCGTTACTATACACCACTGACTTTAACATGTGCTACTGTAGAATCAGTGTTGAAGAAGTCGACATGAAAAAGTCTATAGAGACTATAGCTTTAAAACCTTAAGTTCAGCAGTTTGGCCGTCGCCCATCTTGTTTTTTTAAAACCAGAAGTGGTTTGATAGGGAGTGGAGCTAAGTACAACCGAACGCTGACATTTTAGACGACCAAAAATGTGACATTAACTTTCAGGCAGTAAAAACACACTGTGAAAGGGTTAAAGTTCTGCCAGACCAGACAACGCCGTGGTAGCGACCTGTCAATCACAAGGTAGCTCTGCCCATAAAGTATACCCTCAGTGTGCCACACACCCTGTGTTCCCCATTCCTAACCTTATATCCAGTGTACCGCTGAAGTCTTAGGATTTCATGGGTGCAAGTCAAGGCAGCTAGGGTGCACACGTATTTGCACACACATCACCAAGGCTGATGGCTGTAATAAATAAGTCCATTTAAGTCCATACAAAGTTTACCCAACGCAACAACGATGCCCTGCAACAGAATCCACACAGCACCCTCTGCTTCTTCTCGTTACTGTGCTGGTACCCAAGAAGAGGAGACACGGCGTCCTGCTTTAATCTAGGTTCCTGCTAAAGGCACTGGATTGAATTTGAAGCTTCGCGCAACCTCTGACTGACTTTGTCATTCACAGCAGAACATGGCTCTCGCACTCACTATTCATATTTGTGAATAAATGTTTAGCAATTTGAATAATGAATACTTCTGGACATTATTACGCTTTTAAAAGACAATTTTATTGACAATTGCAAGAGACAAATATTTCTTTTACGATTTTAGATACTCCCCGACAAGTTCCTGATGAGGCATTCTCCCCGAGACAGGTTGCTGCTTGGGCCCATATAAATCAAACTCATTACGTACCTGTCTGCAGGAGGGTGAAGGCTCAGTACCTGAAGTGAATCCTTTGTCCTTACTACCCGTCCTCGCTGACTTCATCCGACTGAAAGACCCCAGCATGCTCACTCTGGAAGTGTCTGGACTCGCAGCCAAGTACCCCGACATCAGGTAATCTGACCTCACCTGCTTTTCAGTCCTCCATGCTAATAGTAGAAAATGATTTAATATTAATGGTGTTCAGTCAAAAGGGTTATTTTGAAAAGCCAACATTATCATTTAAAAACATGAAACAGTTTGTAATATTGTGCTCTTTATGACCATGTTTTTTTTCTTTCCCCTCAGTGAAGAGCATGTGTCTGTCCTGCTGGATATTCGTGGGGATGTCTCCAGGGACATGAGAGGGGCTGTGCTGGACTTGCTGGAGCAGAGCGCCCCCCCTCTGCCTGCGGCATTCCGGCCCATCTTCACCGACATCCTGGTCCCCCCCCCCACCATGGCCTTCTGTCTGCCCACCACCAAGTGTGCGTGATGGCGACTGAAACTGCAGCTTACACGCATCAATCATACTGGGAGCTGCCCAGTGTCACCGTCTTCTTTTGTGTCCCAGTGAAGTAGATTAAGGGTTCGTGGCCTTTGCTTGTGTAACTTGGCCCGTCAGGGTAAGCAGTCATCGGAAACCGTTTGGAAAAGGGACAGCACTTTGAGAAAATACTTGCCAGGTGATTGGATCGAACAATCAGTCAATCAAACACTTGCCGAAGCCGATCAGGATAAGAATGAAACATGTTTTCAATGCCATTCTCTGCTCTTCTTTCAATGAGGAGAAACTCTCAAGTTCCGAACTTATCCAGGAGCCGCCATCGTCGTTTAGAACGAACAGTGGCCTCTGCCTGTCGTCACATACACCTAAGCCACGCCCCCTAGCTGCAGTAGATCCTCGAGCAAGGCCAATTGCTTCAGTCACTGACACAAACGCATTTCTTGAAGCCTGACGGCAGGGATTTTTCTTGTGGTACGTGATCCCACCAGTTGTCGCGTGACCGCGATAATCCAGCTGCCGTGCAAGGTTAGCATCCATGAGCCACTATAGCTCGATTAGTTTTGCAAGGTAAAACGATATCTTTGTCACAACTTGTTCTCATGTGTCTCAGCGACCATTGACAGTACTTTCTACTGAGCAAATGCTTTGAATGCCATCAGCAAAAATTCCTTTTTCACCTTCGCTGTGTTTGGGCGACAGCAGACATTTTAGAGGCCGATACTTTAAAACTTCGGCTCACAAAACCAAATGGTAAATGGACTGTACTTGTATCGCGCTTTTCTAGTCTTTCCGACCACTTAAAGCACTTTCACACTACTTGTCATCATTCACCCATTCATACACTGATGGCAGGGGCTAAGTGACACCTGCCTATCAGATTCTATCACATTCATGCACCATAGGCACAGCTACGGGAGCAATTTTTGCAAATCCATCTGCATGGCTATATGTTGCTGCTGAAACGTTTTTCTGACTCGGGTCCACAAACACGTTAAGTTACATCCATCACGTAACACAATAGCACCTATTGGAGATATTTAATTAGGAACTTGGGACACCTTTCTGACTCCTGACCAATAAAAAAAACAACTGACAGACATAGTGCAAAATCCTCCTGCAGCCTGTGAGATATTCAGGGTCTGCTTTTAGATCTTCTCTCTGAATGTATTCAACTGTGAAGCCTGACGGCTCCAGCAGAAGAAGGCTGGTTTTCAGTGAGGGCTCCTGGACTGTACACCATCCCACCTGAAAAACTTAGGCTGCTAATTCATTACTTTAATTACCTTTCAAATCTATTATCCATGAACTTGTTTTTTTTTATTTTGTCCAATTTTAACTTGTATTGCTGTTCATATTGGATATTTTGAATCAGATTTTTCTAAGTATTTATTGTATTTATGTATTATTGTTCTGCTGTTATATTTTGTTCTGGTTCAATGCCAGCCTCGAAAGCACATTGTAAACACATCTTTAAATAAATCCTTTGTCAAGCAAACTTAATTTTTCACCTATTGCTTGGATTAGTTAATTTTTACTAATAGTGCCCAGTACATATTGTGATGACCCCTCCCTTCCACCAGGGGTCTGTGTCCTGTTTCCTCTCAGTTTGTCTTTCAGGATGTTGATCGGCCACTGATGGGCAACACCTGAGCCTGGTTTGGTCCCAACTATAAAGGCTGCCCCTCTTCTTCGGCTGGGGGCCTCCCCGCTCCGCTCTTCGCCGACTCTTCTTTGGCTGGGCCTCCCCGCGCCTCTCCTCCCTGCCTCCTGTTTGGAGGACTTGGCTGCTGCTTTGTTTTGATTGTTTGTTTAGTTCAGTTATTGGTTCATTAAATAAATGTGTACGGTGTTGGGATCAATAGGGGCTTGTGTTTGAGTTATCAGCTTTAAGAAACTGAATTCTTGACATCAATAGAATTATTAATGTGAATAACAATTATTAATGATTATTAATAATAACGGGGCACCACCCTGCGAACAGGGACCGATAACCAAACGATAAAACTAAGTCTCATAATTAGTAGTCACTCATCAGTGACAGTGAAGGTGTGGAATCCGAGCGCAGGCTACAACATACAGATCATCACATACATATGCACCATTAATCACAGACGACTGCTCTTTAAAGTATACTAGAGTTTATTAAATTAGAATAATAAAAGATCAGATCAATTAATATCGCAATCAACAAACGCCATTATACAATCTTATGTACCTAATATCTAAAGAAATGAAATAAAAGAGGAGGAGGGTGTGTATATAAGTATGTGTGTATGTGTATGTGTGTGTGTGTGTGTGTATAAAAGGAAGGGGGGTGAGGGCCCTTAACACTCACAGTCAAAGACTACAAAGATGGCCGCTGGCCACCAAGCAGAAGGGGGTGAGACTGTGGGTTAAAAGGGGAAGGGCTTAAGGTATTACCGCTGAACACCACCAGATGGCGTAGTCGAGGGACTTAGACAAACTGGGGGGGGGGAGTGAACCTTAAGATGCTACCGTGACCCACCACTAGATGGCCTAGTCGAGTGACTTGGGCAAACTGGCGGAGGAGAGGGGGGGGTCGCTGTGTGTGAGCACGTGTGAGAGAGAGAGGGTCAGAGAGAGAGGGGGTCACCTCCTGCTGTGTTGGCAGGAGGGTGAGCCAAGAAAAGGTGGAGAGAAATCGTAAGTCAACATAAATCAAACTTCTGCTGCGATATCCTGAGGAGCATAAGTACGTTATTCTCTCATGCGTAAGCATACCGTTGTCGTCTTGAACTGTCGGCAGCTTACACAGTGATGAACACGGCACTCAGCTCACTCACAGAGCCGAGTTAATGAAGAGAGAAATATCCCACAAAGTTGAATACAAATGAATGAAAATAATCCCAAAGAAAACAGTCAATGCAGTTAATACACAATACAAACGGAACTTCTCTGGTCCGTGAGGTTTGTGTATTTACCTCCGTATACTGCGACGGTGTCTTTAACGCAAACAGAATACGGGCAATGCACAGTGGAGCGGAGCTGGGGCCCGCTGAGTGTTGCGCAATACCTTGATATTACGCAATAGTAACGAAACACACAAAAACACGGGAATATCAACATGTACATGAATTAACTTGAATGAACTTTAAGTTAATTTAAGCTAAGCTAGCCCAGATGCACAAATGAACGCTTACTGTATGAGACGCTTCTTTGTGGCGGGGAGAGTGGCCGCTGAGAATCGTGCTTTCTTTGTCCTGAAGGAAAAAGTGGGGCTGCTTGTAGATCAGCGCGGCTGTTTAAGCGGCGGCTGTTTCGGTCCGTTGACGCGGCTCGTTCTGGAGCTGGCGCTGGACGTGATCAATCCTCGCTGCAGAGAGGATGATCTTACTTCAGCTTAAGACGGCGTGGTCTTGAAGGGAAGTCATCGGGGAAGAAGGGAGGTTTCAGCTTCTTTCTGCCGGAATGTGCACGCAAAAGAAAAACAACACGGGGAGGAATCGTGGAAGAGATTCGTCCCGGTGGAGTGAGAGGGCCTTGACTCAAAAAGACAACACGGCTACTTCGGCCAGCGAAGATAGCATAAGACCTGTCAGGGTTTGGTGAGGGTTCGAGGCTTTCGTCGACAGCGCGATGCTGGGGGGGGGGAGAAAGCTGATGCGTCTCCTTGCGTCCCAGGGACGGATGTCCAGGGTGAAGAACAGCGATTGCTCCCTTGCTCGACCGAGGTCGAAGGGAAAAAGCGTGGAGGTGTGAACTGCAGTCAGTTTTGTTGAACAGTGGCTGAACCACAGGGGTCCTGGTGCTGTCTTGGCTCTCGGCCAATGAGGTTGCAGCGGTGCTCTCAGGTGACTTCAGGAACCATAGTTTTTTTTGGGGGGGGGGGGAATTCACACCCTAATGTGAAAGTCCTTCAGAGGGGGTTTGGTGCTCATCAAACCACAATCAGGATGAAACCTTTGCTTGCAAAAGGGAAGGCCTGATTTTCTTTGTTCACAGCACATGTGCAGCCATATGCTCAGACCCCAACATCCCCCCTTTGCTCTGAAGAGCGGGATGCAGGTTACGGTCTTTAGAGCAAACCCAGGGCTGGCACGTGCATCCATGTGTTGGGGAAACCTGAAGAGGTGAGACAGTCCAAGTATTCCTGAGACCAAAAGCAGTGGTTAAAACAGGCAGTGTTCAAGTTCATAGAGTTCAAGGTTCATAGTTCATAGCGTTCAAGTTCATGGTGTTCATGTTCAGAGTTCATTGGCATCTGGGCAGATGACTAAGGTGGCATCTGGGCAGATGACTTCAACTACTTTTACCTACATCTACTATCATACACAATTCAAATCATAGGTGAGCAACACATTATTCCCAAATAATTAAATCGCTATTATGATGTCGTGATAATCTAGCATTGCGGCATAGTGTCAAAGAAAGTAACAACCCAAATAAAACAAAACAAAAGAGATAGAAGGAAAGAATAGAAAGACAAGAAGCAGGTGAGGGGAATGCAGTGGTTACTGGTTCAACTCCTAGACAGGACTGGAGTCCGTCGGCGGAGCAGTCGTAGGTTGGCTACGTGGTGTTATGAATAGGAGGGAATCAGTTTAGTCTGTCTGCTGGATCTATTAGTACATGATGTGTGCGTCTATCTCTCTCTAATCGGTAGATTTAGAGCGAGTCCTGTGTCTAAGTTTTAGAAACTATCGATGTTGGAGTTGCGTTGCTAAGACTATAGGCCAGGTGTACCTGTGAAGGTTGCATAACAGTAGTGGTAGCAGATTTACAGATCTTGATAACACGGCTAGTGTGACCAGCTAGGCTGGGGTTTTCGCTGCTCAAGCTGTTGACAGCTGAGCCTTCTCGGATGAGGTCCTGGGATAAATCTGACTGCTATGGCCTAGGTTATGTCTTCTTTGGTTACTTCTGGTAGAGTCTATAAAGCATGCAAAGGGTTGTTATGAGAGTGGAGCATCAGGTTACAGTTACAATGAACGTTTTTCAGGTCATGCAACTGTTCTGGTTCAAGTTGGATGTGTTAGCAGTTAGTGCATGTCTACAGGGTGAGTTGAGGCATGCAGCTAAATGTTAGTCGTCAATAAGTAAGCCGCCATTCGGCCGGTTGGTTTCGACACTGGCAAGATTAGAGTGTACTTCCTGTGAAGTGCATCTCTCTAAGTTTCTGTTGTCAGAGCCCACCCCCCTCGCGCTGTTCAAGTGGCGAGGGGGCATACCCCCCAGGTTACCGTCAGCACTCAGGGAAACGTCGCGAACAGTTTCACTCTGGAGTGTGTCATGGCGGGCTGGTGATATCTCCCTCCCCCCACCCTCCTAATTAAAGATGGAGACAGGTCCGGCGTGCAAGTCAAGTTCAGTTACCTACGGCACTGGCTACTTGACAGGCCCGGGCGGTGACTCGGCTGAAAGAAGGCGGTGGCTTCGTTGAACAAGCTGGAGGTGGATCATGCTGACAGAGCAGGAGAACAAGGCTTAGTTGACGAAAGATTTTACGAGCGAGGGTGCTCGAAAGGGTGCTCGAAAGGGTCTCTAAGGGTGTGGCACCCTAGAGGTGAATGCGAAAAGGTGGGGGAACACATGAGGCTCGTTTCTGACCCGGAGTCGGGTAGAGCAAGAGTGTTATGACCCCCCAGTAAGACTGAAGAATATGTATAGACATATACATAACGGGCATTGCCTTTGCGGACAAGGTCGCCCAAGAAGGTTGAAGAACGAGGTGCGAAATTGGGAGTGGTCGTTTCCGAAAGTGGGCTGAGTTCTCTTACCCCCCCCCTACCACGTCGACTTGGCAGCAGGGGGTGAAGGTCACTCGGCTTAGTCAGGTGGGCTGCGAGTCAGTGTTACCTGAAGTTGCCCTTGAGGGCGTCTTTCACCGTCCCGTGGGTCCTTCAACCGCCACGGTCGTTTGTTCCTCGGGGGTGACCAGGGCTCGCTAGGCCAAGGCCTCTCGTCGTCTTCCAACGCTAGGTCGGGGTCGCTCGACTGTTGGATGCTCAAGACTATGTCGGTGTCATCGTGCTGATTCATCGGCCGACCGCGTGTCTCCCATGCAAGTTGCGCATATTTCCTAATCTCTGGCATGGTGAGGTTACTCGTTCTGCAGTGCATGGTAACGTCGTATCTCACATGGTCGTGGAGATTGTGCAGAAATAGCGACTTAAAGGCGTGGTCTTCTTCTAGACCTGGGGCGTTACGTCCCTGGAAGTATGCAGATCTCAAGCGCCTGAAGTAGTCTCTCGGGGACTCTAGCTTTCTCTGGGAAATGGCGAAGGCGCTGAGGGTGGCAGAAGCTGGGTCGGTGTACAGGGAGTACTCCTCCCTAAGGGCGTGACAAAGGGATGAATAGCGGTCGCGGATGTTCGGCTGGAGCGTTTCCATGAAAACGTGGACGTTTCGAGTCGTGGTTTTCCACACTAGTTTGAGTTTTTCGCGCGATGAGGGGCGTGATAAGTCGAGGAGGCAGCGATCGATCTCCCTTAGGTAGTCATCGATGCTCGAGTCGTGATTATCGGGATTGAAGCGCTCTACGTCTTTTGCAAGAGACTCAATCTGCCGGGTACGCAGGCCTCCAAGGTTGATGGGGCCTGGGCCGTCCGAGTCGTCTGAGTCTCCGTACTCGTGATGGTGGTAACGACGGTCATCCTCCCTCCCTGAGGGGGATGAGGTCAGTTCTGGTCGCGCGCGTGAACTGCGTGGAGGATTGCGTTCGCCTGAGGTGGGTTTGAAGCTACCTGGGCTGGCTAGGACCTGGTGTTGGTCCTCTCTACTCCTAGTTGGGGAACGCGGTTTGTCGAGACGCAGGATGGGTCGGCTCTCGGGGAATGAGGGACCTGAGAACAAGAAATGACTGGGCTGAGGGGCTCGATAGGAGGTAGCGGTACCTACCGGGGCTGCTGGAGCACCTTGAAGCGCTTTCAGTGTGTCATTGCTCTCTAACGCCTTAGAGAGTTCTAGGTTGACCTCTCTGAGATCACTGCGCAAGCTACTATTTTCTGACTGTAGGGCTCTACAGTCGCGTGACAGCTCCTGAACCTCTGTTCGGAGTGTCCAGATCTCGCGTTGCTGCTCGTCGCTCTGTGCCCGGGTGCGGGCAGCTTGCAGCTGCCTTTTCTGATGATAGATGAGCAGTATTTCGCCGATTACTTCCTGAATCAGACGCTCTCGCTTACCTGATGGGTTATTTACATAAGCCACCAGCTGCTCTAATTGCTCGTCGCATAGGACAGCAGTGTATTTCGCAAAGTACTCTCTTTCGCTTGCTGAGAGTCTGAGGACATCAGCCACCGCATCTCGCAATGCGGTGTCTTCTGGAGCTACAGCTCCAGGAATGGGGGATTGCTCGTCGGTCATTCTCTCTAATGAGCGCGGCTCCCAATGGTTGTTAATTCCCTAGTGTTAGAACGGAAACTGTTAGTGTTTACGGTTCTCAGTGAAATGTCTAGTTCTGCGTTGAACTGATTTCTACTGTTAGGTGTTAGTTGTTGTTAGTGTTACTATTCATGCAGGCGCACAGTGAAACGTGTAGCTCTCTGACTTCCGTTTCTACTGCTGCTGCTCTGAGGGTATCACTACTGCTTTGCAGCCAGAGGTGCGAAAATGCTAATGTGGTTTAGCACTTTGGGCCTGTGACAGCTGTGTGTACTGCTTTGAGGGGATTTAAGAAAAACAAGCAAAGTATTGGTATTACAAAATAAACGATCAAATCTACTACACAGCTGGCTGTTAGTTTACGAAATGAAACGAATAATTAAACCTGGAAAGTAAATTAACGTTCAATTCAAATTAAGATTAAAAATCAACAATTAAAATCAAAAATTAACTTACAATAAGAAAAGATTTTGAATATCAAAGCCTACCTATTTTGGGAAATAAGTTTCAGGACTTTGGTTCATTCAAAAGAAGGGGAAAAAATAATTTTTCGAAAAAAAAAAAATATTTTTTGAAAATTAATTATTCAAAATTAATTATGGATTAATGTGCATATATACTGTAATAACTGTAATAACGTAGCCTCACACGGGGCACCACTTTGTTGGGATCAATAGGGGCTTGTGTTTGAGTTATCAGCTTTAAGAAACTGAATTCTTGACATCAATAGAATTATTAATGTGAATAACAATTATTAATGATTATTAATAATAACGGGGCACCACCCTGCGAACAGGGACCGATAACCAAACGATAAAACTAAGTCTCATAATTAGTAGTCACTCATCAGTGACAGTGAAGGTGTGGAATCCGAGCGCAGGCTACAACATACAGATCATCACATACATATGCACCATTAATCACAGACGACTGCTCTTTAAAGTATACTAGAGTTTATTAAATTAGAATAATAAAAGATCAGATCAATTAATATCGCAATCAACAAACGCCATTATACAATCTTATGTACCTAATATCTAAAGAAATGAAATAAAAGAGGAGGAGGGTGTGTATATAAGTATGTGTGTATGTGTATGTGTGTGTGTGTGTGTGTATAAAAGGAAGGGGGGTGAGGGCCCTTAACACTCACAGTCAAAGACTACAAAGATGGCCGCTGGCCACCAAGCAGAAGGGGGTGAGACTGTGGGTTAAAAGGGGAAGGGCTTAAGGTATTACCGCTGAACACCACCAGATGGCGTAGTCGAGGGACTTAGACAAACTGGGGGGGGGGAGTGAACCTTAAGATGCTACCGTGACCCACCACTAGATGGCCTAGTCGAGTGACTTGGGCAAACTGGCGGAGGAGAGGGGGGGGTCGCTGTGTGTGAGCACGTGTGAGAGAGAGAGGGTCAGAGAGAGAGGGGGTCACCTCCTGCTGTGTTGGCAGGAGGGTGAGCCAAGAAAAGGTGGAGAGAAATCGTAAGTCAACATAAATCAAACTTCTGCTGCGATATCCTGAGGAGCATAAGTACGTTATTCTCTCATGCGTAAGCATACCGTTGTCGTCTTGAACTGTCGGCAGCTTACACAGTGATGAACACGGCACTCAGCTCACTCACAGAGCCGAGTTAATGAAGAGAGAAATATCCCACAAAGTTGAATACAAATGAATGAAAATAATCCCAAAGAAAACAGTCAATGCAGTTAATACACAATACAAACGGAACTTCTCTGGTCCGTGAGGTTTGTGTATTTACCTCCGTATACTGCGACGGTGTCTTTAACGCAAACAGAATACGGGCAATGCACAGTGGAGCGGAGCTGGGGCCCGCTGAGTGTTGCGCAATACCTTGATATTACGCAATAGTAACGAAACACACAAAAACACGGGAATATCAACATGTACATGAATTAACTTGAATGAACTTTAAGTTAATTTAAGCTAAGCTAGCCCAGATGCACAAATGAACGCTTACTGTATGAGACGCTTCTTTGTGGCGGGGAGAGTGGCCGCTGAGAATCGTGCTTTCTTTGTCCTGAAGGAAAAAGTGGGGCTGCTTGTAGATCAGCGCGGCTGTTTAAGCGGCGGCTGTTTCGGTCCGTTGACGCGGCTCGTTCTGGAGCTGGCGCTGGACGTGATCAATCCTCGCTGCAGAGAGGATGATCTTACTTCAGCTTAAGACGGCGTGGTCTTGAAGGGAAGTCATCGGGGAAGAAGGGAGGTTTCAGCTTCTTTCTGCCGGAATGTGCACGCAAAAGAAAAACAACACGGGGAGGAATCGTGGAAGAGATTCGTCCCGGTGGAGTGAGAGGGCCTTGACTCAAAAAGACAACACGGCTACTTCGGCCAGCGAAGATAGCATAAGACCTGTCAGGGTTTGGTGAGGGTTCGAGGCTTTCGTCGACAGCGCGATGCTGGGGGGGGGGAGAAAGCTGATGCGTCTCCTTGCGTCCCAGGGACGGATGTCCAGGGTGAAGAACAGCGATTGCTCCCTTGCTCGACCGAGGTCGAAGGGAAAAAGCGTGGAGGTGTGAACTGCAGTCAGTTTTGTTGAACAGTGGCTGAACCACAGGGGTCCTGGTGCTGTCTTGGCTCTCGGCCAATGAGGTTGCAGCGGTGCTCTCAGGTGACTTCAGGAACCATAGTTTTTTTTGGGGGGGGGGGAATTCACACCCTAATGTGAAAGTCCTTCAGAGGGGGTTTGGTGCTCATCAAACCACAATCAGGATGAAACCTTTGCTTGCAAAAGGGAAGGCCTGATTTTCTTTGTTCACAGCACATGTGCAGCCATATGCTCAGACCCCAACAACGGTATTTATTACTTTTAACTCGTCTTGTCTCCCTCATGTTATGGCCTTTTGAGCCGGGTTGTGACAATATCAAAGTATATATTTATTATTAAACTGGAGCCGATCCCAGCTGACATTGGGCAAGGCAGGGTACAAATAACCTAAGCTGCATGTCTTTGGACTGTGGGAGGAAGCCGGAGAACCCGGAGGGAACCCATGCTGCCAAGGGGAGAACGTGTAAACTCCACACAAACTCTTGCTGTGAGGTGACAGTGCTTGCCACTACACCACCGTGCAGCCCTTATTTGATGGTGTATATATATTATCAATGTGATGCCTGAACTTATTTGATGGTGTATTTATATGAATTCATGCATCACATTGATTAAGAAACAGACAAAAACAATGAAGGTGGAGCAGTAAAGCAAAATGTGTGAAGTGAGGAGTTAATACATAATACACTATGTTAATACATAAAGTATGCATAAACAAACTCTTGTATCATTTCCATGTTTTCTTTTTCAGGACAAACCGGGCTATCAGAATATGGACATTACACTGATGTCACATTAATATATAAATATATCACCATATATACAAAAGAAAAATTAAAATTGAATCTCAGATATTTATTACCACTGTGTGATGCACAGCAGAGAACCGGAGAGACCTGGCCCGGGTAGTTAAAACAGCTTAGAGGATCGTAGGAACCAAGCTCCCGACTTTGGACACTGTATATGCTAGCCGTCTACACAAGAAGGCTAGCAACATCAGCAAGGACCCAACCCACCCAGGTCACAGTCTGTTTGTCCCCCTGCCATCGGTATAGGACTACAGGAATAAATCTGACTGGTTATTATGCTAAGTATATTAATCTGTGTCATTCAAACTACAGGAAGGAGCCAGCCTCACTACATTCCAAGATGAAGTTGATGCTAGACAGCCCTTCCTCCTCTGCATCGGTGAGCAAAAGAATAAAATCCAAAGATTCTTCATTGTTGTGGACCAAAAAGCACCGTTACTCCACCAGGTCACAAAGGTTAGAGCACCGTTACTCCACCAGGTCACAAAGGTCAGAGCGCTGTTACTCCATCAGGTCACAAAGGTCAGAGCACCGTTACTCCATCGGGTCACAAAGGTCAGAGCACCGTTACTCCCCAGGTCACAAAGGTCAGAGCACCGTTACGCCACCGGGTCACAAAGGTCAGAGCACCGTTGCTCTATCAGGTCACAAAGGTCAGAGCACCGTTGCTCTATCAGGTCACAAAGGTCAGAGCCCCGCTACTCCACCAGGTCACAAAGGACAGAGCACCGTTGCTCTATCAGGTCACAAAGGTCAGAGCACCGTTACTCTATCAGGTCACAAAGGTCATTTGACTAGTTGTTGGAATGCTTAACAGCATTCCAACAATTATGAATACTGATGTTAAATTAAGCTATGATGAGTTTTCACTGTTAATTTAACATCTCTACATGTTGATGCCTCCATGACCAAGTTAAGCAGATGAGACTGAGGACAACTATGTCGAAGAAAAGATGTTCACTTTGTCTAATATGTAGCTTGACAGAGTTCTCATGTGTGTCCTGGTTGTAATGGGAAAATATGTCATAGTCTTATTTTTAGGGTTAAAGAATGTAAGCTTTTACATTGCAAGCACCAAACAGTGCGTTTCTTATCACATTCCAGTAACTTTCTACCCAGGTGTCTTGTTTATCTTATGCTGTCATCTGTCTTTAAGGACTGAGACACAGAGGCTTTAATTGCGGTAATTTCCTTGTGTTGAGCTTTAGTTGAAGGACGACCCTCTACAGAAGAGATGATGTGTGATTGTAAAACAGGGTTTATTGTGGGGCATACTGGGGACAAAGGGATTTGTAAACAGGCTTTTGAGCGCTTTCAGGTTATCAAAACAGAACTCTATGCCTTCAAGGAAAACGTCCACATAGCTGTATCATAAACCTCTACCTGACCCTAAAACATCCACAAAGATCAAAGAGCACAGGAGAAGACAATTGCAGGCCATATATAACCCCATTGTTGCAGGGAAATACGCCAGACATTGCCTGTTTCAGCAGCTGGTTTCTCTGCTCTGTGGGTATAAATGCAGCATTCATGTAGATGAAGTCAGGGCACTCCTCAGTAGACTCTGCTTTTGCTGTCTGTTGAGAACTGTTTTTCGCTTTTGCTTGCAAGCAAATAAATTGACTATCTTTGATCTTTCATCA
Organism: Lycodopsis pacificus; assembly: GCA_028022725.1. Lineage (NCBI taxonomy): Eukaryota > Metazoa > Chordata > Actinopteri > Perciformes > Zoarcidae > Lycodopsis > Lycodopsis pacificus. The sequence goes on from CM051698.1 coordinate 1,064,829, forward strand.
AGACTCTGTTTCATTTGACATTGATTTGATAAACACTTTGCAACTCTTCTCCCGAACAGTTTCAGAAATATTCCATCACATGGTGTTCTCATGTTTCCTTACCTCCTCATCCCTCACTCCCGTAACTGTCCGTGCTGGATCCGTCCCCGTTGTTTTAAAAAGCTAAATAAATTATTAGCATGACGTCATCCAGCAAGCCAAACCTGTCTGGTGTACAGCTAGTACAGAAGCTTCATGTGCTGCTTCCCTTTCCCGCTAGTCTGCTGTCTGATTGTGAGGTCAGGCTGATCTGATATCAGCTCTTTGGCTGCAGAATCTCCGCCAAAGTTCTCCTCTCAAACGGGTCTTGGGGGAGGAGTGCTCGCGCTGGGGCTCGCCTGTAGAGACTTCTCCTGACGAGAACGCGCAGCTAGGGGGGCCTGATCGTTCTGGCCCACAGCTGAATCTATTTGAGGGCGCTGATTGGCTAAACTGTATGTCACTCATTTATATCTTGAATCAGCAATTGGCTAAACTGCTTCATAGACCCGTCTCTTTTGGGCCAAAACGATTAGGCACCCCTAGCTGCGCTTTCTCAGAGTGTCGTGCACACAGGCGGAGAGCACGAGCAGACGAGCACACAGGCGGAGAAAACGAGCAGGAAAAGCGTATATTTTGCGCAGATATCATATTTTACACACATTACTGGGTACATTCCATAGTTCAAGAACACAAATATTGACAATTTGTTTAATTTATGATTATTATAATTTCTTTTTTTTTTTCCTTGACAAAGGTCAGAGCACCGTTACTCCACCAGGTCACAAAGGTCAGAGCACCGTTACTCCATCAGGTCACGAAGGTCAGAGCACCGTTGCGCCATCGGGTCACGAAGGTCAGAGCACCGTTGCTCTATCAGGTCACAAAGGTCAGAGCACCGTTACTCCACCAGGTCACAAAGGTCAGAGCACCGTTACTCCAGCAGGTCACAAAGGTCAGAGCACCGTTACTACATCATCAAAGACCCTGCAGTCAGAGATCAGATTAGGCTCGTTTGAGATAAGCCAGTCCTGCGCAGAATCGATCACCAGCGATCGGTGCACAACTCTCTGCTCTGTGACTTGCTCTGACGTCATGCACGTGGTCAACGATGACCTCACGAGAGCGAGGCGGCCGCAGTTTTTAGAGCCAGGCGCTGCAGTTGCTCTCCACCGACTGCATGACCACCGGATACTGTGGAGGTCCACTGGATACTGTGGAGGTGGTGGGAGACAGGAGGATGATGGCGAAGCTCTCATCCCTGATGAGCCACGCCTCCCACCCCATGCAGGACACTCTGGCAGCTCTGCACAGCTCCTTCAGTCACCGGCTGATCCATCCCCGGTGTCTGAGGGAGAGGTACCGCAAGTCCTTCCTCCCAGCTGCTGTCAGGCTGCACAACAAACTGCTCTCGGGAGACCACATTTTTACCCCGCCTGTATATACTGGTATATATTTTGTATTCTTCTTTACTGTCATATTTGTATTACTGTTTACTGTTTACTGTATTTATACTACTTGATTTTTTATCTTCATTCTATTACTTGTGAGCAATGCTGCTGTAATCCTGTAATTTCCCCACTGAGGGACTAATAAAGGATTATCTTATCTTATTTTATCTTATCTTATGACGGGAAACGCCTGGCTGTCGCTGGATCAAAGAGCTGATTGGCTCTTAGATTTGACAACAAACACCACGTTTTGGAGAAAATCCAAATTGTCTGTGTAATTGTAATATTTAATGCTCGATTGTTGGCTATTAGTCGCATGTTGTGCGATGAAGGTTTAATCTATAAACATATCTTGTGTGATTGACAATAATAAAGCTTATTTATACAACACATATCAAAACTAAACTAAACTACAAGTAGCCTACAGATCGGATCTAACAGGAAGTAACTGATTCTGTGACTTCCTGTTTATTCTTTGAAGGTGGCTGAAAACTGTCTGTATTGACCGCAATTCTTTTTTTCAACGCCCCCTGCTTCTACCCCCTGCTCTCGTCTACTTTCCAGGCGAGAAGCAGTCCATCTCGAACGAGTCTAATGTGAGATTCGTTGCATGTGACCTAAAGAGTGTGACGTTGCTGGGAAAGATGGCGACCTCCATTGGTCCAACGCTGCATCAGTAGTGCAATTTACTTTTAGACCTTTGTACAATATTCTGTTAAAAAACAACAGCCGGAGTGTTGTAACAGTTTTGGCAGAAATGAAGACCTTCTGTGGAAGAGCCAACCCGAGCACTGGAGCTTTAGACTGGGTGGAGGAGAGTGGGGAGTACGACTACCACCAGGAGATAGCCAGGTAACGCTAACGTTAGCTCCGAGCCTAGCATCACAGCACACGTTTGAATGGTGTGTTGTCTGCAGTTCCTGAGAGTTGCTGAGCTTAGAACCCCATATATAATCTCGAGGATGAGCGCGTGCCTTTGTCAACAAGGAAGCCAATTTAACGTTGACATTTTTTTTCACATCGAGTTCTTACAAGTACTTACTTTCATAGGTTCATGTTTGTTTAGTATTCATGTGTTCTTCGTGTAATTGCGTTGATATCTGCACTATGCACTTGTGACGAAGACACTGTAATGACTGAGCAGGACATTTTACAGTTATAAAATAAGCTTGAGCATTTATGTACTGTGCTATTACTATTATATTACACCTACAACTATACTGCACTGTATGTACTAGTTATATCAGACTATACTATGTTGATATGTTTGATGTCTTTCCTCATCAGATACTATTATTATATTTCTATTTGTATTCTATATTAACACAGACAACACTAAGTATCACGACTTAATTATAGTACATATTATACTGATGTGCACTGTTGACATATAAACTATGCTTTATTATCACTGCTATTAATCATGCCGTATCACTCACATCGCAACATTGTCTTTGTAGAGCTCTTTCATTGCTAGATTTATAAGTCTAATTTGATTTTTCAAGCAGGCTTTTCTCATCTTACTGACATTTCCTGTTAGTTATGGGCCGACATGATTGTGACCGATTGTGATACATCAGTTACAAGTTATTAAATCCCAATATAGAGATTTGTTTTGAAACCTCATGCTGAATTCTTCCACAGACCACAAGGACTCTGAAGAAGTTTAATTCCAATTCACCTATTGTTAAAAAAAAGCCAAGCGTCAACAACCTGTCAGAGTTTATGGGTTTCGTATTTGTCTAACAGTGCCTTGGGCTAATATTGATATTAATAATTAAAACAAATAGAAAGTCAGCTACATGTTATTTAAAACAAAAGCATCAATAATACCAACACTGGTCCATGTGACTCTGTTGTCCTGTTTATCTTTTAGGTCCTGTTACGCTGATATGCTACATGACCATGACAGGGTGAGTCAGCCATGAATATGTCTCACATGACTAAGTTTGTTTGCTGTGGTAATGACGTTATTTCCAAATATGTGTTTGTAGCAGGTTCTCTGCTACCCGGTGGTTCTGGGGAGCACAATGACGCCAGCACACGGTGAAATGACTGTTCAAACGTTCTTTATTTCCGATATCCTAACGGGGCCTGGCCGTGTGCACTCCTGCTCAGCCTCACTCTGTGTTCGTCTCGAGCTGCCCCTCTCGCCTCCATCTCTACTGTGGGATAAAGTACAGCCGTGAGTGAGACAATCAGGATCCATTCCAGCTGCGCCTAATTAAGTCCCTTGCCGGCACCGTTCCCCGAGCCACTCCCACACTCCGCCCCCTCCACAGCCGAGCCACCCACGCCCGCCACCACATACCCCCACCGCCCGACTTAGGCCGGGGAGCCATCCGGCCTGACCTACTCCCCCCCCCCCCCCCCCCCCCTTGAGGGCGAGAGAGGAAGTCGGCCACGACCATCTGCGCCCCCGGCCTATGGACCACCTTGAAGTTAAAAGGCTGCAAAGCCAGATACCACCGAGTGATCCGGGCGTTAGTATCCTTCATGCGGTGGAGCCACTGGAGCGGGGCGTGGTCCGAACAGAGGGTGAAAGAGCGTCCCAGGAGGTAGTAGCGCAGGGAGTCGACCGCCCACCGGATGGCCAGGCACTCCTTTTCCACCGTGCTGTACCTGGTCTCCCTCTCGGATAGCTTCCGGCTGATGTAGAGAACTGGGCGTTCAACCCCCTCTACCTGCTGGGACAAAACGGCCCCCAGCCCTCTGTTCGACGCGTCAGTCTGAAGAGTACAGGGAAAAGAGAAGTTAGGTGTATGAAGGAGTGGTTCCCCACAGAGGGCTTGTTTTACCTGCTCAAACGCCAACTGGCACTGCTCTGACCACTGGACCGGATCTGAGGCACCTTTCCGGGTCAGGTCGGTCAAGGGGCTGGTCAGATCTGCGAAGTTGGGGATGAACCGCCTGTAATAACCCGCCAGCCCCAAAAACCCCCTAACCTCTTTTTTTGTCTTGGGCGGCGGGCTGGCTGCGATAGCAGCAGTCTTGTCCACCTGAGGGCGCACCTGCCCGCCCCCCAAGTGGTACCCCAGATACCGCACCTCCCTCCGTCCAACCGCACACTTCCCCGGGTTGGCGGTGAGCCCCGCCTGCCTCAGGGACTCCAGCACCGCGCCCACCCGCTGCACATGCTCCGCCCAGGTGGTGCTGTGGATGATCACATCATCCAAGTAGGCGGCCGCATATGCAGCATGCGGACGCAGCACCCGGTCCATGAGGCGTTGAAAAGTGGCTGGGGCACCGAACAACCCAAAGGGAAGTGTGGTGAATTGGTATAACCCAAACGGAGTGGAGAAGGCCGTTTTTTCCCTGGACTCTGGCGACAAAGGAATCTGCCAGTAGCCCTTGGTTAAATCCAGTGTCGTAAAAAAACGTGCAGTGCCTAGTCGGTCCAGGAGGTAGTCGACCCTGCGATAGTCCACACAGAACCGTATAGACCCATCCTTCTTGACAACAAGGACAATGGGGCTATACCAGGTACTGTTGGACTCTTCTATTACCCCCATCTCCAGCATAGCCGCTAATTCCCTCTGAACCACTTTTCTTTTGTGTTCAGGTAACCTGTAGGGTCGTAACCGCACCGTCACGCCCGGAGGAGTCTCAATGTGGTGCATTATGAGGTTTGTGCGCCCTGGCAGGAGGGAGAACACATCGGCAAACTGTTCCTGCAACTGTGCAATGTCTGTTCTCTGGGTCCCGGAGAGATGGGCTTCACAAAGGAGCGAGGTTGGATCGGAGGATTTTGGAACCTCCGGCCCCAGCTCCTCTCTCTCAGGAACCGCGGACACCAGAGACACAGACTCCGCCTCTCTCCATGCCTTCAGGAGGTTGAGGTGGTAGAGCTGAGTAGCTCCGCCCCTGTCAGAACGCACCACCTCATAGTCGACATCCCCCACCCGCCGTGTGACCACAAAGGGCCCTTGCCACTTGGCGAGGAGTTTAGAGCTGGAAGAAGGAAGCAATACAAGTACCTTTTCTCCCGGTGTGAATTGTCTCAGCTTGGCCCCTCTGTTGTACAGCCGTTGCTGACGTTCCTGGGCCTGGAGCAAATTCTCATGTGACATGCGACCCAGTGTGTGGAGTTTTGCTCGCAGGTCCAGGACGTATTGGATCTCACTTTTCCCGGTGCTCGGCCCCTCCTCCCAGTTTTCTTTAATCAGGTCGAGCACCCCCCGTGGCGTCCTGCCAAACAGTAGTTCAAAGGGAGAAAATCCCATGGAGGCCTGGGGAACCTCCCGCACTGCAAACAACAGAGGATCAAGCCATTTATCCCAATTACGTACGTCGTCGTTAATAAATTTACGGATCATGGATTTTAAAGTCTTATTCAGACGCTCCACCAGACCGTCGGTCTGTGGGTGGTACACACTGGTCCGAATAGATTTAATGCCCAGTAATCCGTAAAGTTCTCTCAGTGTGCGTGACATGAACGAGGTGCCCTGGTCAGTCAGAATCTCTTTCGGGATTCCGACTCGGGAGATGACCTGAAACAGCGCCTGCGCGACACTCTTTGCCGAAATGTTGCGCAACGGCACCGCCTCGGGATATCTCGTTGCGTAATCCACTAGGACTAACACAAAGCGATATCCGCGTGCACTCCGGTGAAATGGCCCGATGAGGTCCATGGCGATTCGCTCAAATGGGACCTCCATTAACGGCAGAGGACGCAAAGGCGCCCTCGGAATGGCCGGCTGGTTTACCAACTGACACTCCGGGCAGGATGCACACCAACGGCGCACATCCCCCCGAATGCCTGGCCAATAAAATCAGGCCATTAACCGGTCCAGTGTTTTCTCATATCCCATGTGGCCAGCCATCGGGTTATAGTGAGCCGCCTGGAAAACAATTTCCCGGCGGCTTCTCGGCACCAACAACTGGGTATTTTCCTGACCTGACTGAGTGTCACGACTCACTCTATACAGTCTGTCCCTAATCAATGAAAAGTGCGGGTATGACTGTGCTGCGTCAGGGCGCACCAACTGACCATCAATTCGTATCACCTGGTCAAAGGCTGAGCGTAGAGTATCATCCCGAGACTGCTCAAGTGGAAAATCTTCCATGGAGTGTAGTTCGGGACCCAGCGGAGTCTCCACGGGAGGCTCTGCTGGTTCCCCCTCCCCATCTGCAGCGTCGGACAACCTCGCGTCACCGCTGAGCACAGCACACATACTGCATGACCCTGTCTGTCGTGCACGCACCCCCGCACCCCACCCCATTAATTTATTAAACCCTGGCCAATCTGTTCTCAAGATCAGGGGGTGCGTAAGGCGGGAGCTAACCGCAACCTTTAGACTATGTTTTCTCCCCATGTGTCTAATTTCCACTGGCACCACGGGATATTCGTGAATATCCCCATGCACACACTTAATTTCAACCCTGGACCGGGGGAGGGCGTTGGAGGGCCGGCAACCCGAACCACCTGGCCCACCTCCATCAGCGGACATTCCCTCCGGAAGTGACCGGGCTGCCCACACCTCCAACACTCCAGCCCTGGCGCTTGAGGGGCCCCCTGTGGGTTGGGAAGAGTGCCGGGGGATGCGGAGGTCGGTGCATCGGGAGAGGGGAGGAAGGGGACCGACCGCGGAGTCAGTGGGGCCCGCGCCAGCAGTTGCGGAGGCAGCCTCCTCCGAGGTGCCGGCGTCGGCCGGGCCGGCGCCAGCGGGCGGCCGCTGTCTCCCGGGCCGCTGGCCTGAACTGCCAGGTGGTCCTCTGCCAGGGTGATGGCGGTCCCCAGGGTCGGGGCCCGGTGGTACCGGACCCACGCTGACGTGCGCGCAGGCAGCGCCCCGATGAACTGCTCCAGGACCACCTTCTCCAGGACTTCCTGCGCCCCCCCTGGACTCTCTGGTTGCAGCCACCTGGCTGCGTCGTCCCTCAGGCGAAGGGCCGGTCCTCGGGTCCCAGTCTGGCCTCACGGAACCTCCGCCGGTGGTCCTCCGGAGACAGGCCCAGGCAATCGGTGACCGCTTTACGCACATCCGCGTAGCGGTGCCTCGCTGCCGGTGGCAGCCCCAGGGCCGCTGTTTGTGCCTCCCCCGTGAGGAGAGGCAGAAGCCGGACCCCCCACTCTGCCGCATGCCTCGAAGGTGTCCAGAAATGACTGCACGTCGGCGGCGGCAATCATCTTGTGCAGGACCACCCCCGCCAACGGAGGGGGGGGCGTCACCGGCGGGCCCGCCGCTGCCCGGGCCGCGTGCTGCTCCAGGGCGTGGGCCTGCCGATCCGCCTGGGCCTGGAGCGCCCCCAGGAACTGCCGGTTCGCCTCGGCCTGGTCCCGCTGCATGGCCGCGATCCCTCCCAGCATCTGGCCCAGCACCATAATCGGCTGCGTCGGCGCCTCCGGTGCGGCTCCGTCCATGTCGCTGCGCTCGGACCCAAGTTGGGCTCCACTGTAGCAGGTTCTCTGCTACCCGGTGGTTCTGGGGAGCACAATGACGCCAGCACACGGTGAAATGACTGTTCAAACGTTCTTTAGTTCCGATATCCTAACGGGGCCTGGCCGTGTGCACTCCTGCTCAGCCTCACTCTGTGTTCGTCTCGAGCTGCCCCTCTCGCCTCCGTCTCTACTGTGGGATTAAGTACAGCCGTGAGTGAGACAATCAGGATCCATTCCAGCTGCGCCTAATTAAGTCCCTTGCCGGCACCGTTCCCCGAACCACTCCCACACTCCGCCCCCTCCACAGCCGAGCCACCCACGCCCGCCACCACAGTGTTTTATATGTTAAATGAGACTGTTGCTTGATGGGAGACCTTCTTTATGTACTTACTTGATGATAATAATAAAAAACACATTGTGAAACTGGGGAGTGGACATGAGGGCTGTCCTCGAATACAGACATTTTTAATTGACAAGATTGAAAGATTCAAAAATGCTTGAAAAACCGACTTTCAAAAAATCTTTGTTGATACTCTTCGTAGTGAAGCTGCATAATACTGATGCGCGCCAGAAAATGATGTAATCACGGTCGGCGAGTGGTGCGCATATAGGCTCTGAGAGTGGTCGCAGAGCTCGGCCGTGCGCTTCTGGATTTTTGTAACTTGGCGTGCGATTACATGACTGTCTCAAATAGTTCACTGATAAAAACACTATTTACATGTGTAGGATTATACAAAATAGGCCAATTCGTTTTGAGATTGTTAAGAAACAGGAGGTCGTAAAAATCTACGGTGCCAAGCGCGAGGATAAACAACGCTTACTCTGTCATTTTGGTTTTCGTAGGCTAAAGCTCTGTTTATGCTCGTACTTGGCACCGTAGTGCGAGCCTCTGCAGATGGCGGTGGGCTCCAAGCATGGACGGAAACGGTTCTGCTCAACGCGCTGTTCTTTGCATTATTCTCTGAAACGCCAGAGGGACAACAAAATGTACTGTGAAGAATCAAACGGTGAGTAACTCATCGACTGTAGGTGTAACTGGCAAAAAGCCATAAACCAAGCTCCACAGTGCTGTAAACTCGTACTCATGGACTACTTTATTGCCTTTGTACAGGCCCTGTAATTAAAGAAGTCCGGTATTACATGCATTATAAAGAAACAAAGGTTGAATATCCTGTAAACTATTTAATTTGGCTGCAAAATATTTTCTCAAATGACGATTTTTAAGACCTCCTGCTTCTAAAGCATCTAAACACGAATTGGCCTTCTTTGCATAATCCCCAGGCATGTAAATAGTGTTTTAATCAGTGAACTATTTGAGACAGTCACATGATTGTGGGCACCGTGTTACAAAATTTTAAAGTGCACAACCAAGTGCGGCGACCTCTTGCTGACACTCTGCTCACGACGCGCAGGCCGTGATTCGGTAATTTTCGTGCCGGCTTCACTACGGCGAGTATCAACTACGCTGTAGTCAACTTATAGACTAAGAGAGGGGCAACCCTAGTGAACGTACTATATACTCTGTTTATGCTCCAGTGAGTCGTCTTTAACTAGAATAAAAAAAGGAAACAAACGGGATGAGGCACCACACAGACTGACTTTATTAAATCCCTCTGCATAGTGTTCTCGCGCTTCTTCTGCATTGACACAGCTGATGTCCTTTCCGCCTCCAGAATAAGAAGTACTACCAGGGCATCCGGGCTGCTGTAGCCAGAGTAAAGGCTCGCGGTGAGAGGGTCATCGTCCTGGACATCGGGACGGGAACAGGCCTACTGTCCATGATGGCCGTCACTGCTGGAGCGGACTTCTGCTACGCCGTGGAGGTAGAGATGCTTACCCCCCCCCCCCCCCCCCCATTTATACTGGGTAGTATCTACTCATAAAAGATATGTGTAATCTTTGAAAAGTTCTTTAACTTGATACCATCAGGCTGAAAAGCAGTATTTACTGTGCTTTCTGGTTGAAAGTTTCAGGCCTGTTTGGGTCAGAGGTGTGCTCTGTTGCACCTGTAACCCCACCCATCTAGTGACGGGTATCGTTAGGATTTTATCCATACGAGTACTCTTATTCATTGTGCTTATCGGTTCAGTTCCTTATCGATAATTTTATCGGTTCTTTTTTAGAATTTTGTGAGAAAAAAAGACAATTAATTAGGAAAAGATTTAATGTTGCTTTATTATTCTTGTATAAACTTGAGCTTCAATACAAGAAGTTCCAAAATCTTGAGTTTACATTCGCAGCCAAACAACAAGTTAAGTGATTAGCTTTCATTGACTAGCCTGTTCTTACGATCAAACTCCGTATGGCATCGCTAACGTTAGGGGGCTGCTTGACAAGCGGTAGAAAGCTGAGCATTTCTCTTCTGCTTCTTGGTCACATGTTGTGGTAAACTGCTGGTGTTACCTCCATTACTCGTGAGGGTTTTATTGCATTTGATACGAGTTCTCAGCATCTACTGGACTAAAATGTAGCCACACAGATCTTTTTCTTCTCTCTGCCATGATGTGTGTCTCACGCTGTACTGATCCGGAGTCTGTGTGTGTGTGTCGAGGTAAAGCACGACTCCGCCTCTCGTGCAAAGACACAGCGACAGAGAGAGGAGGTTAGAGACGACGAGATCTCACTCTGTAATATTTTAAAGTACCGATAATGGAACCGTCAACTCCGAACCTTGTCAATACTCCGGGTTTTTACAAATTTGTAACCGGTTCCCGTTTACAGCCATCGGTGATGTCATGGAGTCCTAAAGGACACCTGTACATCACTGTAGTAAGGAGAGAAGGCGAACCACTGGAGGTCAGCAAAAACTCTTTAGTTTAGAAGACGACACAATTTGCATGTCCCGAAAAACACACAACAAGCTGTTTGAGAATGCCTTGATGCTCGATGCTATGGGTGTTTTTTATGAAGTGAAAGTATTTATTTTTAAGTCTGTAGCATGTTCACACTGACTAAAGCTCTCAGAAATTCTAGCAGGCGTGCTTAATTACCCTGCTTCCTTGATACCTTCACATGATTTGCAGCATTTCCCAGACTGCCTCAGGAGTCACCTGTGTCTCTTTTGTGTCGGCAGGTTTTCAAGCCTACGGCTGAGGCAGCGCAGTGCATTGTGGAGAAGAACGGCTTCTCGGAAAATATCAAGATCATAAACAGACACTCCACCGATGTCACCGTGGGGCCAGGTCACACACTGCTTCTGCACTATATGAATACTGGGGCCACGTGAAGTTGCATGTATCTGTGATTTTATACAATACAGAACTCTGTGTCGTGTTTGTAATTGAACGCAGATGGAGATATGCAAATGAAGGCCAACGTTCTGATCACAGAGCTGTTCGATACAGAGCTGATAGGTGAAGGAGCGCTGCCCAGCTATGAACATGCTCACCAAAATCTTGTCCAGGTGTGTGTGTGTGTGTGTGTCAATCTGTTTGCTTTGTAGGTTTTACACTGGTCATGAACTTTAAGAATTAGTTTAACGACCCATATTGTAATAAGTGCGATATTTTTTTTTATTATAAAGCAGGTGTAGATGCTGTATAAATACTGTGAAGGTATCGAAACATCAATCTATGTAGAAACACACAGCCCGTATTCTGAAACTGTGCCTTTAAACAAGCAGTGAGGATTTCTGTACCGTTGTGATTTCACAACAACACAACATATGTCCTGTAATCCATTAGAAGTCGGCGGTCGATTATTCCGAGTCAGTATTTCTTTTTTAAATCAACAACTAGGGAATCCTGTGGGGAACTAGTTATGAAAATGTAATAAGACGCTTACAAAGATAGACCATTTCAGTTTCATACGTAAACCATCTAAATGTGTCCCAGTTTATTTCCCGTTGCAGGAAGTAAACAGGGACCCAAGCTGTTGCTTAGCAATGCAATTCTGCTGAAAAGCGCTTAAACAGAGCTTTTCAGACAGAGGGTGAATACATTTATATTTATACTCTAACAGAAAGTACGAGAAAAGTAAATTAGTTTTTTGAACATTAAAGCATGTAAACACATAGAAATACAAGTATGAACCTGAAAATGAGCATCATATGTGCCCTTTAATATTTGTTAAATCCAGTGATGCATAAAACAAACTACAGCTAGTGGAGGTGAAATGTCTAATCCCAGCTGGTTGTCTGATCCATCTCCTCGCGTCCCTCCACCCTACAGGAGGCTTGTGAGGCGGTCCCTCACCGGGCCACCGTCTACGCCCAGCTGGTGGAGTCGGAGCTGCTGTGGAGCTGGGTTCAGATGCAGCCGGTGGAGGTGGAGGGGGCCCGCCTGGTCCCGCCGCCCACCATGAGCCACTGTGCCGGAGCTCATTCGGTGTGTGATATCCAGCTGAGCCAGGTGTCTCCTCGCAGCTTCACCCCGCTTGGTCCCCTCTGCACCATGTTCAGGTACGCGAGTGACGCACGTCTTCTCCTGGATCCTTTTCTCTCAGCATCAGTTTTTCACTCCCTGCCTCTACACTGTCCGCCCCCCTCTCAGTGTGGATTTTAGTAAGCCAGTGAGCAGCGCATTCCAGTCTCACACCTCTCAGTTTGTGGCTCGGGCCAGCGGTCGGGCCCAGGTCGTCTTATCTTGGTGGGACCTCGACATGGATCCCAGTGGAAGCATCGTGTGCACCATGGCTCCTAGCTGGACATACCCACAGCCAAAGACGGCTCCGGTGAGTTACAGGACACTATGGGTGTTTCTCAAAGTCAAGGATGTTGGTAAGACGGGTCCTTCATTGAGAAAGCACACATTGAAACAGTGTAGTGCGTGTGCCGGTGTGTAAAATAAAAGAAAACTCTTCATTCAAACACAACAGAAACAAAATAAAACTCACCAAGCTGTTGGGGTTTGTTCTTTCCACTTCCAACAATCCCCAACTCTTGTTTGGTCGAAATAAAGTTTTAATTCCCAGAGTTAGAAGTGAAAATATGCTGACTTTATAACTTCATAGCCTCAGTGCTATTAATTGCTCGCTGAACGTTCCTGAGCGACGCAAGTCACATCAAACCTTTAAATAAGGCTCTGATGATCTACCATGAGGGAAGATTGAGCGACTGGATTGGCAAATGTCTCACCCCAAATTTGTTCAGAAACCGATTGCCCAAAATCTGAACAAGTTTGAAGTGAAATAACTTTCAGTTATATTTCCAGCATATTTCCCATTTCCAAATCAGGGCACAGGAAATGCATCATGGGCACACAGTAGCATTGTGGGTGTCTTTAGGAGCACGGAGGAGACTTGCATGCATCATGGAAAAAGGACTCTTCCCTTGTTGGAATTGGAATGATCCTTGACATCGGCACAACACTCCTTCAGCAGGATCCGGTGACAAAGCATCCTTCTAAATTCAACCGTTGATCATATTTGGCTTTGAGAAACACGCTCTGTTCTGATGTTCTAAGTCAGACTCCTATCAAACTCTGCTGATCATTGCGATGTGTTTCAGTGGCGGGACCACTGGATGCAGAGTCTTTACTTCCTGCCTACGGAGAGCAGAGTGACAGAAGGGGAGGAGCTGAGTCTGACCATGTGCCATGACGACTATAGCCTGTGGTACGGCCTGCAGTCCCCCAGGTAACAGCTCAGAGGCCTCACTTTAGAAACACTGTTTAAATCTCCTACAGCTCAAAAAACAGCAGCACTTGTTTTGCTAACCCTCATTTCTTCTTTGTTTTATTCTGGTTGCCGTCCTCAGCCAGCGGGACTCACAGGCCGAGGCTCCTCCCACTCGGCCCTGTTGTACCTGCCAGGCCCACCTGGTTTGGACTCGACCGCGTTTTGGCGAACTCAACGACGGGCGGCGCACAGAGAGCTACGTCAGCGCGCTGCGCAGTGTAAGTGAAGGGCCGCCGAGAGTCCGAGCTGTCGGATACGGCTGCTGTTGTTGTCTGATCGCCTGTTGTGTTCACTCCAGGTCATGAGGGAGGACAGCGTCTGTCTTGGCATCAGCGATGGAAGTCTACTTCCTGTGTTCGCTCACATGATCGGAGCCAAGAAGGTACTCTACTTTGACCGTGCCGCGCCTTTCTAAACCAAATACCATACTGTGTTACTGATGTGTCTTTTTATCCTCGGGGCCTCTACCCAGGTCTACGGTCTGGAAAACTCCAGAATGTCTAAACAGGTTATTAAGCAGGTAAATAACTCACGACTGTACTACCTCATCTTTGAGAGGTTTATGGTTTATACCAACACAAAAACTCTGATGCGAAGTGACACATGTTCCCTCTGCAGGTGTTGGAAGCCAACTCGATGGAAGGAGGTGTTGAGCTGCTGGAGATCCAGCCGGAGCAGCTGACCATTGATGATCTCGGAGGGGAGCAGGTACCTTTTGAACAAGCTTATAGTGGCGCTACAGTGTCTTTTTCCATAGTCAAAATGTTTATAATCCATAAAATACAAATGATTACGTAGAGTACAAATATTGTCGCACGTAGTGACAAACCCATGTAGAATTATCACCAACTCTGCTGTTCCCGTCAGCTCCGTGGAGTGTTTTAGCATCTTTTAGCTCATTATTTTAGTTTTCAAGGCCGCTTTACATTCAAGCTTGGTTTGTGCTCGCAGTAGCGTCCCCAGGGCGAGGTGCGTGCGCCTGAAAATGTCATCGCGAGTGAAGAAAAACTCAGAAAAGTTCTGAATATTTGTAGCTGGACGCCAGCTTTTTTGGATTACTATGCAACAAAAAGCACGTTGAGCACCGTCTGTGGAGAACAGCACAAGTATAAACAGACCTTCATGATTCATGCTCACTGCTCTCACGAACATCATCAGCTTGCTCTACTGCCCCCAAGTGGCCAAAGAACTAACTGGTAATGCTGCTTTATCTCTTTGCTCTCCAGTTGGTCATCTGTACATTTGTTGGAATTCAAACCATCTGATAGCTTTTAAAGTCAAACATCTCACTCAAATGTATTTTGTGGGATTCAGAAATGTGTATCGCATTTGATTGAGTGCAAAGCTTCCTCCAGATCTCCATCCTGATGGGTGAACCATACTTCAGCACCAGCCTCCTGCCCTGGCACTCCCTGTTCTTCTGGTACTGTCGGACCGCCCTGGCAGTCCTCCTCCGGCCCAACGCCACCATCCTGCCCTGCTCTGCCACACTTCACATGGTGGCTGTAGAGTTCCAGGTGAGAGAGATGGGAATATATTTATACATATAAATGTTTTTTTTTATTATGTCTACGATTTAAAGAAACAACCATGAAGGAATATGCATTATTTTTTTAATTCGTTGTCTTTTCTGTGTTTCTTAGGATTTGTGGAGGATAAGAGCTCCGTGTGGAACATGTGAGGGCTTTAATGTCTCACCCATGGATGAAATGGTCCAGGTAAAAGTTTTATTTATGAATTTCTGTCTTTTTTTTTTTTTACATCTAGTAAAATCTTCAGGTACAGACGGCGTATATTTTCATCATGGAGAAAAAATGTCTTAATCAGGAAACTATAAAATAGAATTCATGACAGAGAGCTTTATAGTTTTTGTTCAACATGTACACCTGCACAAGATGTCTGTGGTTTTAAGTAGGAGCATGATTTAAACGGAGAACACTAACATAATTAGTGTTGTATTATGTGTAGAATGGAAGTCAAATTGTATTGAAAAAAGATAAAAGTAAAATGTTTCAAAAGTCAGAAATATTTCAGCTTCCGCCCACATTTGTTGGCATTTAGCTATTCAAAAACGTTTTTACTGCGGTCAAAAAAACCTCCCTTCAGGGTGATGGCGTCATAAAATATGCAACAGAAGTTCAAAGCTTAATATTGTTTTAGATATTTTTAATAACAATTGCTGAGGATACAAAGGCGTTCAATTAAGTGAATTAACGGTTTTAAATATTGTTGTTGATTAAAGACTTTTAAAATGAATCAGTTTTATTATAAGATGCCTTCAATTGAAATATTAACATTCATACGCGCTGTTTATGTACAGATTTGTGAGTAAACCCTCTTTTTGAATGAGGCCCAATGTCCCCAACTCAAATGAGGACATAGAAGGTGACGCATCCTATTATTTATGGTTTGAACACTGATGAGGAGACGTTTTATATCCGTGATGTGTAGCTGAAGTTTAAAGGGCCTGTTATGAGTTTGAGTTTTTTAAATCATGTATGTTTTTGAAAATAATTCTTTAAAAACATAACTCTCCACATCCGTCCCCCACAGAGATCTCTGGATTTCCGTGAGTCCCGTGAGGCGGAGCCCCACCCTCTCTGGGAGTACCCGTGTCGCGCTCTGACCCGGTCCACATCGGTCATGACCTTCGACTTCACCCAGTGTGTCCCTCAACAGCCAATCAGCAGTCAGGGCTCGCTGCCGTTCATAAGGTACTGAGTTTTCCCAGGAACCACATACCAAAGTATAAAAGCTGGCTTATTCTCAGGCAGGGGTATTCAATTATAATTCAAGGAGGTCCAGTTCGAGAGAATTTCCTCATGCAAAGGTCTGGAGCATCACAATAATGTCTACCTTGATTTAGTGCCATAATTATTTAAGTCAACAGTAGATAACTGACATTTCAAAATAAAGAAAGTTCAATTGAATAATACCTCAACAATATTTATTGTCAGTTTTCAATTTTAACTGGATGAATTATAAATAATAAATACTATACTACTTCATTTTAGAAAAATGAATATAACTGAATTGTCCTGCAGCTTCAGTTCATTCAGTGTGAATATTATATTCTCCTCATCTTCTAAAAAGAGAACCTTGTGGACTTTATCTGTGGTTATTAAACTTGTTTCCTCTCTGTTAACATCATTGTTGGACAGTGAATTCATGTTAGGATTCTGATCATATTGAGCTCTTAGATTGTTTATTTTCTGTGATTTTATTTCGGATGTGAGTGGGTATGTTTACTAAAAAGATTTGTGTTGTCTCGTAGTGGCGCTTCACATTGCTGCTTTTAGTAATCGCCACGTCTCTGAATATATGAGACATACTGGTTTTGAATGAACATATAAGAGTCTGTCCATTCTTGGTTAAAGACTCTGGTCTCTCAGTCCACTTTCCTCTGTTTGGAGAAGTCTGTGTGCTTCCTGGACCGCTGAATAAGGGCAGTAAAGGCTGGAAAAGCTGCGCCTGGCGCTCCGTCAAAATTAAATAATTCTCAATTATTCATCGGTTATAGGTCCGGATACCACGGCGTCTGGGTGCGGAGCCGGACCGCCTATTAGTGACCCCTGGTCTAGGGGTTACAGTGGAGTTAAACAGCCTGTTTGAATGTGTTTCAGGAATGGTCGTTGCCATGGTGTCGCACTGTGGATGGAATATCACCTCACCGCTGACATCACGGTCACTGCAGGTCTGATTGGACCAATCAGTGAGCAGGTATGACAGCCTCCAGCCTCTCCTTAATATCCGTAGTTGTGTTTAACCGTCAAACGAATTGCGTCAATCATTTTTTTAACAGATGTTTGTTCTGTGCCTTCCTCGCAGGGCGAGTGCGAGTGGAGTCGACACAGGAAACAGGGAGTGTATTTTCTCAGGTCGCCGTGTGAGAGCTCAGACGACGGCAGAGCCGCAGTGTCTTACAGCTTCACCTTTGAACCCGGTCTGGGAGACATTAAGATGGACTTCAGCGTGGAGTAACAGGGATGAACTGACTCTCGAGTAATGTGCTTTTACCTCATGTCGCCGTTTTTACATTTTTTATATCGAATGCACATTTAACATCTGTGGTTCGGCCAATATGGTGTTATTGTTCTGACTGAAGCTCATCATGACTCACTATCTGAAACATGACATTCAGGGCTTCCCAAAAGCAGGTAGCAATTGTACAATGATTCAACAAATTCAAAATGTGTGTGTCACTAACTGGCTGATAGACGTTCTGTGGGTCAGTTTGCAATGAGGGAAAAAAGAAAAAGAACCGGTCACCTGCATCGCAAAGCCAAATGTGTTATTGAAATGTTGATATATGAGAATATAACATCTGGGGACTATTGGCCATGTTCAGTTAAATAAATGGGTTGCCTATGAACAGAAGTCTGGCTATAGTTTATTGTATTAAAATGAAACTCAAAAATATCATTCATAATTGACAACAGCAGGAGTCAAACAGTCCCAGTCTCCCCCCCCCTCCCCTCATTCAAATCTTACTCTTGCTCATTTTCAACCAAACTTTCAAAGTAAAGCTCTTAGCTAACATGGCTAACGTGGAGCGAGGGCATCACAATCTGCACTGAGGAAACCAGTTGTAATTTCAAAGCAGAAGTGTCTCACTGAGCGGACAAACGGGCAGAAAGTGTCTCCGGGGCGGATGGGGATCATTTCCAAAGGAAAGGAATGTAAAATGTTGAAGCAATGAGCGGGTAGCATGTGTGAAGTCCAGTGTTTCAAGCGTCTGTCAGCGTCTTCTTGTCCAGCACGATCTTCTCCCCCGGTTTAAACGCTGGCATCCCCATGTACGGGCAGCTGGCACATCGGAACGCATCGCCGAGGTAACACTGCCACAAGTAGAAATCGTTAATTATTCTGTTACCAGGTAGGAAGAGGAGATATGAACATATAACTAAATATACTCACACTTCCACAGGCTGATTTTGGTAGATTAGTCTCCTGGTTTCCTTTACTCTCCTCCAGCTCCTCAGCGAGACCACACGTGCTGCACACAGGTGCAACATTTTTATATTAAATGCTTTCCTAAGCGCAGATAAATGTAACATTTGTTTGAAAGCCCGGCTCCTTCTGTTGTGTATTTTCTGTCTGTTGTGCACTGTGGAAACTACTGTCTGTATGCATTGATTTGGTGGCAAATGAGTTTCCCTACTGGGGATTAATGAAGCTTTCTAATGTTAACGAGCTGCGACCCAACAGACCCACGGCGTGCTTTGGTCTAAAGGTTGTTTGGTGAACTCACCAGTTCTTGCAGGCTTTCTTCTTGGTGGCTCCTTCTCCACACGTGGGTGCTTTAAGACAAGCTGGGTCTGGCTTCTTCAAGTCATCCTCATCCAGCAGAGCATCGGAGTCCACCAGGTCCTAGGGAGAAGGGGAACCAGTAATTATAGAAAGTACAGTGTACAGAAAGACGTGTGCTTGATACTCCCAATAACAAATATATATGTAAATAAATATACACTGCCGTTCAAAAGTTTGGGGTCACTGAGAAATTTCGTTTTCCCTGAAAACATACATGAAATGAGTTAAATAGGAAGAAATGTCATTGACAAAGTTAGAAATAATGATTATTTTATTTAAATAATACTTTCAAACTTTGCTTTCATCAAATAATCCTCCATGTGCAGCAATTACAGCCTTGCAGACCTGTGGCAGTCTAGCTGTCAATTTGTTGAGGTAATCTGAAGAGATTTCTCCCCATGCTTCCTGAAGCACCTTCCACAAGTCGGATTGGCTTGATGGGCACCTCTTGAGTCCCCTACGGTCAAGCTGCTCCCACATCAACTCAATAGGGCTGAGATCCTGTGACTGTGCTGCTCCATGACAGACAGAATACTAGTAAATCGTTCTTACATAGTCTGGAGCGGTGCTTTGGGTCATTGTCCTGTTGGAGGAAATTACCGGTAGTTCTTTGTTTCTGGTCATTTTGACCCTGTAATGGAACCCACAACTGCTGATGCTCCAAATACTCAACTAGTCCAAAGAAGGCCAGATGTATTGCTTCTTTAATCAGCACAATGGTTTTAAGGGCTTTCTGATGATCGGTTATTCTGTTGAAATGATCAACTTGCTATTGGAAGACAGGACTAATGGTTGCTGAGAGTGGGCCTCTGTACGCCGTCGCCTATGTAGATATTTAATATAAATACAATATCAAAAGCAACTGTTTACAGCTACAGTAGTCATTTACAACATTAACAATGTCTACACAATATTTCTGATCAATTTGATGTTATTTTAATGGACAAAACATGCTTTTCTTTCAAAAACAAGGGAATTTATAAGTGACCCCAAACTTTTGAACGGCAGTGTATATAAACTGAGGTAACATGCGGCAGAGTGCAAAACCGCGATACAGTCAGCTGCCATCTGACTTCTGATGCGCTTAAAGCAGTGATATTATGGTATGGACGACCTCAGAGAGCTGGGAACCACGGTTTTGCACTCGGCCGCTCACATAGTCATGGAAAAGGAGGAGTACTCGGCTGATTGCAATCTGCAACTTGGCCACTAAATCCCACACACTGTCCGTGACATGTGTGACTGTGGAATGTCAGGTGGTGCGCTGCGGTCCACTTCCGAGTTGGCCACACTGTATTCAATGACACAGAATCCACAACTCACCACATCATCATCGTCCATGTCGTTGGCTGACAGTGTCCACATTTTGACAGCGTTGGGATCCAGAGCTGGTTTCTCTGCTGGAACCACAGAAGTTTGTGTAAATTGAGTGACTGCCTCACATACCACCATAGAAAACACATACACTGATGTTCACAATAGACAAGAAACTGAGAACAAAAAGTATTTTTGAAGAAATCTGAATATTTGCTCACAAATCTTACTCTGTGGTATGACCTCTCAAATCAATAACCTTTAATACTTTAAGCTCACCGCTGATTGAACTATCAAACGACTCATTTTGTGATAGATCACATCAGTTTGCAATTCACTGATTAGCGTTATACAATGGATAAGGGATAACATCCGCTATCAGCTCCTGCATCTCATGCTTGTGAAGCTGTGGACCAAGTTTAAGGCCTGTTGATTGAAATGATCTACTATAAACCCCAGAGAGCAGACACGATAATAGTGCTTCACAAAGACGCACATACACACGTGGACAAAACTGTTGGTACCCTTCCGTTAGAGAAAGAAAAACCCACAATGGTCACAGAAATAACTTGAAACTGACAAAAGTAATAATAAATAAAAATGTACTGAAAATGAACTAATACAAATCAGAGGGGTCATCATGCTTTTTGTTAACCTTTTGTGGTCTAACGGAGTGTTCTTGACCATTATGAGACATTATAGTTTGGACAGAATCTGACTGGTGGTTTCAGAGGCATCACATGTGACAGACCAGAGGTAAACATCCCAACAGACTCTGAGTGGTCTTCTTCAATTTAACACGTGTGGACAAAAAAACCCGCTCAGAACAAACAGGAAAACTGCTCATGAACCTACCTGGCTTTTTCCCGAATGAAAGTTTAATCTGGCTGGATGATCCCACCTCGAAGGTAGGTTTGGAGGCAGATATGCGGACTCTAGACAGAGTGTTTCCTTGGTAACCAGTGGCCGTCCTGAGGGAGCTCAACGCCTCGGGACTCAGTTCTGCTTTACTGACCTGGATGGGGAATGAAGCAAGAGGTTCGATGGGTGAAAAGGGAGACATTTTGCAACGGGATGTCACTGGTGCTGATGTTTACGTTTTAGGTCTTTACGCTCTTTGTGTGTGTGTGTGTGTGTAGCCACTCAAGTACCTCCGTCACCGACATGAAGCCTGACAACTTCAGAGCTGACAGCAGCTTCTCTGCAGTCTTCACGCTCTGCGCCTCAGCTCCTGGCACACCGAAAGAAACAAGTCAAACACACTGTGACACAATCAGAGCCACAACCGTATTAGTGCTGAACAGTGACCTGGTGGATAAAGACACCTGTCCTAGGTTGATTTGTTTTACTTTGATATGTTAAGGATGTTATATCTGTGTTGCATTTCTAGTGTACTTTGCCATTATATTGGCATCAGAGGACGCCATCTTTGCGTTTCTGACTTCAAAGTCCAACATAATATGGTGCATACCATTCTATTGTCCCTTCTGATTTTCCACTTATAAACGTGTATGTAAAAGAAGTTTGCATTCACCTGTAACTGCTTCATCCAGAACTAGCTTCCCACCAGGTTTGAGCACTCGAGCCATTTCAGCCAGAGTCTCTGAGCTGTGGATGGAGGAGCTGTCAGCCAGGAGGCAAGAAAGCACCCAGTCAAAGGTGGACGCTGAGTGGGAGGCTGCGTAGGAGAGAGGATCGTTTCACTACGTGTTCACGCTACCAGGATACATCACAGCATGTGCTGTAACGTTGTGGTGATAACACATTATTTGATTCATAAAGCAAGCGTGTTGGATCACTCACAAAGCAATAATCTCTCCATGTTCTCCACTGACACATGGCAGCCAGCACCAACAATGGCACCCAGTTCCTCTGCGTACTGCTTCAGGGCTGCTGGTGCTGAGGGCTGGGCCCAAACCAGCAGCACCTTGTCGCCTGTTCTGATGCCGAGCTCTGCCATGACTTTCTGAATATCTCTGTCCGTCACTGGATTATCTAAAAGCGAAAAAACGTGTACGTTAACTGGAAATGATCCAACCACCACAATGAACCAAACCGATAGCACAGTAACGTCTCGTCATAACATCATAGATTATAAGAATGGGAATAAGAACCGTGATTGTGACAGGCCGTTGTAAATACTGTTACAATATCATTCCTCTAGTCATTCCTCTATAACGTTGCTTCATAGTCAAGAAATGTGGTCGTTTATTCCAGCTTTAGTTCTAAGATGTAACGTTGAAAGTGTTAACCCGCCTAACTACTAGTTAGCGTGTTAGCTTGTTTGTTGACACAGGTGAACTGAAAAGCATAGGTCATGCCGAGCAAATAGCGTGATGCAGAAAACGCCGGTGCTTATTATAAGGCATGCTTTTAAGTCCCGTACACGGCTACCCGCTAACAAAATATACTTACACTTTTGGATGATTGTTCTATAAAGTATTTGGTGGTTAAATCACTGAAATACATGAAAATGTCAATCATATGTACTATCTTACCTAACCGATAGCTTGATGAGAGATTCAGTATGCGTTTCCGGTTTGTTTTTTCAAAATAAAATAATTGCTAATGTGTTGTAACGTTTGCCCATTCAAAGTAACTTTAACAGGTGAAACGTAGTAGGCTATATATTATAATAATCACATTAATTCATTCAGTCACAAAATTGGTGCACTGTTATTGTTGTTTCTTTTCATTTATATGCATAGAAAATATTTTTCATGCGTTTTAGTTTGAAGGCGACATCTCTGTTTTTTGGTCTCTTGCCAGCTTGATATTTATTTCAGTGAGTCGCACTAAAGTGACGCAGCTGTTCCAAAAATAAACTTACAACGCAGTGCAGCTGAACATGGCAGCGCTGCTGAGAGGTCTAAGTGCTGGAAGGGCACTGCGGGGGCTGGGCAGAGGTGAGACGGGACTGCAGAATTGTTGTTGTTCCGTGTTGATAAGAGACTGCCTGGGACATTTATTCATGTAGCCAATGTCCATTTTTTCGGTTATGTGTTGCATGAAGGGGAAACGAGCCAGTGTTTGACGTTACTATCCGTGCCAAAGTCACTTGTCACTGGCGGTGATAATGAAGGACAGAAATGGGTAGCATTTTTGGCTGTGGCTTTTGAAACTAAATTATTAGCAGTATAATTGTTGGTTGGGATGGTACTACGTTTTTTTCAGCCCTGAATATTTTGGAGTCTTTTATCTGGTTATGCAAACTGTCAAAGTCTGCTTCACCTAAACTGGCTATGTTTAGCTAATATTGGATGTTACTTTTTGAAAGTACAATAAGTACTTGTTGCTGGCACTGAGATACACTGAAGTAATACACTAGTAAATACATACGTGGCCTGCCAGATTTGGTATTGTTGCACTTGTTCCTATAATGCATAATCTCCTCCTGTTAAGGTAATTATTTTTACCATACATTGGTAATAGATTTATTTATTTGATAAGCAATAATTGAAGGATTTAAGTGCCCACCGATTACCTGACTGTAATGTCATGATGTCCTCTGGGGACCAAATCTTGTGGTAAAAACAGAACTTCTGCATACGAGAATCTGCAAACTCTATACAGTTACATTCAAGTTTTCTATACAGTGCAAATGCTTTGTCTTGTATATGTGAAGAAGGTCTATGACCCAAAAGCTGCAATAGTCCATGCGTGTAGCAGTGTGCTGGTGTTCTTTCTTGCACCAGGTGTTTTCTGCAAGAGAAAAGCTGATAAAAGATTACAATGAAGGATTATGATACAACGTTAGGTGGTGGAGAAAGCGCCTGAAGCAACAGTCACACAGATTGACACAAGGTGCAACAGTTTAAGTCCCAGTGTTACTTGAAGCAGAGTGCAAAGTCCTAATATTTTTGGCCACGAATGTACGATATAAATGTGACATTTCATCATGGGGTTTGGTCACATTTCTCTCCAAACCGAATCCTTAGAAGCTCATGACTATATGTCTCTTCACAGTGGTTGCTGCACCAACAACAACGGACCTCCAGAGCGGCGGCCTGAGACGAGGCTTCCATCGTGCCGCGCTGAGGCTTCAGGATGAATCCAAATCTGACAAACACCCTTCCTCCTCATCCTCAACCTACCACGAGCACTACCAGGCCCACCACGCCGAACCGGACCCAGCGGGGGGGGCCCAGGACGACTTGACCTCTGACCCAGCAGCTGAGGAGGCGTCCAGGGCAAACACCAGGTCGGTAAAATAATCTTCACATCTTGAGATTAAAGAGTCATCGGAGTAAATTGGAGATCACAATGTGTTGTTACGTCAGTAAACATAAGATTGTGGTGTGCAGGTTTTGATTCATTTTATCATCCCAAAAGGGAAATTGTTTTAAGTGTGGGTAAAAATAGTCGTGAATATCATCACTTGAACTTGAAAATCTCTCTAGCCTGATTTAAGAAAGAACAGACTCGCATAACGCTTTTTTTATTTGTATGTCTGCTTTGCATAAACTTTAAAGATGAGAAAGGTCATGTAAAACATATAAAAAGTAAAAGTGTCATTTTTCCTATTTTCACTGTTATTTTTTCATTTATTAACGTGGAATAATGGAATAATTAGTTACTATTAATGTTATATTGTAATTATTGTGGTATTTTTGTAACTTAAAAAGATATTCAGGATGCATTGTCTAAAAAAAAAAAAAAAAGGTCCCTGTATCTCACTAAGAAGTTACTTGTTTGCTGTCTTATTTGAAGTGTTATAAAATACTTTGAATAGCAATTAGACATAACACTACTAATTTTGCGTTTTTGCAATATTTGTTTTTCACTAAAAAGGATGTTCATTAACAAAGGTGTATGTCTTATCTGGTGCAATAAAAAGAGATTCTCAAAAAATGTCAGGTGAAGTGATTTCAGTATGTTTTCGAGTAACTTTAAGAAGTTTAAGCACAAATTGATGATAATGGGAATCATATCGTGAAATTACAATTATTTTGGCCAATTCCTTTTTTCTTTTTTTTTCGTCCCAGTTCATCTGGTTCTTTGCACGTATGAATCCATTTGCACATTGGTTTGTGATGTTGTGTGTTTGTGTAACTTTTCACCTCACAGTCAAACACCTTCAT